>CM023482.1:5950968-6483561 GCA_013339685.2 Hyalomma asiaticum | reverse complement strand
CGCCAACGTTGCCTCTCGCGGGTGAGGGCGCGTTCTCCTTCTTTGCGAGCTGGTAGAGCGTTCCTATAAGAAGGAGCGTTTCCATAGCCAACGCGCACATTTCGCTCTCTCTCTCTGTCTCTCTCTCTCTCACACACAAGACAGCAGAGGCACGCGCCGGGAGGCACGCTCAGAGGGAGAGGGCCGAGGGCGAGCGCGTGCCTGCCGGCACGCGGGTTACGCCTGACGACTGACGCGTGACAAGGTTAGACTTAGAGGAGGTTCGCCCCTAAAATACTGACTGCTTGCGCTGGAGAACCGTTCACTGGCCACCCATATATACATATAGGAACTGGATCTTGACTTGCAATGAAGTGCCGGTGGGAGATTTCACTTGTGCATAGTTGAACCATAAGGATTCGTAGCGTGCGCGTTAGGTTGATGACCCTTTCGCCACCAAGAACTCTGGCGAAGTGGCGCAATTCGTGAGTTCTAGTGTATCTGTAGGTTATGCGTTCTCCATTGATGTGGAAGACTTGTTCTCTACGGTGCCCCATGGTGAACTCTTTGTAGCTGTCAGAGACTGCATTGAAAAGAACGGTGTAACAAGGTTTCAGAACGCTTCCGGTGTGTCGCTTGACAGCTTCATGTCCTTGTTAGAGTTTTATTTACAGGCCACCTTTATCTCGTATAACAATGAATTCTACATTCAGCGCCAAGGAATTAGTATTGGGTCTTGTCTTGCCCCAGTGCTTTGTAACATGTTTTTAGCCACCATTGACCGCTCAATGCAGCACGATCTCTGTATTCAAGGTGTTGTCAAGACCTTCATATACGTAGATGCTTTTTAAATATTTTTATCCGGACAAAATTCCCTGAATTGCTCAGATTCTGTGAGTAGCATTCTTTCCATTTTCATGCTTCATGGGAAAGGGTTGAGGTTTACGCACGAGCTTCCTTCTAAAGGGTCGTTGCAATTATTAGATATTAATTTACGGTTCGGGACGGGCCATGTTTGCTGGAAGTATGCACCGCGGGCGCAGAAAGAACTTCTGCCTTTCGATTTCGCGCATTCAAAAATAATAAAAAGGGCGATTGCAGGTTTGTGCCTTAGTTCCGCCCTCACTAAATCGTGTCCGCATACAATGCACGAAAGTTTCTGCAATCAAGTTAGCAGGCTGATTTCGGCTGGCTTCCCCTGCGAGGTAATCGCAGCAGTGGCGGACAATCTTCTTAAGAAGATAAAGAACGAAGAAAGAGGATCTGGAGGCGCCGAGTCCCTGCCGAGAAGGAAGCCCATTGTTGTGCCGTACATGCACAAGGTCGCCCACAATTTAAAAAAAGTGGCAAATAGGCATGGTGTCGATGTGGTGTTTTCGGGACCTAAGAAATTGGCCGGGTTATGCCCAAGAATTAGTGGGAAGGAAGCCCGAGGCAGCGGGTGCGGAATTCAACATGGCCATTTTTTTGTGAAGTGTGCCACGAAGGTGGTATATGAAATACCCCTCAGATGTGGAAGGTCTTACGTGGGCCAAACAGGGCGATGCGTGAATGAACGTGCGGCGGAGCATGCCTCGTCTCTGGAAAAAAGGGAAGGAGCGAATTTGCCCGCTCATTGCAACAATTGCATGGGATGCGAGCCTTTACTAAAAAAGATTAAGATACTCGGGAGGAGCCAGACCAGAGTTGTCCGTGAACTTTTAGAAGCGTTTTTTATTAAAGATAAAGGTGATCAATGTATAAGCGACACTTCTGTTACCTTGTATAAGGCTGAAGACCAGTTTTTGCGCAGGTGTATGTGACGGTGAGGTTTTCTGAATTGTATGCTTCCCCTCTCACCCCCTTTCAACCCTCTTTCCTATCCTTGTGACGGTTGGACATGCTTACATAAGCTGTTTCAAGAGCAAATAAATAAGTTGATAGTTTGCGCTCTTTCTGTCTGCCTTGTTCTGTTCTTCCTGTGATTGTCCATTCTAAGCGCAACAACTCGGAAAAGAGTCCTGCACCAACTCGCCCAGCAAGAAGTTCTTCTACGATAAATTAATCCGGAACTCTGCACGATCTACGATGAACCTTCGGAGCTTCGCCCACTCATCATAATGCACTCCCTGGATATGCTGCGAATTTTTTTCAGTGTGAATGCAAGTTGATTTTTTCAAAGATCCACTTCCGTTAGAGGAAGTACGTCACTGATTTCTTGGTGGACCCCGGCATAAAACACTCGTGCTAAAAAGCATCATAATATTCTAATGCAAAGGGAGCGCCTCAGAACGATCTTCGCCAAAACGCCTGAAGCAGTGTACCGTAAAGCTAGAAATATTCAAGATATATTATCATCATCCAAGTCACACGGCCATAACTACACATGATGCCACCCTTGTGGAAAACCGCGCTGTAAAGTGTGCCCATATATGTGCACATCTCACAAGTTGTTAGGACAGCTTCAAACTTTCATTTCAAAATCTAAGGGAATTAAGATTATGACACCCGAAACGTAATACATATTCTTGAATGTACAGCCGCCAATTTTTTAACCTGAACGCGTGAGCGTCGACCGCCGAGCTGATCAATGCCACAGAGCGGAGCGCGGCGTTGAAATGAATGAGAATATGCGCATGCGTGCTTTCAGCAGTCCTGGGCAGCTGTCGTCTGCTAGGCTTTTCCGGGAACCGGACACATATTTCTTTGGGATGTGGGCCTCAACGACATCCGTATTGCAGCTACTGTCTTTTCCTCAGGGACCCGAGCTGGCATTACTAAAACTACGCAAACCGCATTCTCGAGAAGGCAGGTGAAGGGCGTTATAACCGCGAAGTGCGATATACCAATGACGTCTGATCGGAATATCTCGCTTATCAGCTCACGCCAGCAAAGGAAGGTCGCATCAAGTTGCACTTTCCATTCTTTTCCCGCGGTAGACACGGCAAAAAGCGATAACGGATGAAAAAATGTAAGCGGCGTGCACTATAGTGCTGCAAGACGGGATTAGCCACGGAGCATATGGCTCACCTAGCTTTAGCATGATCCCAATTAGAATAATTTAATTACAGCGATCTTACTTGAGAAGTTCTGAAATAGCAAAGTCCTCGATAGCAGGGCCCTAATTAGGACTGTCCTAATTAAGAGGGCTAATTAGCAAGGATTTAACAGTAAGATATTGATTAACTTGATCATAATTAGCAATGATCTCATTAGCGATGACTTCATTACCGTATTTTAGTTAGCCTGTATATGACATCAATTGCTTAATTAGAACGGGTATGCTTAATTGGCTTGAATAAGCATGAACTAAAACCATGAAGAGCAAGACGAAGAGAGCCAAAGCGCGAGCCGGCCGCTGATGAGTCTCTATTGGACTCCGCATGACATAAAAGCTTAACCACTCCGGTGTAAAAATGCTGATGCGGATGCAGCGTAGTTAGCGGGTGTAATCATATTTCATCCATCAGAAGCACGACCACTTGACCCTTCCGTTACAACTGAATAGCAGCGTTCAGAATACACACGCACACACAAAAAGAATGGCGATACCGGTGCTCAAAAAAAAAAAAGAAAAACGGGCGTGGTGTCTGGTTCCCGGAAAAGCCTAGCAGACGACAGCTGCCTAGAACTGCTCAAAGCGCCCATGTTCATTTCAACGCCGTGCTCCGCTCCGTGGCGCTGAACAGCTCAGCGGTCGACGCTCGCGCGTTCAGGTTTAAAAAATGGGCGGGTGTACACTGCGCAAGAACCAGAACATTGCACAAACAGAAGGGCCGTTTAGATTGCGTTTTAATAACCATAAATCTCATGCTAATACGCTGCCAAACATGCCAATCTCTAGACACTTGCACCTCCCTGACCAATTCTTTGACAAGTTAAATATAACCTTACTAGAATGAGGTTCTCGTTGAAATTATTATAGAGAAGCCCGTGAATCGTTTATCATTTATAAGTTAGATACCGTCGCGTTTAGCCTAAATGAAAATGCGTGAATATTAAGTTGCCTGTCTTTGTAACCCATAGCAACTTTCTACGTTTTCATTCTTTACCAGCTGATCAAAGCTTTCTTTCGCGCTCAACAGACAACGTTTTCGGTTTCTACGTGTCGATTGCTGGTCGGTCGTTTTTATACCTTTCGAACTTTGTCTTCTAACTCAATGCACAGAATCTGTACGTAGCAGCGTCAGCTGTTGTTTCTTTGGAAAAGACTAACTTGCATTCTGTACGCTGATATAATCACCCTTGCGAGCACGTATCTGCATCTTATCCATATGCAAGGCGGCTGCATTTCGATGGAGGCGAAATGTTAAGGCCCGTGTGCTGTGCGATGTCAGTGCACGTTAAAGAACACCAGGTGGTCAAAATTTCCGGAGCCCTCCACTGCGGCGTCTCTCATAATCAGAACTGGTTTTAAGACGTTAAACCCCACAAAAGAACAACAATATCAATATGCAACGCGATACAATCACACCATAACACTTTTGCTTGTTCCCTTTCTTTTCACGAGCTATCCACATCGCAGATATTTTTTTTTGTTGACATTGCACATGTTTGATGGCGTTGTCTCTTGCAGCGTTGCCCCGCCACGGTGGTCTAGTGGTTATGGCACTGGGCTGCAGATCCGAAGGTCGCGGGATCGAATCCCGGCCGCGGCGGCTGCATTTCGATGGAGGCGAAATGTTGAGGCTCGTGTGCCGTGCGATGTCAGTGCCCATTAAAGAACCCCAGGTGGTCGAAATTTCCGGAGACCTCCACCCCGGCGTCTCTCATAATCAGATGGTTTTGGGACGTTAAACCCCATAAATCATCTTGTAGCGCTGGGCACGCCGCCGGCCGGGCTATCATCTCAAGTGTTACGTTCTTAGGGGCGAAGCTCCTCTTAGTCTAACCTCGTCCCATGTCAGGCGTAACCCGCGCGCCGAGGGCGGCACGCGCTCGCCCTCGGCGCGTGCCTCCCCTATTGAAAATATTGCCAGTATGTGGAATGGCGGAATCCACCATCCATCATCATGGTGGATTATGGTGATGGCACGGTGGCATGGTGGAAGCCGGGACATGGTGGATAGTGTACCATGATGTAAGCTGGGACATGATGGATAGTGTACCATGATGGATGCCGGAACATGGTGGAACATAGTAGATGGGCATGATGGTAGGAACGCGGCACGAGACAGCATATGAATATATTTAAGATGTGTATCGATGGCAAAATAGTGAACAATGCTGTAGATATTTTGAATACATACGTGTAGTACACAACAGTAGTTCTGGAGCTGCTGAGCACAGTTCAGGGGTTTGATGGTAGCCTTTAAAGTATGCACTTTTCCTAACGAGGGTGGAAGAATGCTAGTATACAGTGTGCAAGGGCATTATATCAACCTTAGGATCAAAATTATCTACCAACTTCTAACTAGTATGTTGAAATGCAGTCAAGTTTTATTCATTGCATATTGTGTTGGCAGCTGTCAGCTTTTTTCGCTTGCCTTGGCGGCCAGCCTCCGTAAAATAGCTGCGCAGGTGCTTCCGGACCGCAGCAAGCCTGCTTTCTGCCGGTGGTGCTGGTGGAGGTTGTGGATGGCTGCTGGTATACTTCTCCAGGCAGTCTATGAAACAGTGCAAAAATGCCATTGTTTAGGCTTTGAAATCAACATTCACATGTGAATGAACATAAGTACTTGCAGCAACACACCAACAATTTAATTCAGACAATGTGCATAGCTCACAACGTATTTAACATCTAGTTATTTCAGACAGATGCTGGCCTTGCTATACTGCACTAAACGTACAGTTTAAGATGGCAACACTACATTTAAATTCACTTCATGTTGCCAATTTCTAAAGACGCTGTAACCATGCAGTTCTTTTGTGATAAAAAATACTGATGAGTCTGTATAATTGTAGTTGATGTGAAGATAAAAGGTCATTTAAGACTAAAAATAGGTCCGAATTAAGCGAACAGTGATAGTGTCACAACGAGAATAAGCACACCTCTTATTTGAAAAATGAGCAAAAACTGTTCTCATTTTTCACAAAAGAAGTGTACAAGCTGGAATTCTCGTCATCTTGTAACTGAATTATTTCACGATGAGGCCGTGATGCAAGTGTCATTTCTTCATCCAGGACATTTCTGCAAGGTACTACATATAAGTATATATACTATGTGTGTCTGCCAGGGGCCTGGCAATAATCTTCCAAAAACCACAACGTAGCCAGCGATTCGATCTAGCATGTGGAGTGCAGTAAAAATTCTCTTCATTCTTGACAGCTTCAAAGTTTCTGACAGTGTGCACATCACACAAAAGCAAGAGAAAACTAACTAGTGAGTGCTTCATCTTCTGTGCATTAAACCATGGTCAGTATGAACACTATCTTAGATATTGTTAACGCAGCTCTGAAGGCACACAAGCAGCTTATGAACACCAAGGGAAAGCAAAACAATGGTTCACGGCAGAGTGTAGCCAGGCAAGTGTTTTTATGTTTAACAACCCACCAAAATTTTCATTGTGCCCCCTCTTGACCCCTTTCCAGGTACACTTACCCACTGCATTATAACCCCCCCCCCCCTTGAAAAATATAGCTGGCTGTACAAGTAGACTGCCACAACTACTGAGCAAATCAAATCTTGGCAGCTAAGAATGCAATCTCGGACGGCAACCAAACAGTTAAAAAATAGTGCACCAAGAAAAACAGAACTGCCGGGCCTGCTGGCGCAGAACTAACCAGAGCAAGTATTGACACAAGCGTCAAGTGTCAATGGAACACATGCAGCCTACACACACTGATTAAAAATTACCAAGTGCTGCATGCACTGCAAATGAACCCTGGCTCAACTACAATGCGCTCATATCAATGACAAATGTAAGCTCTGAAGGTGTGTAAGGGCCACTGTGTCATATGCGATGTTGCAATTAGGCACGAAGTACTGCTTTTCCTACCATTACTGAAGTTTCTGCTGGTAAGGGCCATGCTCTCTGTTCCACATTTTGTAAGACATTTAGCCACTTCTGCCCTTTTGTGATGTTCATGGATAATACTAATTAATGTAGCAGCCAAGTACATCTGAATTAGGGTGACTCACGATGCCACTATATATATATATATATATATATATATATATATATATATATATATATATATATATATTGTAAAGAAGAATTGGAACCTTGTAGTGGGCCATCCTCTCAGACAGCTTACAGTGGGATTCTTTCTTGAGCGCTCTGTTGAAGAAGACGCCGCTCGTGCTCGAGGTCCGTGCCCGTTTTTGGACAAGACCGTTGCCGCAGGGCTGCGTCTAGTTGCACCTAATAAACACCTTAACAACGTGGTGGAGGTACTGGGTACTTAAATCATCCACGCTGGAACTACGATCCCGTACAGTGCCCTCTGCTATGCCTCAGGACGCCTCCCAGCAGACGTCTCCTGCTCCGGCCGTGTGTTCCGGTGTCCCTCGCCATCGCGACCCTCCTGTTTTCACTCGCGCGGATGACGTGGACGTAGACGACTGGCTCACTACCTACGAAAGAGTGAGCGCTCATAACAAGTGGGACGAGTCAGCAAAACTCAGCCATGTGTTGTTCTACCTTGCGGGGGTCGCAAGTCTATGGTACAGCAACCACGAAGCTGATTTACCAACATGGTCCGCATTCAAGACCTCGCTGGGAAATGTATTTGGCCGTCCTGCTGTCCGTAAGCTGCGCGCGGAGCAGCGCTTGCGCGAACGAGCACAGCAGCCAGGCGAATCCTTCACCAGTTACATAGAGGACATTCTCGACTTATGCAAACGAGTGGACGCGACGATGTCTGAAACGGATAGAATCAGAAATGTCCTGAAAGGCATCGAGGACGAGGCGTTTAACATGCTACTTGCCAAGAGTCCTCAGTCAGTTGCAGAAATTGTCACACTGTGCCAAAGCTACGAAGAGATGCGCCGGCAACGCTCGCTGACCCGTCGACCTTCGTTGCGGAATGAACATCTAGCTGGGTTGACCGCCACGAATGACCAGGCATCCTTACTCGCAGAAGTAAAGTCCTTTGTTCGTGAGGAAATTGCACGCCAACTCTCCTTGATGGCCTTCACCCAGCCGCAGCCTGCTCAACAGCCTTCGTCAACTCTTGTGCCTCCGTTGCAGCACGTGATTGAACAGGAAATTGCCGCTGCTATTCCTGAATACCATCAGCACCTTCCGGCACCTGCACCGCTGAGCTACTCCGAAGTTGTTGCGAGGTCTCAACCTATAACGGTAGCTGCACCACTCAACTATACAGGCGCCGTCGCTACGCCCCAACCCCTCGCTTCAGGCGTTCCTCCTATTTACGCTGGCGTCATGGCCAGGCCTCGACTGCAGCCCAGCATGCAGTCATACCAGCAGCCGCACCGTGCATCGCGTCCTGCCCAAGCGACCCGGTGGCGGACCTCTGACAACCAGCCGATATGCTTTGCATGTGGCTACGCTGGTCACATTGCGCGTTATTGTAATCGCGTTCAGCCGCCTCGAGCCACATCACCCATCAGAAGTCAGCCCAGCCACCCATATTACGACACTCCTTCGCCTACGTCGCCCACACTGCGTTCGACACCGGTGACACGCCGTTCACCATCCCCACGCCGTCGCTCCCTGTCGCCGATGCGACCTCGTCCCGTTGTTCGGAACGAGGAAAACTAGTCGTCGCAGTCCACGAGGCAAGGGCTGCGATACCGTCAAAATGTGAAAGTCCTCATCGCAGTCCTTCGAACGTTATCGAAGTGTTTATTGACGGTGTCCGCGCATCTGCACTAGTAGACACGGGAGCCGCCGTGTGTGTTATGGACGCTACGCTTTGCCGCTCACTTCGGAAAGTCACGACGCCACTTTCTGGACTGTCCCTAAGAACAGCCAGTGCTCAGCATATTCACCCGTTAGCAACTTGCGCTGCTCGTGTTCTCATCGACGACGTCCTATATGCGATAGAATTCATCGTCATCTCCTCATGCTCTCACGATGTGATCCTAGGTTGGGATTTCCTTTCGCGCCACAATGCTGTCATCGATTGCGCACGGGCCGAAATTGAACTCACGCCGTTTTTAGATTTGCCTTTCAGTGAAAATTCTTCCGTTTCGACGAAGCTGCTTGTCCAAGCCGACACCCACGTTCTTCCGAAAGCAGCAACGATTGTGCCCATGTACTGCAGCAGCATCTCGGACGGTGTTGCATTGTTGTCTCCCTCCGACCACTTCCTAACTCGGAGAGGTCTCCTGCTCCCATTTGCGACGCTGGACATCACTCAGGGCTTCAGCACCGTTTTCGTTTGCAATCCATTCCATTACCCTGTGATGTTGGTCTGAGGCGAATGCCTTGGCAATGTGGAACTTATTGAAGATGTTCAAGTTGTGCACGTGGCCGACGACACATGCTGTGGTACTTCCAGAACCATCTGTGCTATTTCTGAGAGTGACTCCCCACCCAGCGATGTCTTTGGCTCTTCTATCTCAGACAACCTTACGCCGGCCCAGCGGTCGCAGCTTTTATGCCTATTGGAAGAATTCCGTTCCTCTTTCGATGTGGGGCAGTCTTCCCTAGGTCGGACGTCAACTGTCACACACCGCATCGACACGGGCTCCCAACCGCCATTACGACAACGCCCATATCGTGTGTCTCCCGCAGAACGTCGTGTGATCAGCGAACAGGTTGATGACATGCTTCGTCGCAAGGTGATACGCCCTTCAGATAGCCCATGGGCATCCCCTGTCGTCCTTGTTACAAAGAAGGATGGTTCTGTGAGATTCTGCGTAGACTACCGTCGCCTCAACAAGATCACTCGGAAGGACGTTTATCCTCTCCCGCGCATAGACGACGCGATCGACACTCTACAAGGCGCTGAATATTTTTCGTCTCTAGACTTGCGCTCGGGGTATTGGCAAGTACCCATGGCCGACGCCGATCGACCGAAGACAGCCTTTGTAACACCAGATGGCTTATACGAATTTAATGTCATGCCTTTCGGACTTTGTAATGCGCCAGCAACTTTCGAGCGCATGATGGACACCGTCTTGCGCGGTATGAAGTGGAACACGTGTCTCTGCTACCTTGACGACGTTGTTGTTTTTGCTCCCGACTTCGAGACGCACCTTGAACGCCTGCGGCGCGTTTTGATGTGCCTGACAAAGGCTGGCCTACAGCTAAACCTCAAGAAGTGCCGATTTGCCGCTAGGCAATTGACCATATTAGGCTACGTCGTATCTAAGGATGGAATTCTCCCCGACCCAACCAAACTTCGGGCTGTGGCCGAGTTTCCTAAACCAACGTCCGTTAAAGAATTGCGCAGTTTTATAGGTTTGTGCTCCTACTTCAGGCGCTTCATTCGAAATTTTGCCACTATTATCGCGCCACTGACGAAACTGCTTGGAAGTAACGCGTCCCTCATTTCGTGGTCATCCGAGTCCAATGAAGTGTTCACAACTCTCCGCCGTTTGCTGACATCTCCCCCAATTTTACGCAGGTGCACACAGACGCCAGTGGTGTTGGCCTCGGCGCTGTCCTTGCGCAGCGCAAACCAGGGTTTCCTGAGTACGTCGTCGCCTATGCAAGTCGCACCCTTACGAAAGCCGAGAGTAACTACACTGTTACGGAAAAAGAATGCTTGGCAATCATCTGGGCACTTACTAAGTTCCGACCATATTTGTATGGACGCCCATTTGATGTCGTCACGGACCACCATGCGCTCTGTTGGTTGTCGTCCCTGAAAGACCCTTCAGGCCGCCTTGCACGTTGGGCACTTCGTCTACAAGACTACGATATTCGCGTAGTCTACCGCAGCGGGCGTCAGCACTCTGACGCCGACGCTCTCTCGCGCTCTCCCTTGCCTAACGACGGTGACCAATGCTCACTATCTCGTGTTTCCATTTCTTCCATCGACCTTCGCACCATCGCTACTGAACAGCGCAATGATCACTGGATCGCATCTTTGATGCATTTCCTCTCCGACCCATCGGCAGCTCCGACCAATCGCTCGTTACGCCGGCAAGCCCAGCATTTCGCCATTCGCGAAGACCTACTTTATCGACGCAATTACAATGCCGACGGCCGCCAGTGGTTGCTAGTTGTACCCCGGAGCCTGCGTTCTGAAATATGTGCATCGTTCCACTCTGATCCTCAGTGTGCCCATTCTGGAGTATACAAAACGTACGAGCGCATTCGACAGCGATACTTCTGGCGAGGAATGTACCGCTACGTTCAGCGGTTCGTTCGCTCCTGCCTCGATTGCCAGCGTAGGAAATCTTCGCCGCGCCTGTCACCAGTAGGCCTGCAACCTCTACCTTGCCCTATCCGGCCATTCGGGCGCGTCGGCATTGATTTGTATGGGCCACTCCCGCTGACATCGGCTGGTAACCGCTGGGCCATCGTAGCCGTTGACCACCTCACGCGATACGCCGAAACCGCCGCCCTCCCCGCGGCTACAGCGCGCGATGTTGCTTCCTTTCTACTCCGCCGCTTCATACTTCGACATGGCCCACCTCAGGAATTGCTCAGCGATCGAGGCCGTGTCTTCTTATCTGAAGTCGTCGAAGCCATTCTGAAAGAGTGCCACGTTGTCCATCGCACAACTACTGCTTACCACCCGCAGACGAATGGCCTCACCGAACGATTTAACCGTACCCTTAGCGACATGCTCTCAATGTACGTCGCCTCCGACCAAACAAATTGGGATGCCGTTCTGCCGTTCGTAACCTACGCTTACAATACCGCCCCTCAGAGCACCACTGGGTTTTCGCCATTCTTTTTATTGTACGGCCGGCACCCATCGCACACAATTGACACAATCCTTCCGTACAAGCCGGATGCATCTGAGGCTGCGCCTATTTCTGCCACAGCCAGACATGCTGAAGAGTGTCGCGATCTCGCCCGGGCGTTCACTACCACTGACCAAGAGCGGCAGAAGAGCACTCATGGTAACACCGCCTCTGAACCTGCTTTCCTTCCTGGGACGCTTGTGTGGCTCTCGGTCCCTTGCACTGCACCCGGGCTTTCTTCGAAGCTACTGCCCAAGTTCGAAGGACCCTACCGTGTAGTCGAGCGTACCTCTCCGGTCAACTACCTCATCGAGCCCGTTGAGCCATCCTCAGACTTGCGCCGTCGGGGCCGAGACATTGTTCACGTCGAGCGACTCAAGACCTACTATGACCCACTCATAGTGACCAGCTGTTAGGTCGCCGGGCGGCTCCCTTTTCGTCCCCGGGGGTAATGTAAAGAAGAATTGGAACCTTGTAGTGGGCCATCCTCTCAGACAGCTTACAGTGGGATTCTTTCTTGAGCGCTCTGTTGAAGAAGACGCCGCTCGTGCTCGAGGTCCGTGCCCGTTTTTGGACAAGACCGTTGCCGCAGGGCTGCGTCTAGTTGCACCTAATAAACACCTAACAATATATATATATATATATATATATATATATATATATATATATATATATATATATATATATTCGAAAGAAGAGATTCACACGATTAACAAAACAATATAGCTTTTCTCACGCTGCGACCGGTGTGACCGGCCTTCATCAGAGTAAAAAGGTGTTGCAGAACACCTTCCTTTTAAGGGTACAGGAAGGGGAGAGAGTGCGGCTACAAAGGCGTATATCTGTACAGGGAATGGCTATGAAGTCTTCCTGGATAGAACATGTGATCGGCTGCGGCGAGTAACGAAGCGACAGCGTAGCCTCTCAATTAACAGCAAAGCGGCACACTTACAACGCCGAGCGATTCTACTACCTTTAAGGCAGTATAATCCTTCGAACTTCCTCAGTTTTGTCCTTTTTAATAGGCAGCTAACACATTTTTATACCTGCATAATGACTTTGGATCGCAGTTGTTTGCAGCCCTAAAATGGCCGTTAATGCACGAACGCTTGCATACATCAGCGATAACCACAGCAAGAGGCACGTTTCGCGAGTCATGTAGTTACACGTATAAAAAGCAAGACGATCATGTTCGTGGCGACAATTTTATGCACCCTTTCATGGAATCTTCACGCACGATAGCGCGAATGGACCAGCACTTCGCAATTGTTACGACTAAGCTCTGCACAGACATCGTGCACACGCCAGTTTAACGCTACTGGCACCGCACTCTGCACCACGCTACTCGATTTCCTTTGCTGTAAAGAGTGCACACAACAATGATAGGGCACAAAGCGCAGCATTCACAGCCACCTACCTTAGTTAAGAAACATGCTGATTCCAGTTTGCGTCGTCTGACGGCCTTGAGGCGCTGTGCCGAGCCGCGTCGTTCGTCCGTAGATCGAGAAGCGATGTGCCGACCCTCGATGTGTGCGAACGAGAACGCATTTCCTAGGAACACATCACGGAACGTAGAAAGCATTCCGGCACTGCTTCTCACTCATCCGCGTACACACTGACAGACGGTGTCGCGACGACTCACGTCCCTCGGCGAATGGATGTCAACAAAGGATCTCCGAGGTGTCGACGCTGCCGGCTGCTGCTTTCTCAGTCTATCGCACACCGCACCTCACACTGACTCAAGAAGGTCCACTGGAGCTAATGAGCACAACCCTAAACATACACCGAGATGCAGCACAACCAGAAATCGTCCGTACGAAAACAAATATCGCCACGTCAGAGAACACCTATATACGCGTTTTAGAGAACGGAAACTGTACCTTCCACTGTAGAACACAAATAAGAGTAGCGGCAGAGAACACCTATATACGCGTTTTAGAGAACGGAAACTGTACCTTCCACTGTAGAACACAAATAAGAGTAGCGGCGGCGTAGTGAAGTGCATTAGGGCGAACGGAGATGGCGCTGCAAGTACTATCATCATCATCGGGAAACGCCGCGTTTTTGCTGGGTCGCGCCCTGCTGTACCCTCCCCTCCCTCCCTCCCTCATTTAGACCCGCTGTAGTATTTTGCTTATTCCTCTCGCTAAACCGCGGCTCGCGTGTGTACTTTTCGTACACAGGTACAGTAGCTTATCGCCAGGTGACCAAACAGGCCTCGACTGGCAAAAACAACGTCAATCAAGTAAGGTTTGCATCGTTTATTGCGGCACCACAGCTGGTACAAACAACGTACAGTACAGTGCACACATGGGCCAACAATTTGCAGTCGCGTCCTAACAAAACACATACATACTGAGTGCACTCCAACTTGCGCATAACCACGCCAAACGCTGACAAAATATGCATGCATAGACGGGATACGATCGAACGAATGTTGCTCTCTCATTGCATTGCGCCGTCCCATTCTGTTAGCGTTGATTTTCAGACAGCGAGCGCGGGTAAATCCACGATGCAGAATCCGAAACGTGCGCAATGTTGGCAGATGTCACAGTAACACCGATTTAGCTTCGCTTAGTTAACGTTACCTAAACGATCGCGGATGCACCGCCTCTGTATAAAGATAAGTGAATGAGTTACAAACAAGAAGCGTCGCGCTGTGCCGAATAGGATATAGGCACGAATTTCAACTATCAGCTGTGAACCCATACCGTAGGTGTGTAGGTAATGGGCGAAAAAAACATTAACTTTTGTTTCAAGCGCTAACTGCGATAAAGCGTCTATGAATGCACCAAATCTTAACACACACAATTTTCGCAGCACTGCACATTCAGTAGCAAGAAAGAAACCTCGGTTATGTGTTGAACTGTTTGTTACCCAGTAAATAAATGTAATTAGAGCATAATTCAATGTAAGTTTCTTCTAAGGCCAGTCAGCTTTTATCTTTGTCATAAAATTAATCAGAAGCAGACTTGAAACGCGAGTGCAGTTTGTTATTGGCTAAGTTCATTATGAGCCAATGAAAATCATATTTTTGATGTCGCTCCCTGAACATCCCACGTCAAACCACTCTTAAAATATGGTAATGCCTTCACAAAATTGTCTGCACGAGTACACAGCACACTGTAGCTAACTGATGACACACTGAATTCATCCAAAGCTGTCTTTGTTGCACTTTCTTAGCCGCTTGTCCATTGAACTGCCAAAGAACAAGTTGCCGAAAAAGTGCACAATTGTGTACGCTGTCGCTAAATGGGTTATTATGGTTCAGTTATGCAGTTCGTGTAGAGCGAGAATGCTATGGCACCAATGTCCGCACCAATAAGCTCAAGTGTGCTGTGAAGGCGGTATAATCGACAGCAGATATTCTACAATGCATGAACAAAATATGAATACTATAGAAAGACAGAGATGCTAGGATAATGCAGGCTGATTATAGAGGCACAATTATGGGCAGATTAGCTTCAGGAATACATTACATATCTAGGTTGATGTATGCGGCAAAGAATCGCTCAGCCATGAGCACAATGTCTGTGATGCATGGACATATCAACAGAAATTATGCACTCTCGTACAAACACACACATGCACACAAATTGAAGTGGAGGGACATTACGTGAATGTGTGACAGTGCCGAAAAAATAAAGATCATGCTTATTGTATATGTGCTTGTTGTTGTTGGATTATTCACTTTTTAAACATGTGCTTTGAAAATAAACCGTATTCTTGCTAATTGTAGAATCTCAACATCAAAGTATCGACAACGTTGCAGTGTAGCTGCACATGTGTCGTATGCACAGTCAACAGCAAAAGTTTGCGGGATAAAAAACTTCGTAAACGCCTATATTACCGCTTAGCCTCTGATCATAGCCTCGAATTAAATGTTTCGATGGGTAGAGGTTGTTGCGATGTACAGACAAACAAATTAGAGGCTTTGTTACGAGGCTAAGCCATAATGTATATTTTTTGCGAGTTTTGCATCCAGCAAAGTTTTGCTGTTGATTGTGCCCCTTTAATATCTTCGATTTCCTAGGCTTTGTTTGCGGCAACGTTGTGAAGTCTTTTCATAGGCAGTGCAGTATGACAGTGCAAAGCACACCAAAAGAAAAAAAAAGAAAAGGGGTGGCATGTTAATGGGCGTCACAGCCACCTGAAGTAGGCATGCTCAGCCACAAATTATGGATATTTCTGTGCTATATAAAACGAAAATGAGCAAATCCCTTGAACACAATTTGGCCTATAACATAAATATCCTTTACACTCATATGCTGCAACTAGTGCTTGCAAAACTTAATATCTGTTGTTTTTTAGCTGTTTACAACTTAATAAAATGTGTTGTATATATATTCAAAGGCTAATTGAACTGGCTAGCTTGTCGAAGCTACGGCATTCTTTGTTTTTTGTAGACTGTTACAATTCAATGCATTAAGAAAAAAGAAGGTTTCGGACAAACTTTGTAAACCATGCATCTCATAAAGTATGACTAAATGCCGGAACAATGTCCGTTCACTGCCCTGATGTTTGTTTGGCTGTAATATGACTAATAATACCTGGAATTTTACGTGCCCCAACTTTTTGGATTGATGTTGATAATGTGGGACACAACTAAGTAGCGTAGGAACCACTCATGCATTCCCTTGTGTTGCCTGTGGTTTCTTTGTGCTAATTAGTTGTGCCTCAAATCAGTATGTATCAACGAGACCAACTATCATCCTTAATGGTGCAACTACCTGGGGCCTTTTGAGAGTACGTAAACCTAACTACATGGGTGATGTTGCATTTAGCAGCCACAGAAATGTGACCACCATGGCCTTGAATCAAATGTGCATTGTCAGACTTAGAAGTCTGACATGATGTAACTATTGTATAGAGCTTGTGTTAAATTTCATCATTATTGTACTGTAGATTATATAACACAATGGACACCTGACACCTATGGACAACAACTATTGGTAACATATTTCCATGGCATGCCTACCAAGTACAAATTACAGCATCACAAAGATGAAGTTTGAGGTGACCTGCTGTAGTAGATGTTCAGTTGTTCCATTGTGCTTGCAGGTTGTGTTTTCGAGGGCAGTTAATCTGATGTTGCATGGCAGCCCTGAAAAAAAAAAGCAAGTTATGAAATCATCATGCATTCAGAAACATAATGTATGAAGACAAAATGTAGCAGTATACAAAGTGAGCGAGTAAACTGCAGCATGTTATGCATGTATGAATATATACCTTGTAAGGCTTGTGCTCTAACGTAGCATGTGCCTTGCCCATGGTGTCGAGGTGCGTCCACAAGGAATGTTGACTGCAGGTGTCAGCCAGGAGGCTGTGACAGAAAAATAATATATCCATGATTAAAATGCCGGTTTCTGTGTGACACTAAATGAAAGTAAGCCTATAAGTGAAACTGCTCTCACAAGATAAACAATAAGGCAAGAAGGAGATCCCCAGCTTTGCTCCTTACTCAAATTTCAGAACGTGGAACTAGCTTTAGTTTTTTTCTCTCTCTCTCTCTCTCTCTCTCTCAGGCACTTCTTTTTAAATTTGTTAATGTGAATGTAGCAAACTTTATAACAAACCTTGTACTAATACATGGTGAGTTACGGACGTGCGTGCGGGGGCGAAAGAAGTGCATTTCAACACGTCCAGGCTGCATTATAAACTTCAGAAATGCATTTCTATTGACTCAGCAGCTCGCTCCTGCGTGAAGCCACGTCGCTCAAGAGAACGCGGATTCCGTCGGTGGAGGGATATGAGACGTTGAAAATTTTCGAGTTGCTGTGTGTCGCTTGACTGTCGCAAAAACAAAACCAACCGTAATAAACAAAAGCAATGGGTTTGTACTTACCGGTCCATGCACGCTGGGGCTTGAAACGAACTTCGTTGCTTTGAAGGACGAGGCGCAGGGGAAAGCGTTGTGGGAGCATTTCAACGTGCTTTGAACGAACAAGAACAGCAAGCCGATATCACCGACTACGAAAGCAATCGTCAGTTTCACGAAATATTTACAGCAAAACGAAACACCGCGAGCTTGCGTCGCTGCCCGAACGCGTCGCAAACGGTTAACGTGACTTCTGCCGCCGCGTAGTTTGAACTTAAAAAAACGAGCATGACTTAGTATCGATGTCGGTAAACTGCCGAATCAGCCGAAGCAAAAAATATTTAGTGAAAGGAGGATGGCGTAGTATCTCAAAAGTACGCTCACTAAAAGCAGCAGTTTGTTGTATGCAAGTTTAATATCAGGCAAAGAAAAAGTCTTCGCCTTGTTCAATATATTCTGCATCGAAATTAGGCACCGATGCGGGCGCCCCTACATAAAAGTGCAATAGGGCGAATGGCGGCCTCCATAGCTCGAGCTAAGAGAGGGGTCAGTAGATCCACTCTACGCGGTTGAAGCTGGAGCCCGCCGCCGTTGATTTTTTCGCCATCTATGGCCATTCGCAGCATATCGAGCTTTCACCCCCCTGGTAGCGGCGGCGTAGTGAAGTGCATTAGGGCGAACGGAGATGGCGCTGCAAGTACTATCATCATCATCGGGACAAGCCGCGTTTGTGCTGCGTCGCGCCCTGCTGTACCCCCCCCCCCCCCGCTGTAGTATTTTGCTTATTCCTCTCGCTAAACCGCGTCTCACGTGTGTACTTTTCGTACACAGGTAGTGTAGCTTATCGCCAGGTGACCAAACAGGCCTCGACTGGCAAAAACAACGTCAATAAAGTAAGGTTTGCATCGTTTATTGCGGCACCACAGCTGGTACAAACAACGCACAGTACAGTGCACACATGGGCCAACACTTAGCAGTCGCGTCCAAACAAAACACATACATACTGAGTGCGCTCCAACTTGTGCATAACCATGCTAAATGCTGACAAAATATGCATGGATAGACGGGATACGATCGAACGAATGTTGCTCTCTGATTGCATTGCGCCGTCCCATTCTGTTAGCGTTGATTTTCAGACAGCGAGCGCGGGTAAATCCACGATGCAGAATCTGAAACGTGTGCAACGTTGGCAGATGTCACAGTAACACCGATTTAGCTTCGCTTAGTTAACGTTACCTAAACGATCGCGGATGCACCGCCTCTGTATAAAGATAAGTGAATGAGTTACAAACAAGAAGCGTCGCGCTGTGCCGAATAGGATAGGCACGAATTCAACTATCAGCTGTGAACCCATACCGTAGGTGTGTAGGTAATGGGCGAAAAAAACATTCACTTTTGTTTCAAGCGCTAACTGCGATAAAGCGTCTATGAATGCACCAAATCTTAACACACACAATTTTCGCAGCACTGCACATTCAATAGCAAGAAAGAAACCTCGGTTATGTGTTGAACTGTTTGTTACCCAGTAAATAAATGTAATTAGAGCATAATTCAATGTAAGTTTCTTCTAAGGCCAGTCAGCTTTTATCTTTGTCATAAAATTAATCAGAAGTCAGACTTGAAACGCGAGTGCAGTTTGTTATTGGCTAAGTTCATTATGAGCCAATGAAATCATATTTTGATGTCGCTCCCTGAACATCCCACGTCAAACCACTCTTAAAATATGGTAATGCCTTCACAAAATTGTCTGCACGAGTACACAGTACACTGTGGCAAACTGATGACACACTGAATACATCAATTCATCCAAAGCTGTCTTTCTTGCACTTTCTTAGCCGCTTGTCGATTGAACTGCCAAAGAACAAGTTGCCGAAAACAAGTGCACAATTGTGTACGCTGTCGCTAAATGGGTTATTATGGTTCAGTTATGCAGTTCGTGTAGAGCGAGAATGCTATGGCACCAATGACCGCACCAATAAGCTCAAGTGTGCTGTGAAGGCGGTATAATCGACAGCAGATATTCTACAATGCATGAACAAAATATGAATACTATAGAAAGACAGAGATGCTAGGATAATGCAGGCTGATTATAGAGGCACAATTATGGGCAGATTAGCTTCAGGAATACGTTACATATCTAGGTTGATGTATGCGGCAAAGAATCGCTCAGCCATGAGCGCAATGCCTGTGATGCATGGACATATCAACAGAAATTATGCACCTCTCGTACAAACGCACACATGCACACAAATTGAAGTGGAGGAACATTACGTGAATGTGTGACAGTGCCGGAAAAAATAAAGGTCATACTTATTTGTGCTTGTTGTTGTTGGATTATTCACGTTTTAAACATGTGCTTTGAAAATAAACCGTATTCTTGCTAATTGTAGAACCTCAACATCAAAGTATCGACAATGTTGCAGTGTAGCTGCACATGTGTCGTATGCATAGTCAACAGCAAAAGATTGCGGGATAAAAGACTTTGTAAACGCCTATATTACCGCTTAGCCTCTGATCATAGCCTCGAATTAAATGTTTCAATGGGTAGAGGTTGTTGCAATGTACAGATAAACAAATTAGAGGCTGTGTTATGAGGCTAAGCCATAATGCACTTTTGCGACTTTTGCATCCAGCAAAGTTTTGCTGTTGATTGTGGCCCCTTTAATATCTTCGATTTCCTAGGCTTTGTTTGCGGCAACATTGTGAAGTCTTTTCATAGGCAGTGCAGTATGACAGTGCAAAGCACACCAAAAAAAAAAAAAAAAGGGAAAGGGGTGGCATGTTAATGGGCGTCACAGCCACCTGAAGTAGGCATGCTCAGCCACAAATTATGGATATTTCTGTGCTATATAAAATGAAAATGAGCAAATCCCTTGAACACAATTTGGCCTATAACATAAATATCCTTTACGCTCATATGCTGCAAATAGTGCTTGCAAAACTTAATATCTGTTGTTTTTTAGTTGTTTACAACTGAATAAAATGTGTTGTATATACATTCAAAGGCTAATTGAACTGGCTAGCTTGTCGAAGCTACGACATTCTTTGTTTTTTGTAGACTGTTACAATTCAATGGATTAAGAAAAAAGAAGGTTTCGGACAAACTTTGTAAACCCTCTCATAAAGTATGACTAAATGCCGGAACAATGTCCGTTCACTGCTCTGATGTTTGTTTGGCCTTAATATGACTAATAATACCTGGAATTTTACGTGCCCAAGCATTTTGGATTGATGTTGATAATTTGGGACACAACTAATTAGCGTAGAAACTACTCGTGCATTCCCTTGTGTTGACTGTGGTTTCTTTGTGCTAATTAGTTGTGCCTCAAATCAGTATGTATCTACTAGCCCAACTATCATCCTTAATGGTGCAATCTGGGGCTTGTTGAGACGTACGTAAACCTGTATACATGGGTGATGTTGCACTTAGCCACCATAGAAATGCGACCACCATGGCCTTGAATCAAATGCGTATTGTCAGACTTAGAAGTCTGACATGATGTAACTATTGTATAGAGCTTGTGTTAAATTTCATCATTATTGTACTGTAGATTATATAACAAAATGGACACCTAACACCTATGGACAACAACTATTGGTAACATATTTCCATGGCATGCCTACCAAGTACAAACTACAGCATCACAAAGATGAAGTTTGAGGTGACCTGCTGTAGTAGATGTTTAGTTGTTCCACTGTGCTTGCAGGCTGTGTTTTCGAGGGCAGTTAACCTGGTGTTGCATGGCAGCTCTGAAAAAAGAAAAAAGGAGCAGGTTATGAAATCATCATGCATTCAGAAACAAGGTATGAATATTGTAGCAATATACAAAGTGAGCGAGTAAACTGCGGCATGTTATGCATGTATGAATATATACCTTGTAAGGCTTGTGCTCTAACGTAGCATGTGCCTTGCCCATGGTGTCGAGGTGCGTCCACAAGGAATGTTGACTGCAGGTGTCAGCCAGGAGGCTGTGACAGAAAAAGAATATATCCATGATTAAAATGCCGGGTCCTATGTGACACTAAATGAAAGTAAGCCTATAAGTGAAACTGCTGTCACAAGATAAACAATAAGGCAAGAAGGAGATCCCCAGCTTTGCTGTTTACTCAAATTTCACAACGTGGAACTAGCTTTAGTTTTCTCTCTCTCTCTCTCTCTCTCAGGCACTTCTTTTTAAATTTTTTAATGTGAATGTAGCAAACTTTATAACACGCTTTGTACTAATACATGGTGAGTTACGGACGTGCGTGCGGGGGCGATAGAAGTGTATTTGAACACGTCCAGACTGCATATAAACTTCAGAAATGCGTTTCTATTGACTCAGCAGCTCGCTCCTACGTGAAGCCACGTCGCTCAAGAGAACGCGGATTCCGTCGGTGGAGGGATATGAGACGTTCAAAATTTTCGAGTTGCTGTGTGTCGCTTGACTGTCGCAAAAACAAAGCCAACTGTAAAAATTGGCCGCGTATCTCCGTGCTTCGCTGCAAATGCCGTCGAAAGACGATAGCCTTCTACCGGCCGTACTACATGAGTCCCGTTTCGTGTGTTTCTATTCCCACCGAGGAGTTGCGCAAGCGAGAGGGAAAACGAAGAGACGCGAGGAGAGAAAGGGACCGGCCGGAGTGGCGGGCGGCCGTTCCCTGCCTTCCGTTCGGCACGAGCGCGAGATAAGGGTGCCATCTGGCCATGGTTACGGGAAACGCAAGAAGCTTGCCTAGTACAGGAAACGTCCGCTTTTGCGCATCCTAACAAGCACTAGGGTCTTTAGAATTACGCATCTATCTATTTTCTACTAAAGGAACACACCGTCCAATACATAAGTATTGATGTTGCGCCTCAGATATGCGCAATATTTGCTTTTTTGCCGACTGTGTTCAGAAGTATGAAGGTAGCCACCAGTTCAAGCTGGGTGGTCGTTGAGGAAGGGGTTCACCTTTCGCAGCAGGACAGACGCGCTAACCCACACACACACACACAGACAGACAGACAGACCAAAATTTCTGCGTTGAAGTATCCCAAGAAAGACTATCGTCTTTAATAAACAAAAGCAATGGGTTTGTACTTACCGGTCCATGCACGCTGGGGCTTGAAACGAACTTCGTTGCTTTGAAGGACGAGGCGCAGGGGAAAGCGCTCTGTGGAAGCATTTGAACGTGCTTTGAACGAACAAGAACAGCAAGCCGATATCACCGACTACGAAAGCAATCGTCAGTTTCACGAAATATTTACAGCAAAACGAAACACCGCGAGCTTGCGTCGCTGCCCGAACGCGTCGCAAACGGTTAACGTGACTTCTGTCGCCGCGTAGTTTGAATTTAAAAAAACGAGCATGACTTAGTATCGATGTCGGTAAACTGCCGAATCAGCCGAAGCAAAAAATATTTAGTGAAAGGAGGATGGCGTAGTATCTCAAAGGTACGCTCACTAAAAGCAGCAGTTTGTTGTATGCAAGTGTAATATCAGGCAAAGAAAAAGTCTTCGCCTTGTTCAAAATATTTTGCTTCAAAATTAGGCACCGATGCGGGCGCCCCTACATAAAAGTGCAATAGGGCGAATGGCGGCCTCTATAGCTCGAGCTAAGAGAGGGGTCAGTAGATCCACTCCCCGCGGTTGAAGCTGGAACGCGCCGCGGTTGATTTTTTCGCCATCTATGGCGATTCGTAGCATATCGAGCTTTCACCCCCCTGACCACGTTGTACACGACAGCCGCAGCGCGCCGCCATGTTTGGAAGAAAAAAAAAACAGCAATAGCGCGATGGTGGCGACACCACGGGTTGCGGTTTCGGTTTCAAAATTTCAGACCAATTCTCATGTTTTCCGTGTAAGGAAATACAGAAACAAATGCTCTAAGGCCAAAAACTGCAAACATAATGTAGTATTTATTTTACATACCATCCTGCAATTGGAATATGCCGTAAGCTCTGTACATTCCGTAATTTATGCGAGCTTACATTTCGCGACGTTTTCCTCGGCCTCGGTCCAACGTGTTCCGCACCACTTCATGTTGCATGTGTAACGCCAGATTGCATGCGCAACAGTACACAGTTGCCCTGTAGCGCATAATCTGTGCATTATCAGCTGCAGCCAAAATGATGCAGCCGTATGTGTGGTGGTCGTACAAATATTGATTGCAACAAGCAAAAAACAAATAGTAAAAAGAAGAGGAGGACAGCGTAGTAGGTATGGTACACAGTGCAGGAAAAAAAAGAACAAAAACGAGGGCAGATACAACGAAACTGTGATGCAAGTTTACGGTTGAATAAATTGTTGCTCGGAGAGAAAAGCCTCAGAGCTAAGAAATTACGAAGCCATTTAAAGTGAGACAAGAAAAGTAGAAACTTTAAGCATAATTAAGGAAAAAATGATCAAGTTGCAATGTACACCCCGAGTCTAAGCTGACAAACTAAAACATGTCCTATAAGTTGTCCAGCTATAATGTTTGTGAAAATCAACAGTCACCGGTGGCGCTGATGGTGGCGGTGGCTTGGTGGGTTGAGGCGGCTGACGCTGGCGATGTCTCAGCAGCTGGAGTCACGCGCTGACCAGCACGTCGACGCTTGGCGGAAGACGCGGTAGTTCTTGCCCTCGCAAGAACTGCGGCTGCTTACCGACGCTGGCTCGTTCCGAGGAGGTGATCACCACCCGGAAGGTTCCGCCCTCCACGGGCGGTTCGGGACCGGAGTCGAAGCCCGGACACCTGGGACGTGACCTTGAACAGTCACGGCCGGAACGGACACCTGGGACGTGACCTTGGACAGTCACGGCCGGAACGGACACCTGGGACGTGACCTTGAACAGTCACGGCCGGAACCCTGGAAGGCCGCGTACCTCCGAGTACACCATGGGCAGCCGGAGCGTCCTGGCCTTGCCTGACTTCACGCGTTCGGGTCCGGAACCCGACACCGCAGTCGCGCGACACCCAGGATCTTCACTCTAGCCTGCTCGACCTCGTTCTGCCCTCGACTCGTCTTCGACTGTCCTCTTCTTCTTCTCCCTCGTGCCTTGGCCGCGCAACCTTTCGCGCAAACTTTCTCTTCCTTTTTCGGGCCGCAGTTTCATGCGTGACGTTTCGTGCCGACGTCATCATCGTTTCTCCGCCGCTCAATCGAGAAGAACCGCTGCCGTCGCCTCCGAGCACGTTGTACATAACACCACGGTGCCACCACACTTCACAGACACCACCACGTCACTATCCTACACCACAGAAACACAGCAAGGTCTCTCTCCTCGTTTTTCGTTTTCTTTTTTTCCTGCGCGTGCACCATGCCGATTACCTGTATCACCAACTCGGAGACACAGGGCGGTGAGAGAATGACACACAAGGCGCTCAACAACCAGTGGTTTTATTATTGCTGGACATATAAACAAATGCTTTGCATATAAGACCAACCAACACAGTATGCATGCACACAGGCTATGTTTTGTAGTTTTTCTGCGTTGCATCTTGCATGCGCACAGGCTATGTTTTGTAGTTTTTCTGCACAGATATTGCATTTTCCTGCGGCAGTAAACCATTGGTTATAATTGTTACTTCAGCACCTTAATCGCACATCTTGTTCACTCACCGTCCCTTGTCTAGCGCTGTTTGTTAGAACATGATAAGTACCATCCTGCACGTAACTAAGAGTAGCCGTCGTGCAGTACATCCCTGCAGCATTTGCCAGCATACTTCCAGTGACCAGTGATATGTGTATAAACGGGGCGCGCACTTCCAGGACAGCTGCCGCCGTCCTCCTATGCAGCACGAGTGCTGGCGCGTGTTCTCAACATAGAATGATGCACATATGCGCTTACCATTACCCTTAGTAAGGGCACACGTCCGCGAAGAGGGAAAGCTCAGCTCGATCGGAATAATGGTGTTTCAGGTGCAATAGGCGTAGGATCTACAACGGCAGTGACGAACAGGCCGGTGCACGCAATTCAAAGAACCGAGTCCCGCATTTCTCGGGCACTCTAAACGTATTCGTTAATCGCGCACCAACTATAGACCCTAAACATTTTACTGCCAATGATTACTACCATCCCAGGTATGCTAACGCAGCCACCTTCTCCCACAACCACCACGCTCGCCATCACTGCAACACCATGCTTCCACCACGCCACCATTTTGCTGTACACAGCCACGAAGTGTGCCACCATGGCACCTTCATTCCTCCACCATGCCACCATCTCGCTGTCCACAACCACTAAGCTTGCCTTCAAGGCACCTCCGTGACTCCACCACGCCACCGTCTTCCAGCAAGCAGTACAGCATGACACGTTCGCCATCACCACCGTCAGCCACCATTTCCACCAAATGCATCCACTATTCACCACCATGAGCCATCTTTGCCATCACACTTTCCAGCATATCCGTCATTATTTCCACCATATCCACTAATATTTCCATCTTAACCACCACGAATTCCAGCAACCACCAAGAGAGAATTTTCAATAGGGTCCTGCCCTCGGCGCGTGCTGTCTTGTGAGAGAGAGAGAGAGACAGACAGAGAGAGCGAGAGGCGCGCGTTGTCTATGGAAACGCTCTTTCTTAGATGAACGCTCTTGTAGTGGTTGCGATGGGAGGCACCATGCACCGGTGGTGCTCCGGAAGGAACGACACACACACAGTTCCACACCACGCGCACCTAACCCCCCGGCTGTAGCGAGGGTGTTTATATACATCAAATGGCGGCGCCCCCTGGCGCCATGCAACAGAACAAAGTATATTACAATATTCAACATTTCACCTCCCCTTAACAAAAAAGAATTAAGCTATATGTAGTCTTCCAGGTACCGTGGACGCCGGCGCTCACGTTGAGGCCGTGTCGATTGGTGTAGTGGTTGAGGTCGTGACGTGAGGGACGACGATCGTTGGTGTGACTCTGATGACTCCACGTCTGGCCGAAGCTGCGCATCTTGGGTGTCTCGAGGTTCCTGCAGACTTACAGGCGGTGACACAGTGGATGGCACGGAAGGTGGCCAAGAAGGTGGCACAGTGTCTGTTTGGGGTATCGGTGTCGGATAATGGTACCGTTGTAGTGATTGTGTTGGGGGCTCTTTCAGTGTGCTCTTGGAGAGCTTTGACGCATGCCAGATAGTGCTGCATTCAGACGATAAGTGTTACGGGCCACCTTGGAATAAATTACCCTAGGGCGTGAATACTGGGAGGAAGCTTTTCCTTGTCCTTTCTCATGCATCCGTACTTGGTCACCAGGTTGAAAGGAATTGTGGGAGGCAGGACGTCTCGATTGGCATCCTCCTGCATTTTACGCTGATAGCATTCAACTCGTTGTCGCAGTTCCTGGTACTCGTTATATGGGTTCTCATGAAAACTGTGCGTGGAGAAGCCTACAATATGCAAACGCGTTCGAGGCTTGCGACCACGCAGCAAGTAAAACGGAGACAACTTAGTTGCAGTGTGCGGAATGGTTCGCTATATTGCGACGTAGTCGAGGACAGTCCTTTTTAGAGGCCTTCGTTCCTGAAAGGGCCCCTAAAGCACCCCCGACATTTTTTTGAACATTTCAATTTAGCACGCGCATCAAGTTGAAAATGCCGTCACGATGAACGATGTCAAACGCGGCAGCGCTACGCGCCGCGGGCGCGCTACAAACTCGAAAAACAATCCCGTGCGCCTCTCCGGCCAGTTCCGGCATGCCAAAGTTAGCCGTGACGACATTGTGGTTTTCGCTGACGTCAAAAGAGTCCGAGCTCCGCTTATTGGTCGAAGGAGGACGTCGACTTCCGGTTAGTCTGCTAGAAAATGCACGCGCTCCCTGCCTGTTCGTTTTCCTCGTCGTGCGTCGTTCGTGTGGTGTTCGCGTATGAATTCGTAAATGCGCTACGCTACGCAAGTGCAAGTGAGGTACAACCGACTAGAAACTTCAGCAACTCTCAGAACACGACGAATAGCGCTAACAGAGAGCGTTGGCACAGCACCAACGTGACTTTTGCGCGAACGCGGGAGCCCGGCGGAGGCCGAAGCTTCTAAATGAAGGCCGTTGATCCGTGACGTCACCAGGTCATGTGACCCAAAACCTAGGGACAGGGTTGCATAGGGATTTTCTCGCGGCGAGAGCCACGGGGAATCTTCCGTAAAAGTGTTCCGTGCCTCTGCGGCTCTAGAGTCCTCCGATGTCGATCGTCGCCGGCACCGATGACCACCGTTCGCACGCCGACCGATGTGATCAGCGTTTTTGCGCGTGATGTTGAACGCGGTGAGTCGCCGGCGCATCTTTCTGTCTACGTCTTTACGGCGATTCCAGTCGCGCGACGTTCGGCGATATAGTACGTGAATCTCTCACCCGTAGCGACTTCGCAGGCTTCGAGAGTGAAGTTCTTGGAGGTGTGCCACCTTCCAAAACATGCAAGTATGGTCTCTCTTACTTTTAGCTTTGACCTGTACAATTTATGTCGCATGTAACATTCAGAGATGCTAGGTTTCCACGCATATCGGATAGCGTGTGGATATCCATGCTGCCGTTTTACTACGAAGATTGATTCTGATCGTGAACTATGGCGGCAACAGTCGCGCCTCACGGATTTCCACTTGCCGGGATCTCAGTAGATGAATACTACAGCATAGCAAGGTATTGCAGAGAAATTGAAAAGCAGATAAAGAAGGCATGTCTTCCACTTCTGGGGAAAACTACGTAAGGATGGAGTACATGTGAGCGACTCGAGGCAAGAAAACACACGCGTGTGTTAGCGATCGATTCGTCGATCGTACATGCTGCTTGTCAGATGCCATCTCTAAGAATAAGATTGTGACAGCAGTGTTATTTTGATTTGAATGGCCAATGACTATAACATACCACTTCCATTTTCATTGTGTGTATGTTATTTTCACTCTGCATTTGTGGAAGTTAGTGTAAGTCATGAATATATACATGTGTCACTTTCACTTGTTTCCACGGCAAATTAAATGCAGATAGCAGCCAACAGCTCCGCATTTAGAGCTAAAATATCTGTTACAAGCATGACTGCTGACCAAAATTTAATAATAATTTGTTATTTACAATTGATCGTTTTTGAGAACTGTTACTAAACAAGTGCAATTAATGGGAGAGTTAGGATATCAACTAAATTTTTCTTGTGATATCGATCGATTTGTACTTCATAGGGCTGCTGATACTACAACAGGAATCTACTGCCAAAGACGTGTGTGCAAACGCTTTGTGCCATCTGCACCTACAAGAGCAGCTGACCACAAGTGCTGTGGTTTCATCACTTGCTCAGGAACATAAGGATCACCTCAGCCGACCTGTCATCCAATTGGAAGTGTCACGCTGTACAGGCACCTAACCATTGCCCATGCTGTTGATTTGTGCTTCACAGGTGAAACTATCCGTGTCTAGGTGTTTGTATCTATGTGTGTTATTTGCCACCGCCGACTGGGTGTTTGCATGTATTATCATTTTTGTTACACCATGCTTAATTCTACCAACATTTTACAAGCCAGTGAGGATTCCACGTGCAAAACACACACCTAAATACAGACAGTTCATCAGAGCATACTCCTGTAACATTGACGATAACTTTTAAAATGCTCTAGCATAACTGCAAACTTTGACTGCTCAGGTCTAGAGGACAAAGGAGGACTGCACTGCTTTAAGGCAGGGAAATAAGGGCCTAACTGAAGTGCAAGCTCAAGCTGAAAGTCAGATGAATGAGCGAATAGGAGGGCCCGTCAATCACTTTCAAGGACACAGCTGGTGAGATGGACTTGCAAATTGCTCAGGTCTCCTGTGTTCGTTTGGCCTACGAGACGCTGACATCACCCAATGCTGCACAAAAACAAAATTATTTATGGTGCTTTCCATTAAATACGTAAGCTTCTTGATCCAATATTCTATGTTTGCTTGTGTTAAAGAACAGGCTGAGGAGGTTTTTGCACAACCTTCAACCATATGACTGCGTTCATTTTATGATTACCTAGTGAAATGCTGTTGAGTCCTCCTTAGAGCTTTCTTCTCCACAAGATATGCAGTGGCTGGAAATGCTTAGCTAGCTCTTCATAAGAGCTCCATATTGTTACGCGCTATTCCGCGCTGTTAGAGGCGCATCCTGCCGAGCCTGGAGGAATGCACCAAGAAGATGAAGACGACGATCAGAGCAGCGCTCGTGCTGATGCTCTGCCATCTTGTCTGCTGGTCTTTCCTTGTGTAAATATAATTTCTACACTACTCTGGTTATTCTTATATTATTAATTATGTAGGTGTTGGGATGCAAAATGCATCTTTTTCTTCTCCAAAACACTGTAGAATGTCAATTTAGCTGTTACAAGGTGCTTCCAAATTCCAAATAACCTGCTCTAAAGTGCTCCAAAATGAAATTTCTGCTGCTTCAAAAATTGCTCCAAATCAGATTGCTTGGTAGCATCACCAAGATCCTCTTAATCGGAAATAG
This sequence comes from Hyalomma asiaticum, assembly GCA_013339685.2. Taxonomy (NCBI): domain Eukaryota; kingdom Metazoa; phylum Arthropoda; class Arachnida; order Ixodida; family Ixodidae; genus Hyalomma; species Hyalomma asiaticum. Next base: position 6,453,624 of record CM023482.1, on the reverse strand, counting down.
TTGGGGTGGTCAGATGCAGTGTAATGCTTTCACATAGGCATACTGTGAAAACTGTAGCAAAAGCGAAGCTGTGCTGCTGTCGTTGATCGTGGAATAACTGGTAACGGTATCAAGTTAACTCTCACTGTCACTTACAAGTGGCAGCGGGCTAAGGGCAAGAGCGTGTCTGCTTTTCATTTCTCTGCATCTCGAGACAAGAGACAGACGGAGGCTCTAAGGGCAAGAGCGTGTCTGCTTTTCATTTCTCTGCATCTTGAGACAAGAGACAGACGGAGGCTCTTTCTTTGGTTCTTTGTTCCTTACTTTCTTTCTCTCTGTGTTGCCCGTTGAATCATCACTATCATGCAAGTAATGGGCTTTTATTTGTGTCTATATTGTCTTTATCGTAGTCACAGTAATGTAGCATTAGGCTGACCCAGCTGAGTCTAACAAGCAATTTCCTCACTTAGTGCTTCGCACAACAGAGATTCCCACAATGCGTGGGATCTGCAGGATTTTTTTGTTCTAAGTTAATCAGGGTATAGTTCAATGAGGTATGTGTAGTAGTGAGTGTAAATTATAAAAGCATGTTACATTTCAGATTAACTGTACCTAGCCAGTATAAGCTCATATAACCCACCTTAAAACAAAAAGGCCTGTTAAATCAGGGTATAGGTAATATACATACATCGCCATTAAGTGTGGCTTCACAATAGTGTGCATATCCCCTGCAAGAGGTGTTTCACGTTATAGCGTAGCCAATGTAAGCTCATATAACCCACGCTAAGACTCAAGAAATGTTCACTTGGGGTACAGGTAATTTGCATACTTTTACATTGAGTGTACCTTCACGGCAGTGTGCATTCCCCACGTAAGGGCTGTTTCATGGCGTAGTGACCCTATGCTGCTACAAAACCACTTTTACAGGTTACTTACATGTGGAAAAGAGTCTGTACTTTTCAATTACGTGAAAATTTCCGAAATTCTGGTAGACCATGTGATGCATTCACAGCTCAATTACACTTCGTTGCCCTACACAATGATTACAGGCATCTCACCTACATGAAAGCTGCACCTGCAGGTTTGACAAAGCATACCGCAGTTCAGTACTTTACTATTCCTCCCTTCATATTTTAAATGAGTATTGGAAAATCCTCGCATATCCTGTAGGCATTCTCATCCCATTTGCCACAAAAGGGTAATTTTATAAATTAATGTGATGAACTTGTAGCTGAGATAGCAGGTAACTTATCTTTTTGGCCTTGTAAAAGAACATGCCTGTATTGTACACCTCATGAATCCAACAGACATTGAGGCGAAGGAACGCATAGGGGAAACTATTTGTAGGTTTTGCCTGTACTGTAGAAATTCAGACATAAATATAAAGGAATTAAAATGGACGAAATTCATCAGCAGCCAACCCATGTTGAGGTGGTCATGTGCTACGTGATACCGTTTGGCAGAAAAGTGTTCCACACTTGCCACCATGGCTATAAGTGTGGAACCCACGAATAAATGTACAGAAATACCCAATATAGGGGACGAGGGAATTCCCGCCATTGTAGCTCATTTGGTAGAGCATTGCACACATTATGTACAGGTCAGAGGTTCGGTCCCTGCATGTATGTGTTTTAGTCCACCTCAGGCAATTTCTTTCATCATAATCATCAGCCTATCTTATGTCCACTGCAGGATGAAGGCCTCTCCCAACACTCGCCATCCTTGCTTGTCCTGCGCGAGCTGATTCCATTCGATGTCTGCGAATTTCTTAATTTCGTCCCCCCATCTTACTCTCTGCCGCCCACGGCTCCGCTTACCCTCCCTTGGTATCTGTTCCGTCGTTCTAAATGTCCATCGATTATCTAGCCTTCTCATCACGTGCCCTGCACATCTCCATTTCTTCTTCTTAGTATCGTTCATGATGTCAGCGATCCCCCGTCCGTTCTCTGACCCACTCGGCTGTCTTCCTATCTCTTAGAGTAACACCTATCATTTTTCGTTCCATCGCCTGCTGTGTGGTTCTTAAATTCCTCTCTAGTTTCTTAAATTCCTCTCTAGCTTCTTTGTAATTCTCCAAGATACCGCCCCTTAAGTCAGTACTGGCAAGATGCAGTAGTTATATAGTTTCCGCTTGAGTGATGGTGGTAGGTTTCCGTTCATGAGTTGGGAATGTCTCCCGCACGCGTGCCATCCCATGTTTATTCTACGGTGGATTTCTTTTATATGGGCGGGTGTTCCTGTCAGTAGCTGTTCTAGATATAGGTATTCTGTGACTTCTGATGTCTGGTTTTCGATCCTGAAGACACATCTTTCCGCCGTGCCACTTAGCATTATCTTCGTTTTCTGCATGTGCTTCCTTCCTTAGCGCTTTCTCGGTCTAAGTCTTCAATCATCTTTTGCAGTTTGTCTCCATCATTGCTAAAGAGTACTATGTCGTCTGCAAATCGTAAGTCACTCAGATATTCGCCGTTAATGCTTAGCTCTTTCTCGTCCCAGTCTAGGCTTTTGAAGATTTCTTCCGAACATGCAGTAAATAGCACTGGAGAAATTTTATCTCCTTGTCTGACACCTTTCTGTATTGTGATTTTCCTGCTTTTCCTGAGGAGGAATAGGGTGGCTGTGGAATCTTTGCAGATGTTGGCTATTGTGTTACGTAGCTCTCACATATTCCTTGATGGTATAATGCTGCCAGAAATGCTGGTATCCCTACCGAGTCGAAAGTTGTATAGAAGGGTTTGTTGTATTCAGCGGATTTCTCGATTACTTGATTGATCGCACTTAGGTGGTCTATGCTGGAGTGTTCTTTTCTGAACCCTGCTTGCTCTCTTGGTTGATTAAATTCGTGTGGCCCTTATTCTGTTTCAGATAACTTTTCAATATTTTGTAAAATGCTGAGAGTAGACTGATCGGCCTGTAGTTTCTGAAGTCTAAAATCTCCAGTCTTATGTAATAGGAGCATGTTTGCATTTGTCCAGCTGACTGACACACTTGGAGTTTTGAGGCATAGTGTGTATAGTGTCGCAAGCTTTCTAGTTAGGTCTCCTCCATCTTTGATCAAGTCGGCAGTTATGCCATCTTCTCCAGCCGCTTTTCCGAGGGACATGCCCTGAATTGCTTTCCTAACCTCGTCAAGGAGTGACGCATGGAATTTTGGAGTCCTGCTCGACATTTAATACTCTCATGGTGGGGAGACTCGTGTTTGAGCTGTATAGTTCGGAACAGAAATCCTCGGCCACCTTGGCTATATCACTGAAGTTAGCAAATGTTCTTTCCCGCGCAAAGCTTCCTTTGAGTTGTTTTGATGCCGACTCCTTTTCTGACGGTTGCTTCTATTTCTTTCACATTGTGGTTACGTATGTCCCTGACTTTACTTTTATTGACGAGGTTAGACAGCTCAGCGAATTCTATCCTCTCTTAAGTTAGTTAGTTCTCATTTGTTGGCATTGTTTGATTAAATTTTTTGTAGATTCAGAGAGCTTACTCACATCTTGCCATCAATGCTTTGCCCCCTAATTCAATCGCTGCTTTGGTGATCAGCTCAGTAATATCTTCGTTCATCTTCTCTATATCCCCATTTTCTTCCTCTCCTAGAGCCCCATACTTGTTCTTAAGGGCAATTCTAAATTCTTCTGTTTTCGCCCTTACGCCATAGAGGGTGGCCTGTTTCCGCGTGATTAACTTTGTCCTTGCTGGCTTTAGATTGAGGGTTATCTTCGCCCTTACTATTCTGTGGTCACAAATTTCTACATTATTAACTACTTCCGTGTCTTGTACTATACCTGGATCACTGCACATTGTGAAAGCTATTTTGTTTTTCATTTCTCTGTTGGGGCTTTTTCATGTCCACTTCCTTTTCTTGCATTTCTTAAAGAAAGTATTCATTACACGGAGGTGATTTCTTTCTGTGAATTCCACTAGAATCTCTCCTCTGCTATTCCTATCTCCTCCATAGTTCCCGACTGCCTGTTCTCCTCTTAGTTTCTTTCCTATTTTCGCATTGAAGTCCCCCATAACAATCGTATATTGGGTGCGTACCTTGTTAATTGCTGTTTCTACAGCCTCGTCATTGTGGCTGGTCGTTGGTGCGTAACCTTGTATTGGTTTTAGTTTGTATCGCCTATTTAATTTTATCACGACACCTGCTACCCTTTCAATGATCCTATAGAATTCTTCAATGTTACCCGCCATGTCTTTGTGTCTAAGGAATCCCACGCCGTACTTGTGCTTCTCTGGCAGTCCTCTGTAGCAGAAAACATGCCTTTCATTAAGCTATAAGTATCCTTCTCCTGGTTTCCTAACCTAGCTCAGGCCAATGATATCCCAATTAATACCCCTTAATTCTTCTAGTAGTTCAGCTAGTCTGGCTTCACTTGAAAGAGTTTGCGTGTTAAGAGTCGCTACGTTTAATTTCCAGTGACGGCCTGTCCGAGTCCAGAGGCTTTTGAGTCTTTTGTTCCCATACCCGTGCGGTCGCATCCGCGACTACAAGCTCCGTTGATGCCGTCGTAGGTCTAAGGTTTGGTTGGTTCGGTCACTTGGGAGGTGTTGGTCATGGTGTTGCACTAGGAAGGCCAGTTCCTGTTCTGGTGGTCAGGTGAGTTACGCAGATGAGCCATGATGGTGGTGGGAGCCCGTATGCATCGTTTGTCCAAATGCTCCGTCGGGGGAGGTGGTGCAGTGTGTGGTTAAGTCAGGCGAGGGTATAATTGTTAAAGGGAAGCAGGGAAAATGAAAAGATACCTCAGGAGCGTAGAGAAAAGACAAAAGACACAGAAAAAGAAATTGCACTCAAGGATTCGAACTCTGGACTCCTTGGTCTAACTACAAAAGCATGGCCAAGTCATCAGGGTTGCCCGGTTGCCGATGTGTTTAAGAACAGATTCCTGCTGCGCCCTCTCACGAATGGTGACGCGATGAATTTCAAAGTGTCCACGATGCAGCACTTTTTGCCGATTTTAAATACCAGGAAGGCATGGCTAATCGTGTCGACTGTGTCGCGTCTGTTTCTGCCATATTCTTCCCTCGATCATGCTTAGTTTTGACAGTGCGCATCTTGTCTTTATTTTTCCCTTTTTTTTCTCTCTCTCTCTACTGCGGCAAGGTGGTTGTCTCAGGGAGATAGAAAAAAGGAGGGTGGGGGAGGAGGGTGTAAACCAAGAAGTGGGAAAAGGATGCGTAGCAACCTAGCTCAAGCTCACGGAAGCACCGCGATAATTCTGTGTCCGTTGATCGGCGTTAGAGCCTGCGTTGCAATATGTTGAAAGCGGTTGCTGAATTCTTGGGAGTGCTACGGCCTTGTAGTTAGAGAGAAGCAAAACTTCTCCTTTCATTTATGTGCGATTACTACACTACAGCTAAAAACTACATATAATTTGCCCTATGCCTTCCTGGGCCTCACTGCAAATGGGATTCATTACATTGTATCAAACAAACAAGCCCTTGATCAATTTCCCTCTCGTTAAACATGTACACAAGTACCCCCGCATACACACCTTTTCACACAAGAGGGTTGTCCCCTGTCAAGAGTTTCCTTGAGCGTGCAAACATGTTACTTCTTTTACACTCTGAAACCAAGTTACAGTGACCATTGTGATGTCATTTATATTTTGTCCCTTCAAGAAATGGAACCTTGATGGGCACACCAATCAGTGGTAACTTCTAAGTAATCATTGCCCTGATATTCTCGCATGCCTCAGGCATTGTTTCACCATTCAGAGACCAGCAGGTGGCTTCTGCAGTGAGAAGGTCTAAATAATGGTAGCATTTTACATTTATTGAGCTTTACATTTACTGCACAGCAGCACTGGTGCTTTTTGTGATTAAATACACAATGTTTTTCAAGCAATTATGGTTGCCCAGTTACATTTTGCACCTTCTTTTTCCTGCAGAAGTGCCATAATTACAAGGAGCTTTCCCACTTGGCAGAGAGATCAACATTATTCAAGAGAGAAAACTCCAGAAAACGATTGAAGAAAAAGACCCATCTCATCTGCAGCAGGAGAGAGCACTGCTGCAGTGATCACAAAGTAGCGGACAAAAATAAAGTTCCCGCATTTTCACAATGATCCATTGGCCTGCTGGCTTTTCTGAAACTGTGAAATAAAGTATTTATGGCAGACAGTGATTCAAGGGTTAATTTAGAATTTTGATTTAGCGGAAGAATTTTCGGGGGGGGGGGGGTGAGGATTCAAATGGAGGGGGGCGTATAAATCCCTGCATTCGTGACATTCCACTAGATCACATGCACACATTATGGGACAACTTAAAATAGTGCTGCGAGGACTAAAGGCTGTCATATGTCACATGGGCGGTAATGTGTAGCTTTCCAAGGAAATTAAATTTAAGCAGGGTGAACAAATGTTTTACATCTAATGTGGAGCAGTTGTAGGTATAGCGCTTAGCAAATGAAATACGGTACTCGGACCACGTGGTGGCCAGTGCACTTTGCGCGAAAAGCGCGAAGCTGTTTGTCCTCTCCAAGGACTGCTGCTTCCTGATAGGAAAATTCATGGTTCAGGCTGCCAGCATGGTTTCTAGTGGTGCAGAGGTGTTCTGTGGTCACGTGGCGACACGTGGCAGTGCGGAGCATCATCCTCTCCTCTTGGCGCATGATGCATACGAGAAGAGAGGAAGCGACGCTCAGTTTGAAATTCAAGCACCTTTCGCGGTGCATAGCAATGCAGTTCTTGGCAGGCATGATCATGAGCACACAATGTACACAGTGCATTTGTCAGCTCAAAATGGCCAGACCTGGTGAGGGGCCCTTGAAGTCCTGCATGCGATATGGTAAAACCGAATTGCAAGGTTCCTTTTCGACAAATACATAATGGCAAGTGCAGTACAAGGTGTTGGTTGATTCTTTGAACCTTTACTAAACACATAGTCACAAAGTAGAAAATGTGATGGCCATGACAATGGGTGCTGCAAATCTCTGCTCCCACAAAGGGCATGCCACCTACGTGAATGCAGAGATGGAACTTTTGGAAGCCATATGTGATAGCTGTGGATACAGAGCCGAGAGAAAAATATGAAAGTGCCCAAACACACAGTTGTACACAGCAGCATCTACAGAACTTCAACCTGCATAATGTGCAGGCGTGCACTCAATCTGATCAGCTTGATGACCATTTACTTTTTAGAAAGGCAGGACACAAAACGGCTGTTTCCACATCTACACCATGTTTGGGGTGCACTTGTGACTTTGGTCCAGGCTAGCTGGTGATCTTGATGGGGCACTAGGGGTGGAAAGTCCTTGGCCGTGGGCACTGCTGGCCTTGGTTTCAGAGATGTTTGTTGTGGAGGTTGGTGTGGCCTAGTTTTACACGAGCCTGTGCCAGTAAGATGATCCCCACGACAAAGAGCATGCAAAGGGCCCATTGCATGCTATGCTTCTCACCACATTGCCAATAACAATCCAGTTTTTGGGAGAGGGCACACACCGTACATGTGAGCTGGCTTCTGGAAATTAGTACAGGCATGACGGCTGCCCTTGCACTTTGTGATGAGTGGAGTGCGCGTATTTCAAAGTGCGCGCCATAAAAGAAATGAAAGCAAGACGAAGACGACGTTGGCACGAGCGCTAAAAATAAAGCAATGAAGAAAAGCTGCACCAATGCGAGAAGGCCACAAGTACAGCTAAGAGCAATCAGAATTCAACACGAAGGCACAAGAACACCAATGATGAAGGCCCACGATGAAGATGAGGATTAAAAAGCGCCAAGTGAACTGGCGAGGGGGCCGGACACTGAAGGGAGACCAGAGAGACCAGCGGAGAGGACTGGCCACGCTACTGGGCAGTCGGGTTACGGACCCGAGCCACGGTGCCCGCCTGAGGCCTGCGAAACCTGGGGTCAAGCATCTCATCCAGGCCGAATCTCCGCAACCTGCTGCCGCTGCAAGACGTTCCCGTGCCCGTGGACAGGCCTGAGCAGTTGAGCTTCGGGCGCGAGCTCAGGCGTGACTGTCCGGCCGGGGGGGTGGTTCGTTAGGAAGGAAGAGACGCTAATTTCTGTCTCCCATACTGGGGACACGGCTAACGCTCCGTCAACGCCAGCGAACCGTCTTCCCTACAGCCTGAAAACGCTCCCCGAGCTACCATCGGCCCACGTGCTCGTGGACGCGGACTCTTGCGGCGTTCGTCAGCAGCTGCCACGATTCATGCCAACGCCTGCCTATCAACGCTGTCTTTGGTGAGACAAACTCTTGTGTCGTCTCTCTACGCTCTGCCATTCGGACTTAATTGGGAACTGGATATTTAACTAGTTGTTTGGGACTTCATTTAATTGAGCAGTTGCCTGTCAGTTTTGAATCCATATAGGATGTGTGTTTCTGTGTGCTTGTGTTGTGTGTTTTTTTTTAGTCTGTATATTAAACATTGTGTGCAAACGGTCTCGTCCTTCTTGAGTATCTTGAGGCGACGCTTCTGACACCTCAAAGATAAAAAGAACCTGCACGTTCGGGGCGAAACGCGACGTTTACCCCGTCAGACACTTGGTGCATCACTGTAGCACAGGCATGTATTTTATGGTTGGGGAGCATATAGGACCAGAGGTGAACGTTATCAGGATAGAAGCTGCTTTCACCATGGATTGGGATGCTATGATTTTGGCTTCTGGGTTGCAACATCTTAGGTCGCTTATGAATCCCTCTGGCGCCTCGTTCCAGAATGGCCTGGAAATCCTGACTGCGCCGCTGGTAGGGCCGAGATGTACGCAAGTACAGGGTGCTGCTGATGTGCGGTTCGGCCATTATTGTGCAGCTCCGGTGCGGCATGCAGTGCTTGTAGAATACTTGGAGCTGGGTGCTTAACGGGGACAAGCCCGCCTCACGGGCGGAACACAACGCGGGACGCATGATGCAGCACGCATGATGCATCACGCATTTGCTGCATCTCATCGAACGCGTCTCGAACGGTCGCAGAAGTAGCGTCGGGCGATCGACGTACGTACTACGTACTGGCGTTGCTAGCATTTGGATGCACCGGAACAGAGGTCGCTGAGAGGGCGTGATTTCTGCAGAGGTGAAGCACAAGGTCGATAGTCCCGCCGGTCAGTCCACTGGCTCATTGTACTGGCGAGTGGGGAGCGCAGCACGTCGGCAAGGCCCGCTGCGAAGAGGTGAGGCTTGGTGCAGCGTCGTGGCCGCCAAAGGCGGTGTCACGTACTGGACAGATCACCGGGTTCATTATTGTGAAACAGCGCCACGAAAGTAAGACGAAACGCGGAAAGAAAAGACACAAACACAAGCGCCGAACTCAACTCCCAGTTAAGAGTTAGGCGCAGGTGTTTGGCCTTTCGGCGTTTCGTCTTACTTTTGTGGCGCCGTTTCACAATAATGAACCCGCGCCGACTAGCCCAGTTACCAGCGCAGATCATCGGAAACATCCAAAAGATGGTAGCGGTTACGTTGGTAGGTTTCTAGTCACATCCTACTAGATCCGTTGAGCGGTTTGGTGAGTCCTTGGAAGGATTTAGCGGGGCACAGGAACCAGGAAATGATGGAAGCGATATGATGAACGTCCATTCACTCTGGCACAACCAGCGAGAGATCCGTCGATCGTCGAAGGACACCGTCGAGCCATCCAACAACCGAACCACGCTGAAGATCACGCGACTGGCACCATCCGAACCACGACGATTCGAACTCGCTGTACCTAGGGAGCCTACATGACAGGCAGTCTTGCTGGCTCCATGGCTGGCTCCCTAGCCGTGCAAGCGTGAAAATCCCCAGAAAATTCTGTCCCTAGGTTTTAGGTCACGTGAGTTGATGACGTCACGGATCAACGGCCTTCATTTAGAAGCACGCGGCGGAGGCAAGTCAACCGGATGCGCGTCATCGGCGATGTATGTCACGTGACACTCGGAGGAGCACTCGGCGAGGAGGTGGCACTGGCAAGCGGCCGGCGGGCGCAGGAGAGAAACAAGCAAGCGCCGCGTTTTAATAATCAAAGCGGGTGTAACTCGGCTATTTCGGCACCGTTTCGAAAAATTCTTGCGGCTACGTGTTTGTTGCGGACACCGGCACAAAAGCAACACCACAACTGAATTTCGACCTCTTGGTGGTTTAGGGGCCCTTGAAGGGCACACTGAATGAATGACTTGACAACGCGGTTAAACCGCTCAACCTGCCCGTTAGATTGGGGGAAATAAAGTGAAGATCTGATGTGCTTGATTCCCTCTGTAGTAAGATACGTTTCGAATTCAACACAGGTGAACTGGGGGCCATTATGAGTGACGATTTCCTCGGGCAGTCCCTCTCTAGAAAAAACTGAGGTAAAAAGCTTATTACCGATTGACTAGTTACACATGGTGTAAACATCACCTCGGGCCACTTCGAGCAGTAGTCTACCATGACTATGGCATACCGACAGTCTTGAGGGGCGGAATTAAATGGACCCATTATGTCTACAGCCACCTTCACCCAGGGTCGGAGAGGATATTCGGTCGGCTCTATGGGCCCCTGGCGACTCTTCGCCGACTTGTCAGCACTGTTGCAAGTTTGACAGTCGCTTACATACTGCTTGACGTGTTTGCGAAAAGCTGGCCACCAGTAGGTGCAGCGAATCAGGTCTTGCATTCTCACTATGTCTGGGTGCCCTGCATATGCGCGAGCGCGAGCACTTGTTTCTGTAGTTGGCTGGGAAGGACAACTTGGTCCTCTCTCAGTAGGAAGCTATCTACTACCGAAAGTTCGCTCCTGGCCTCGTAGTATGGATGCAGTTCTTTAGGAAGTTTGTTCTTTGCAGGCCAGCTATTTATAGTATATTCCAGGACTTGTGTTAGTGATTGGTTACAGGCCGTGGCCTGTTGTACTTCAGACTTGGATATCATGGCCTGAACCTGGGCGGCTACTTCTTCCTCAAAAGCAAAAGAAGGTTCAGAAGTGTCAAGGGGGTTGCGAGAGAGGGCATCTGCTACCTTATTCTGCTCGCCTTTGCGATACTGGATGGTAAATGTGTAGTTGAGAAGACGAGCTGTCCACCTACCTATTCTTAGTGGCTTCCTCCCAGAGCCCTTTTCAGACAAAAGAGTAGCCAATGCCTGGTGGTCCGTGATTAGCGTGAACTTTCTTCCCCAGAGGTAGCATACCACTTTTAACAAGCCCATAAACAAGCCAAAGCTTCTTTTTCGCCAGTGGAGTACCTGCGTTCAGCTGGAGAGAGAGAACGAGAAGCAAACTGAATAGTTCGGGTGTTTTCTCCATCGGTCTGTTGCAAAACAGCACCAAGCCCGTAATCGGAAGCATCTGTGGACACCACACTAGGAAGAATTGGGTCAAACAGTGATAAAATGGGCGCATAATGGAGGTACTTTTTTACCTGCTGAAAACTATTTTCTGCAGCCAAGTCCCAGTTGAATGGGACATCTTTACGCAGCAAATGCCGAAGTGGCTGCACTACATGGGCCATGTGTGGCACAAACTTGGAATAATATTCAGTCAAACCAAGAAAAGAGCGCAGTTGGGTCGGATTGGAAGGGCGGCTAAAGGTCTCAACCTGCTGAATGTTCTTCTCAAGGGAGGATATGCCCTGAGCGGAAATCTTGTGTCCGATGAATGACAGTTCTGGGACATCAAAGACGCACTTGTCATTTAGCTTTAACCCCGAGGAAGCAATCCGAGTGAGAACTTTTTCCAGATTGTCATCATGCTCCTTTTGAGTGCTACCGAAAACGATGATGTCGTCAATGTAAAATTTGACACCAGAACAGCCCGACAGAATTTGGTGCACGAGTTGTTGAAACGCAGAAGGGGCGGAAGCGAGCCCAAAACACATTCGCTTAAAACGAAAAAGGCCATCATGCGTTACGAAGGTCGTCAAGTCGCGACTGTCTTCATGTAGTGTCACGTGGTGATAGGCCGAGGCGAGATCTAACTTGGAGAACCATTTAGCACTGTTCACTAAATTAACAGCTTGTTCACGCAAAGGATCCTTTGAAGCGCACGGACTTCCCGGGAGTTATCTACAAGATACCGTGCGGGGAATGTGACGTGTCGTACATCGGCGAGAGCGGGAATTTCAAACGGCGTTTGAAACAGCGCCAAAATGACGTCGCCAAGGGCCACACAACTGCGAATGCCTTGGCGGAACACCACAATCAAACTGGCCACAATATTGACTGGGACGCAGCGGCTATCATCGCAACGGAAAGACATTTACTGCCCGTCTGCTTTTAGAATCATTTTACATTCAGTCGACTAACCGCACGATAAACAGGACAAAGGGTAATCTACCAGAGATATACACCCGCATGTTGCGCCACCTGACCCATAAATAGCCGCATGCCCACGCTGATATCTTCATTGTGATCAAGGGACCCGTACGGGCCCCGAAACGTCAATGCCTTTTTGTTTTTATTTTAACCTTGGCGAGTGTATGTTTATTGCACAAGTGTGTTCCCTCGCCAGACGATTGCTCGTCAAACGCTTGATTAGATCTACGATGAACATCCCGAGCTTCGCCCATTCATCATCATTCACTCCGTGGATATGCTGTAATTTTTTTTTTGCGCTTTCAGTGTATATGTTCGCATTTTGTACATACACGCGTCCACTTGTTTTAGACCAACTGGCTTGCATATCGCATGACATTCTCAGTTCTTGTTTTTTTTTATGTATCTGCATGTTACTGATAAGCGCGTGTATATCAACCGCACCCATGCCATGCTCGGTATTAAGATGAAGGTCGGTCCCCAGCCTTCATATATATATATATATATATATATATATATATATATATATATATATATATATATATATATATATATATATATATATACGCTTGAATCAACGACGGCCGCACGTATGGAACGTTTACCATTGTTCGTAGAGGTGGGTGGAAACGCCGGCCACTGGCCCGATTGAATCTTTTCATGCGCCTTGAGGGCCAACGCACGGACGCTTCCTTCGTTTCGTGTGCACAGCTATCATCGCACAGCCAGAAATGTTCGTCCGTTCTTGAAGGAAATTTGCGATTCCCAAAGTGAACATCGCTTTCCCGCTTCAAAAGAGCCACACGCCCTCCCGACTGTGCTGTCGTGGGTGCGCCCTCGTGACAGTGCCCTACTATAAGCAGCAAGCTGATCGCGCACTGGGTGACACGGGACCTGACACCTGGGGTTCGGCGAGCAGGCAAACCGGTTTCCCATTTCGGGGGCGGGGCGGCCATTAACATAGCGAGCATCCAGGCTGCTCAGTCGCGATCCGGTCGCCATGCGGGTGCGCGACGCATCGAGCATCGTGTTGTGGGTCACCATGCTCTTCGCCTGCTTCGCCGGTGAGTCCCTCCGCGGCGGCGACGCTTCTGCTGCGCTGCTTTCACTGCGTCGCACTCGCGGCAACGTCCAGCAGAGAACTTTTTAAACACAGATTTTCGAAATACGGACTTTAGAAAATTGGGTGGGGGGCAAACTGAACCAGGTATCACAGGCATCATTCGAACGCAACGAAGAAGCGAAATTTCGCACGCTATAAAGAACTATGCATGCTTGTACTGTAATATTTTGTACTGGCTGTTTTGCTTGCTTTGTTTGCATCGCGTACGTAATGTTGTTTGTAAATTTTGTATTCCTGTGAGCATCACGCTGCCTGTATGAAACGTTCTTACGGCTTTTTATTTTCATTATTTCTTGCACTGTGAGCAATCCTGCGATAGCCCTACAGCTTGGCTGCAGTATGTAATAATAATAATAATAATAATAATAATAAATTGGAGTGCGTGCCAATTAAAGATAGCCAGCGCTCGTCGTTGTCCGGTCTTCTCGTATCAATATCGCGTGACCATCTCTCTGCTCGTCTCTATTGAATGGGCCCCTTATTTGTCTGTACGTGCAGGGTGAGCCATAAGCTCTAATTACTTGAACGTTCAAGAGAAACGCAAAGCGACGCGGCGGCCCGCTCAAGAAGAGACTACTGTCCCAGTTTGCTCCACTGTCACTTTTATGAATGTCCCTGGACGCATTTGCTTAACAAAGAAATGGCCGTGCCTCTGCTGTCGCCAGTGAACAGTGTGGGGGCTTTGGGACGGTCCACTAGTGACTTTTCGGTTATGGTGCGAAATTGAGAACATCGCTGCTTACACTGAGGGCGCATGCATGTGCGCAGAATGAAAACAAAGAACGCCTATATTTAACTTTGCCCTGAATGTAGTGGAAAAAATGACCGTTGGTGAGTGTCCAACGATTACCCGCGCTGGTTAATTATCCCCCTCGAAGTTACTAATTCCAGTTGGCAGCGTTCCTTCGCGAGGGAGAGTAAATTTCATTTCTAAGTGAAACCCAGTAACCAGTGTTGTCGGCGTGTACCTGAACGTACCGGAGCGGTGACTACGAAGATCGAAAAATTTAGTTTTGAGAATTTCTGCCCACTTCCCAGTGAAACCAGTGCAAGCTTTCACATTTCGAATGGTGAGCTTTTTATAAAAAACAGGAAATCAATGAAAGGCGCTAGACAGTCCCCTCGAGCAAAGGAGAAGGGATTTCTTAGCAAACGTCCATTGCACTAATTCTCAAATGCTTCGTGATGGTTCCGATGACCGCGTTGAAGGATGGGCTAAGATGTGCTCACAGGAAAAACAAGCATGTTAATTGGCTATACAGCACGTACGAAACTTGTCCGGCCAGTACTGTCAGCACGCAACACGACAACACAACTGGTCTCAAACCACACCAAGCGGTTAATTCCAAAACCTTAATACCCAAACGGGGTAAGCACCAAGCTTTACGCCTTCATGATCTCTCGATCAGAGACAGCGCCAAGCTCGAGCTCTGTCCATCTTGCCGCGTACCGAGTTAGTGCTCTCTTCCTCCTGTACCTTCTCTGTTTTCCTCGCTAAGTACATCCGATCGCTTTTGCGACCGCCTTCTGGGACCAACCCATATGCAGCACTTCCACCAATAAAACACGTGCTCACTCTCTCCACCAGAGCCGCTCGCTGCACCGAGTTAGCACAGCTTCACAGCAGGGCCAAATCTCCACTCTATCTACCGTGGAGGCATGCATCCAAGCCGCCGCCTGAGAGGTGTACTGTCATCGAAAGCACTTCCGTGCATTGCCACGGCGCGGTCATCTCCACCGAACGGGCGACCCTTTGGCGACAGTCGAGCGCCCAGAAAGGATTAGTTGGACCGTGAGCCCTCGCTCTACGCGACTCTCCCACTTCTGCTCGTTTCTCCTTTGTGCAGCTTTGTCCCCTCCTTTGTGCAGCTTTGTACGTCACAGCAATTACCGACCGCGGGCGTCGCGGGAACAAAGCCGCCGCCCTTACTGCGTACTACGCGAATACGAAGACGTTTCTACAGGAAGGTCATGCGATAGGCCGCCGTCACCTACTCTTCCCGTCGACCTACCGCCGAACATAACACCTTATACACTCTTGCCATTCTTTATCTTCCTTTGCCTCTGTCTTCGCATCTCTTTCCCTCTCGCCCGCAGCAAGTTGTGCTACAATGGTCGGTACAATGCAATAATATGGCTTCCATAAGCGCGGTTTCTACGAGAGTGGACCCAGTGATTGCGATGCTCGCCATCGGATTTTGGGTTCGAATCGAAATTCGTCAAGAAACTTAATTCTGGTGCCTTCCTTCTTTCATGCAGTGGGCAAGCGCGCATCTCCTTTATTTGTCTGCGCACTTGTCTTTCTTTCCCGTCGAAGCATATACGCCTGCTCGGCGACGATGATTGAGGGAGGTTATGGAACAGCTCCGCTCGAAACAATCCCGCATTTTTTCAATAGCGAAGCATTTCTTAGCGAATTTCGGCGACTTTGAGCGTATCTATCTATCTATCTATCTATCTATCTATCTATCTATCTATCTATCTATCTATCTATCTATCTATCTATCTATCTATCTATCTATCCGCCTACGACTGAGCTCTCCTGGACGTCTCGTTAATGGGATATATACGAAAATTGGTATGCCGCAACATGCCTGCATGACGAACATAAATGACAGGTCACAACATGACCATAATGATATGCATGTCATGAGCGACATAATTTACATGTCCCGGTCTCGGTGGTCTCCTGGCCGTTTCGTTAATTGGATGTACATGAAAATTGATATGGCACAACATGACTACATGACGAACATCAATGACGCGGCATTACATGAGAATCATGATATGCATGTCATGAGCGACATGATTTACATGCCACGCTCTTTGTGCTCTCTTGGCCGCTTTATTAATGGATGTATGCGAAAATTGGTGGACCACAACACGACCGCATGACGAACAGAAATGACAGGTCATAACATGAAAATGATGACATACATGTCATGAGCTGCATGATTTACGTGCCACGGTGTCGTTGCTCTTGCGGCCGTTTCGTTAACTTCATATATACTAAAACTGGCATAGCGAGACAACAATGTCTGACGACCATGGGTGACACGTTCTAAGAACATGGAAATATGACACGCATGTCACGAGCGGCATGATTTACATGGCACGCGATTCATTAATGTCAAAATTGCTATGGCACAACACTACCGCATGAAGAACACACACACACACACACACATATATATATATATATATATATATGTATATATATATATATACAATCATGACATATGCGTCTCATGAGAGGCATGGTTTACATGCCACATTCTTGGTGCTCTTGCGCCCGTTTCGTTCACTTCATATGCACCAAAATCGGTATAGGGAGACAACAATGGAGATCCATTTTACGTTCCTGGTGCGTGCTTCGCATTTCATTGCCTTTCTTTTTCTTTCGATATAGCAGCGGCTTACACTGATGCCGTGGGTATAGGAGCTGCGCACAGAAAACGGCGGAACAGAATTCTATTAGTAAAACCTGCTGACAGGCGAGGTGGGAGACCTGGTCTTTCGGCCACCTCCCTGGCTTGCCAAAGTAGCTGTCAGCGCAGTCTTCCACGGTGCCCCGATGAGAGGCTGCACTCTCCAGAGCGTATCCGCATTTGGGGTGTGCTTTGTGCCCTCACGTGACGCCGTCCGGGCACATGGCGCGCAGGAGTCTGCCAGTCGATTGGGCCAGCTGGCAGATTTTGGTGACGAATCTCGTCATTCTGTCCTTGTCCCCCTCCTGTCCTACTTGACGGACTGTGAGAACTCGCGCAGCGCCGTAGGCCTCCTCGTTGAGTTTGGGTGCGGGCCTTTCGCAGCGTAAGCTGTTATGAGATCACAACACGGGCCGTTTTTGGCGCCGTAGTTGTCCGCCGCCGCCGCCGCCGCCGGTGTCCGTAACTCGTCCTCAGCGCGGATTCCAACCCCCACTCTCTGCGTGGCAGTGGAGCATTCTACCACTGAGCTACGGCTGTGGTCGAAAAATCATCGCTAAAAGACCTAAACAGGTATAACGCCTGCCGAGGGATCGCATTAACAAATGTAATGTTACGTGACAGAATAATAAAACGCCACTATACGTCGCGGAAAGTGGATTGCATAATGAGTTCGAGGAATAATTTCAAAGGACACAGGGGTGCATGTTTCGTAGCTCTGAACCCATTACAGAGGCGCCGTCTACATCATCATTATGAAACAATCTTCTTCAACTTTACTATCATCATTATTACGAACCGCTGCCCTTTATCGTGTCGTATCGTGCCATGCGACATACGGCAGGCGACGTGCGCAGCCCCGACAGCAACTTCACTTGGGTCTTCGATATACCAGATGGCGCCTCCTCGTAAAAGTGCCGACCGCTGCTGAAGAAGCGAATCGCAGAACTGCGCGCGCGGCTGCTGCAAGGCAACGTCGCGCACAACAGACAGCTGTGCGGAGAGAAGCCCAAACAGCAGCTCGCCGTCGACGCCGAGCCGAGAGTTCGGTTCGTTTTCGGGAAAACGACGCCAAGAGACTCTCTAAGATGTGCAGTTATACAGATTTGCACGTTACAATGCCGAAGTAATTATGGCGTAGTGGGTACTTCCCTACTTGGCGAAATGATGAGTTATGGCGCAGGGGATACCTACCACCTCTAGTTGCACTAGATTCCCCGAGCGTTTAAAATGGCCTCTAGGAACATCGGCCCTCCAGCTTACGCTGCCACTGTCCTGCGGTTCCGCGCAGGCCTGGCTCTTTTTTACAGCGCATGAGCTGGGACCGAAATTGGTGGCAATGCAGCCCGTGTCCGTGACCGCTATGAGTTTCAACGTTTAGAAAAACGGACTTGAACGCATCTCACCAATACGAGTGGGGGGGTCGGTGGAAGGCGTTGGCGTGTCCCTTTCGCATCGCCTGTTCATTCGGTCACCGTCATGGCACCAACACTCCTTTGTTCACACTCCGTTTTGCGTGGCCTCCCTCGTGTTCTCGTGCAAGTTCTCGTCAGATGCATCATCAGTACTCGCTGATGAGGAACGCTGTTCAGTGCGCCCGACACCGGAACATGGTGACGAACCCATCACACGAGCGGTGCATTTTGCCCTGACGTCCCCAACAACATAGCGCCCACTCCTTTGAGGAGCGCGTTAGAAATGCCGCGCCGAGTCAAACCCCACGAAGAAAAAAAAAACGGCGCGGAAACCTAAACGGGTCTAACATCACGGCACGAAACGTACACAACGCAGTTTTGGTGTTGTACGAAAGGCATTGCGTCGTCGCATCGCAGCAAGCGAGACAGACAGGAAGAGGCAGAGCCTAGGCTAACAGCGACATACGAAATAGGACGAGGCGTTTACAACGCGAATGCGCATTGAGTTTAATCGAGAGCAAATTTCTATCATCTTTGCCTGTGTTGAGATCAGGTGACCCGTGCCGAAACCAATAATGAATAAGCGAGTAACGGCGAGCCAGCAGCCAATGACGAGTGAGATGTGAATGTGACACAGTGAAAAAAAAAAAAAGAAGCTGAACGACGCTGCTCCGCGTACTAGCCGTCGAGATCGACCAGCAAGCCTCATGTTAACGAAACGCTTCGAGTGGATAGAACTCTGTGCTTTATTCTCTATTATAATACACGAGCTTGCATATTTGGCGTTAGTGCGCTCCGTGTTAACTGGTAACTCATCTATGTTTGTATTGAGAAAAGCAAAGCTGTGTTTGTGCATGCGATTGTATAACTACCTATTCAGTGAGAATACATATGTTTACCCTTAGCTCCGAGTCGCTTTCTCTCAACCACTGGTGGCGTCTTACTAGTGCACCACAGGAATGTAAACACTAATTGTCCAAGCTTCCGCGGGGTTATTTTTGGAGAACTCATACGTCAGTTCTTGAAATATTTGACGTAGTTTGCCTCCTTGTCTCGTAGTTCGGGATTGGTGACGTCAGAGCGCTTCTGTCGCCTTCCGCTAGCATTAGAAGTATCAATCAATCAATCCATCAATCACTGTATTTTCACCATGAAAGCGAAGAGAGAGCTAAGGTATAGCTTGACAAGGGTCCTGCCTCATTTATCGGCAGTGCACTGCATCTCTGGACACGCAATACGTAAAACAAGGGAATACTTGCGAGAAAGTGCACTCCCAAGCAAAAAATAGGAAAACGTTACAGGGGTTCGGGCCGTCCTGCCCCCAAGGATGAGCCGCCGCCGACAAACTCAAGCGCAAGTTCATCAAATTTAACTCGGAATACTACAAACAATCACAGCACTACGAACGCCAAACAAATACTCGAGTGCACACGCATTTGCCCTGGCGGGGCACACACTTACTCCAGTCCACCACCAACGGCCGCGTCTCCGGCAGCAGCATGTGCTGTCCTTTGAACTGGAGCTCGCCATGGGCGCGCAACACATATAGGCATGGTTATATATCATATGCACCTGTACACACCCGTAGTGGGTACGTTCTTCGCCATGCGTAAGTGTGTGGACGCGCGTTTTCAGGCCCTCCAAATGCTGACCTTGAGCTCCCTCGCTCAACTCAGCCAGATTCAGATACTGCCTGGAACATACTGCCTTTTAGAAACAGCATGTTCCAGACAGTGTCTTCCACAACAGCATGTTCCAGGTCGGCTCGGTAGCTGTGATGGTAAAGTGTCCACTATTCCATTGCGGTTCGCCGTGCAGGTGTTTACCGAAGCTGTCATATTGATGCTTCTTCGTGCTCCGGACGGCATCGTCCCACCACGCATGCCTAGTACGTGCACTTCCTGGCGTCACGCAAACGATAGTCGTGCTGCTATTGCAACGCATTTTCAAGCGGCCCTTATCAACGACTCAGCTGAGCAGGCTGTTCCCATCTCGCCGTCTGTGATCCTCGGTTCACTTTGGGAGGCGCCATCAGCATCGATAGCCGTCGTCACAGCAACTACAAATCCACCCAATCTGTGCTGGTCGATTCGATGGCTCGGTAGCTGTGCTGATAGAGTGTCCGCTAATCCATTGCTGTTCGCCATGCCGTTTGGTTCGTCTCGCTGTCTATATTCTAAAAAAAAAACAAAAAAAAAACGAGCAATTACCTCTTGGTACAGCTGCCGAGCCACCGGTGCATGTTTTTGATGACTGCTGAATGTATTGATGTAGTACGCTCCCTGCTGCTGCTGCTGCTGCTGCTGCTGCTGCTGCTGCTGTCGGGTGACATTGAACAGAATCCCGGACCTGACACAGCCGCACTCCTGGCGGAATTAAAGAAACTATCTTCCGGGCAATGTAAACTGCTGTCGGAGGTCCAGGATCTTAAGTGTCAGCTCCTAGAGGCAAATAATGTCCTGTCTGAACTCAGGAACCGCCTAAACAATGTGGAGTCAAATTGCCCGCTAATTGAGTCCCTGAGGCAGCAGCCCAGGAACAGTGAAAACTGACACCGTCGAAACGGCCCGTCGGGTTTGTGATCTTGAAACTCGCCTTGCTGACGCAGATAACCGCTATCGTCGCAATAACTTGATCTTCTATGGCATTAATGATACTAAAAAATCGGATGCTTTTGCACGGTCAAAGGGACTATAGGGACCCGTCTGTGCTCCGAGCACTTGAATTATGTCCTGGAGCCTAAGGAAATTGAGCGAGCACACCGCCTTGGTCGACACAGTCCTGGTCGGAACCGACATATTATTGTCAAACTTTCTTTCTTTAAAACAAAGGAAGCCATCCTGTCGAACGGACGAAAGCTTAAGGACACTCCTTACAGCATGGGCGAGGATTTTTCTAAAAAAGTGCAAAACGCGCATAAACACATAGTCGCTTTTGCAAGAAGCAAATCGGTTCCCTTTTCTGTTCACATTAAAGCTTTACTGACTGGATCGAAGCGCTACATTTTTGATGAAGCCTCCCAATCTGTTAAGGAATTATAGCTGACGCGCCTTAACCTGTTACCACATCGCCACGCTTTACCTGCTCCTCGAACATACTTTTCAACCTCCACTATCTTCAGCAACATTATAAGTTTCCTTTTGAAACAGCGACAAATAGCCGACCTAGTATCTTCATCTGAAAGTGACTTCCTTATTCTGACAGAAACGTGGCTTACCTGTGAAATCGCAGACAGTGAAGTTATGCGTGAACTGCCGAACTTCGATGTTTTCAGAAAAGATAGACAGGGTACTCGGGGCGGCGGAGTTCTCATTGCCGTGAAAAAAGAGCTAATGTGTTCCGCTACCGAGATGGCTACTAAATTACAAATTGTATGGCTTTTATGTCGAGCTAATCCCCAGCTGCTTCTAATTGGTGTCTGCTATCGTCCCCCAATAGAAAAGCTGACTTCACCCGTGAGCTTAATAATAATTTGACGTTTTTAGTAGAAAGATTCCCGAACGTGTGTATATTGCTCTTCGGTGATTTCAATTACCCGCAGGTCGACTGGGATAATTATTCTAGCGCAGGCACTGGTAACACGGGAGTTGATTTCCTCGACAGTTGCCTAAATTTTAACCTATCGCAGGTGGTAAAAGAACCCACACGTGTGACTCATGATACAGCCAACATCCTAGACATCATACTAACCACTCATCCTGACAGCGTGTACTCTATTAGCTATTTACGAGAAATAAGCGATCACAAGGCAATTCATGCGGTCTTCACTTTTTCGCCTGTGATACATTTTTCTGATCAGAAAACAATCCGCCTGTACAACAAAGGAAAGTATGCCGCGATAAATAACGAGTTAGAGGCATTTTATGAAACATTTGTAGAAGGTTTCGGAAACCGCACTTTGAAAGAAAACTAGAGGCTTTTTCAAAATAAGTTGACTAACCTCGTTGCACAGTATATACCGACAACTGTCGCTCACTCGCAATACGCTCAAATCGCAATAGATTACGGTTTACGAATACACTAAAGAAACTGGAAAACAAAAGGAAGCGTCTGTTTTGCTCTGCTAAACTTAGGCCAAGCTCTAACTCCTAGGAAGATACTATGAAGCTGAATGCACTTAGTTGATTGCTATCCGACAGCAGAAACGTTCATTTTTTTAAATCAGACCTATCCCGCACGATCAGTAACAATCCTAAAAAATTCTGGCAGGTAATCAACACCAATTCCTCTTCTGGTATCCGAATTTCTAAGAACAACGAAATCTTATCCGACGTTGACTGTGCCAATCTGCTTTTTCATCTGTTTTCACAGCCGAATCAGCCGTGCCTGTTCCTCCATAATATGTTCCTATCATGCCTCCAATGCCCGATATCATTTTTTCAGCTACGGAATATCTGCACTGATTGACAACCACAAATTATCCTCATCAGCCGGTACGGACGAAATCTCATCGAAAGTTTAAGAAGAACACGAAATGCATCTCTGCAATATACCTAACCCTGCTCTTTTCACAACCACTTTCATCGGGCATTCTTCCTGACGAATGGAAAAAGAGCAAGGTCGTTCCAGTCTACAAATCAGGTAATCGCGAATCACCCCTAAACTATCGCCCCATATCATCACTAGTGTGCCTTGCAAAGTCATGGAAGACGTGATATTTTCAAACGTAGTGAATTTCCTAGACAGCACTAACTTTTTCCATTCATCACAGTATGGCTTCCGTGAGGCTCTATTATGTGACACCCAACTAGCTGCATTTCTTCATGACCTTCACTCGAGCCTTGAGGCTAACACTGTGACTGACATGATCTTTCTTGACTTCGCGAAAGCATTTGATAAAGTAGCTCATCAACGATTAATACTAAAGCTTTCCCATTTAAACTTACACCGTAACGTCCTAACATGGATAAAATAATTTCTGAGTAACCGATCACAGTCCATTGTTATTAATAGTACTACTTCAAATTTTGTCCCAGTTACATCAGGAGTCCCTCAGGGCTCAGTCCTAGGTTCCCTTCTGTTCCTAATATATATTAACAATCTACCATTGCATGTTTTCTCTCAGATCCGAATGTTTGCTGACGATTGCGTTCTTTATCGATCCATCTATAACATTAACGATCGCATTTCCCTTAAGACTGACCTTGATAACGTTAAAAACTGGTGTGATCAGTGGTTAATGACCTTAAATCCTAACAAATGTAAATCCATGTGAAGTTCTCGCAGCCGTAATCGTCATCGCTTCTCTTTTACAATTAACAACATTCTCGTTGACAATGTCGATTGATTTAAGTATTTAAGCACGACCTGAACTGGTGCTCACAAGTGGCTAAGATCACGTCATCCACAAACCAGTCTTCAGGATTCCTCAAACGTAACCTCCGCAGTGAACCTGAGCATGTAAAATTACTTGCTTATAAAACATTGCTTAGGCCGAAACTTGAATACGCATCACCCACATGGAATCCCTACCAGATTTACCTAATCAAAGCTTTAGAATCCATACAGAATCGCGCCGTAAGCTACATTCATTGTTCATACTCATACGAGGTGAGTGTCTCGTCACTAAAGGCAGCATCTTCTCTGGACACACTACTACATCGTCGTCGTAACGGGAGTTTATCATCATTTCACAAATTCTATCACAGTTCACTTCACCACGCGCCTTACATCCTCCCACCTTCACGCATTTCACTGCGCACAGGTCATCCTTTAAACGTCGCTCGCCCAAGTGCACGCACTTTGGCCTTCTTGTCATCGTTCTTCCTTCGCACAGCTAAAGAGTGGAACGGCCTTCCAAACAACATCGCAGCCATCACCGCCTCTCCTGCCTTCATTGAAGAACTAACAAGATTATTTTGTGGACAACTGCAGTTATTAAAGACGATAATGTTTCTTGGGATACTTCAACGCAGAAATTTCGGTCTGTCTGTCTGTGTGTGGGTGGGTGTGTCTGTCTTGCTGCGAAAGGCGAACCCCTTCCTCAACGACCACCCAGCTTGAACTGGTAGCTACGTTCATACTTCTGAACACAGTCGACCAAAAAGCAAATATTACGCATATCTGAGGAACAACATCAATACGTAAGCATTAGATAGTGTGTTCCTTTAGTAGAAAATACATAGATGCGTAATTCTAAAGACCCTAGTGCTTGTTAGGAGCGGACGTTTCCTACGCTTCGGTAAAACGACACGGTGCTGCCACCTACCAGTAGCTCTGCGTACTACGCAAGCTTCTTGCGTTTCCCGATATCATGGCCATATGGCGTCCATATCTCACGCAGCGCTGGCGCTGCCTCCATTTCATCAATGCCAGCCACAAGCGGCCGATTCAACATAGACGGGGCGCTGTCTGAGGCAAGGCAAGACATAAATGGCCGTTTGTTGACATAGAACACACCCTACATGACATGCCCAGACTACGCAGGGAAAAGACCGACGAGCAGATTGCAGCGGAGAAGCGCCGGCGTGCCGATGCCCGCCGTCTCAAGCGTGCCCAGGAAACGCCCGAAGCTCGTGCCGAACCGCAGATGAACCGGGACTCATGTTGTACGGCCGGTAGAAGACAATCGTCTCTCGACGACATTTGCAGCGAAGCACGGAGATACGCTGCCAATTTTTTGTATTGCCGTTTACTCTTTGTATAACCACCCCTTATATAATACCCGCCTGGTATCTTTAAGGTAAATAAATGAATTGTCCTAGAAAATCTATCACGTAGGAACGACGTCATGCTCTACGGCATCACAGAATATCAACACGGTGACTAACGATTCCTTGCAACTACAAGTAAAAGCATTTTTTACGGATGTCCTCAGATTGAGCGTGTGCATATAGACATGGAGGTATCAGACGCCGTCCCGTTATACTGAAGTTACTGGATTTCCGTACCAAGAAAAATAACGATAATTCTTTCAAGAATGGCTACAAATTAAAAGGGTCGCAGTGGCGCATATCAGGAGATTTTTCTGCAAACGTTCGCCCTATCCGCATGAAGCTGTACACGCATTTGTTGACCATAAGAGAAGCCAGCCAGGGGTCCTTCCGTTGCTCCAGGAGCATGTTGTCGACGGAGAGTGATGACGCGTCGGATGTGGGTAACGTCTGGGACATGGTGGGAGATGGCAGCGGGGACCGGGACAGAGCGTCGGCATCAGAATGTTTCCGTCCAGATCGATAGACGACTTGGATGTCGTACTCTTGGAGGCGTAACGCCCAGCGCGCGAGACGGCCGGATGGATCTTTCAGTGAAGAAAGCCAACACAACGCATGGTGGTCCGTCACCACAGTGAATGGCCGGCCGTAAAGATAAGGTCGAAACTTTCCTATGGCCCATATGATGGCTAGGCACTCTTTCTCTGTAACTGAATAGTTGGCTTCGGCTTTGGTGAGCGCACGGCTGGCGTAGGAAACGACGTACTCGTCAAATCCAGGTTGACGTTGGGCAAGCACAGCTCCAAGACCGACACCGCTAGCGTCCGTATGAATTTCAGTCGGGGCGCGTGGGTCAAAATGTCTCAATATCGGAGGTGACGTAAGAAGGCGGCGGAGTGTGGCGAAGGCTTCGTCGCATGCTGGTGACCATGACGAAAGATCGTGGTTATCGCGGAGGAGGTCCGTCAAAGGCGCTATGATGGAGGCAAAATTGCGGATGAAACGACGAAAATAAGACGAAAGGCCTATGAAACTGCGAAGTTCCTTCGACGTCCGTGGTTTAGGGAACTCGGCAACGGCCCGAAATTTCGTCGGATCCGGAAGAATGCCATCGCGGGAGACCACATAGCCCAGGATAAGAAGCTGTCGGGCACCAAAGCGACATTTCTTGAGATTGAGCTGTAGGCCCGCGGAGCTGAGGCACGTGAGCACTGTTGCGAGGCGTCGAAGATGCGTTGAGAAGTCACGGGAAAATACGACGATATCGTCGAGGTAGCACAGGCATGTCTGCCATTTAAGGCCACGGAGGATCTTATCTATCATGCGCTCGAAAGTGGCAGGTGCGTTGCAGAGCCCGAATGGCATAACGGTGAATTCGTATAAGCCATCAGGAGTGATAAACGCAGTTTTGGGGCGATCAGCCTCACCCATCGGTACCTGCCAGTAACCTGAGCGCAGATCTAAGGACGAGAAGAACTCTGCGCCTTGCAAGCAGTCGAGGGCGTCGTCTATCCGAGGTAAAGGGTAGACATCCTTGCGCGTGATCTTGTTCAATCTGCGGTAGTCGACGCAAAACCGTATCGAGCCATCTTTCTTTTTTACGAGAACAACTGGTGAAGCCCACGGGCTGTTCGATGGCTCGACAACACCGCGGTTAATCATGTCATCAACTTGTTCAGCGATGATGCGGCGCTCAGATGCTGACACACGGTATGGACGCTGACGTATAGGAGCGTGTAGACCAGTGTCGATGCTGTGAGCTACGGTCGTATTGCGGCCCAGGGATGGTTGGTGGTGATCGAAACTGGTGTTGAAGCCCTCAAGAAGGGAAATCATCTCGGCACGCTGCTGAGCCGTGAGGTTGTCGTCGAT
The DNA here is from genome assembly GCA_013339685.2 of Hyalomma asiaticum. Taxonomy (NCBI): domain Eukaryota; kingdom Metazoa; phylum Arthropoda; class Arachnida; order Ixodida; family Ixodidae; genus Hyalomma; species Hyalomma asiaticum. Next base: position 6,426,945 of record CM023482.1, on the reverse strand, counting down.
GCACCGAGAAAGTGCCTCAGTAAATGATGACATGGATGTTGAAGCAGAACCGTCAATGGCGTCAATCGTAAAGCAATTCGGCTTGTCATGAACAACGCATGTTGAGTACGGATCACATTCGTCAACGCTGCCAATGCACTACCCCCGCAGTAAAATCGAAGGGCAGGGAAATGGATCTGAAACGTAGATTGCGCTGGAGTTGCCTTGAATTGTGAGTATGGCGAAAGGAATCGGGAAGCACTTGCGGCGAATGGCGCTTTCCGAAGGTATAAAGAGAACAGTTGAACACACCGCGGACACGTCACAGGAAAGCGGTACCGAAACAGAGGAGGGAGGAGGTATCACGGTGTCGGCGGCAACGAACACTTTCGTAGGCAATGACGATGAGTCGCCTGAAGCAGAGTCGCGCAACGGCGACAGCTCGACTTCTGCGCGAGCACAGTCGATGACGGCATGATGAGTGCGGAGGAAGTCCCAACCCAGTATGAGATCATGTGAACACTTCGGTAGCACTACAAACTCCACGGTATATAGAACGTCTTCAATAACAACCCGTGCTGTACACGCTCCAAAAGGCCGTATGTGTTGCGCACTCGCAGTGCTTAATACGAAGTCGCTAAGAGGCGTCGTCACTTTTCGGAGCTTGCGGCAAAGATTCTCAGTCATTACAGACACTGCGGCTCCAGTGTCAACAAGTGCGAGAACGGGCAGACCTTCAACAGAAACAGCAACAACATTACAAGGCGAAAAACAAGGTCTTGAAAAGTTCGTAAGCTGCGCAGTTCTTGCCTCCGGAACTGCGGCTGCTAGTTTTCCTCAGGCGCGGGCTGAGGGCGTCGAAGCAGTGGAGAAAGAGAACGGCGTCGCGGTGATGGCGATCGGCGTGCGTGGAAATTCCGACGCGTTGAGGAGTACGGGTCTCCGCTGGGAGGTGGGCCAGATGATGCCGCATGAGGTCTCGGTGCGAAATCGTAGGTATTTGGTCGCCCGTCTTCCTGTGCCAAAAACTCACGTCGTTGGCAAAATCGCGCTACGTGACCCGGGAAACCACACGCTTAGCAGATTGGGCGGTTGTCTTGGGTGCGCCATGGGTTTTGAAGACGTGGTGACCGTCGGTAGAACGGACGGCTTGGTTGCTGCGCAAGTGGAGGCGATGACACAAAGGTGGGCGCGGGCACGTAGGTGTTCGCGACAGGGAAACGTCGAGGTGTCACCAGCGCTTCGGCGTAGGTAAGCGGAGCAGTCACAGGCAACGTAGAAACGGCTGCGGGAAGCGCTTCGGCAACTTGCTGCTGGACGACACGCTGCATCGGTGGCGGCAGCGTCGATGGAGCAGGTTCAGTGCATGGCATCAGCGACAGCTGGCGTGCAACTTCCTCTCGTACAAACTGTTTGAGCTCTAACATTAATGCAGAGCGGTCTTCCGCAGGACCAGCGGTCATCAGTGCCGAGACTGTTGGAGCAGGTGATGAACCGGCTGGAAGAGTAGATTGACGCTGTTTCCAGAGCTCGTCATAGCTCTGACACAATTGAATGACGTCCGCGACTGTCTGCGGGTTCTTTGCGATGAGCATCTGGAACGCATCATCAGTAATACCTTTTAAGATGTGTTTTATCTTTTCTGCTTCTGACATGGACGGGTTCACGCGCCTGCAAGGGTTGAGCACATCTTCGATGTAGCAGGTGTAATTCTCACCACTTTGCTGAGCCCGACCTTGCAAGCTCTGTTCGGTGCGTAGCTTGCGAAGTTCCGGCCGACCGAAAAGTTCCACGAATGCCGTTCTGAAGGCAGACCAGGTGTTGAGGTCAGACTATAATCAAAAGAAGAGGCGTGCAGGACACGGACACAAGGAGAGCAGTGAACAACACGAACGCCGTTGTTCACTGCTCTCCTTGTGTCCGTGTCCTGCACGCCTCTTCTTTTGATTATGGAATGTTACCAACTCGCTCAACTTTCTGTCCTTTTGAGGTCAGACTCGTGGTTATGAAACCACAGACTGGCTACTTCGGTCAAATAAAATATGACGTTAGTGAGCTTGTGGATATCGTCCCATTTGTTGACCTTGCTCACCCGATCGTATTCTTCGAGCCAGTCTTCCGCGTCCTTCTCATCGGCGCCACTGAAGAAAGGAGGGTCGCGTTGCCGAAGGGAGCCGGCACAGAGAATAGTTTTTGTTGTTGGCCTCGTGGGAGAAGGCTGCTGCTCGTCGTCCGATGCCATGGTAGAGACTGGAGGAGGTAACGTACGGCTTCGTAGTTCCAGGGTTTCGATACCCAGCACCTTCCACCAATTGAAACAGGGCGTTTAGTCAAGGGTCTTGCTTGGCAAGATCGGCAGAAAACAGTCGCGACTGAAGCCTTGGCAATCGCGGAGGCAGCACGCGCGTTGAGCTCTCCGAACGTCTTCTTCCTCCGCAAGTAGCGCACTCTGTCTCTCTGACTAGCGTTGCTATTCTTCACTACACTGTGTTTAAGGGCTGTGATCGGCTGTCCGCTAATAATTACCGTCCGATTTCACTTACGTCAATTTGCTGCAAAATATTAGAACATTTATTTATTTATTTATTTATTTATTTATTTATTTATTTATTTATTGATACTGCAATCCCCTGGAGGGATTTTAGCAGGTGGGTACAAAAAAAACGTAAATATCGGCATATAACACCAGGCAAACAGATGGAACAGCCTATCACATTTCACATAGTAGGCAGCCATATAACACAAAGGAAACAAATAACTATCACTTGCGTTTTACAATGTAAACAAACGTAACAAAATATTACCGATGACACATCACTCTCATTTTAAGAAAAGAAAACAAAGCTATCACACAAGTAAAATTATTTTCTCTGTTTTTCCAGACTAGCGGCAAAGGATGTTAAAGATTGTGTTGTGACTTGATGATTATTTAAACTATTCCAATCCTGCACAGTTCTGGTGAAAAAAGAATATTTAAAGCAGTTATTGCGGGTACGGAAGGGAGTTATTGTACGATCATGGCGTTGTCTAGTGGCGTAACCTGAAGAAAATGAAATAATTTTTCCAATATCTATCTTGTAATGCCCATTAATTATTTGATATAAATATTTTAATCGGGATATGCGGTTTCTTTCTGAAAGTGGAGGTAAGTTAGCTCTGACTAACAGTTCATTCACCGAGGTTCGTCCGTAACTGTTATATATGAAGCGAACGGCTCTCCTTTGTATTTTTTCGACTTTATGAATATTGATTTGAGTAAATGGATCCCAGATCACCGCAGCATAATCAAGTATGGGGAGGACTATCGATTTGTAAGCAAGAACCCGGACAGATGGAGGAGAGAGTTTCAAAGTCCTTCGTAAAAAGAACAGTTTCTTGGAAGTTACTTTGTCAATGTGTTTTGTCCAGTTAAGATCGTTTGTTATCCATAACCCAAGATACTTGTAGGATTGAACCTCTGAAAGAATGGCATTGTTTGCAAAGTATTGAAAATTTAATTTGTTTTTCTTATGAGAAATGGACATGTACACTGTTTTTTTCAAAATTGATTGACATTTGCCAAGCCTCGCACCAGGAAACAACCTTGTTAAACGACTCGTTTAACAAAACTTGGTCCTTTGAGGATTCTATTTCAGAGTAAATAACGCAGTCGTCCGCGTAGAGGCTAATATTTACAGGGATACCATTTACTATGTCGTTAATATATAAAATAAATAGAAGGGGACCCAGAACGGACCCTTGGGGGACGCCAGAGTCAACGGAAACCCTGTGAGAGGAATGATTGTTAAAAACTACAAATTGTTCTCTGTTTTTTAAGTAGGCCGATATCCATTTAATAAGTTGATCATTCCCGAGAATTTTTTCTAATTTGTAGACTAACTTATTGTGCGAAACCTTGTCAAAAGCTTTGGCAAAATCCATAAAAATTGCATCTGTTTGTTTTCCATTATTAATTGAAGTAGCGAAGTCGTGTATTGTTGATACCAATTGTATCGTTGTTGAAAATCCCTTCCTGAATCCATGCTGATGTTGGTTTAAGATATTATGTTCATCCAGAAAATATGAAATACTATTGTGGATAATGTGTTCCAGAAGCTTACAAACGGTTGAAGTTAACGATACGGGGCGATAATTTTTGACACTCTGCTTGTTTCCTGATTTATGGATAGGCTTGACTCTAGCTGTTTTCCAATCGTCTGGAACCTGGCCCTCACGCAGCGATTTTGTAAAAAGAACATGGAGGTATTTCGACATCCATTCAGCGTATCTCTTTAAGAACGCATTAGGGATATTGTCTGGTCCAGAGGACTTTCTGATATTAAGGTTCACAAGCATGTTCAATATGCCCTGTTCACTAACAACAATATCGGGCATTCGCGGTGAAACAGTTTCAAAGATCGGTAATACAGAGTTGTCACAAGAAAAAACCGATTTGAAGTGATCGTTGAAAGCATTTGCAATTCGAGCATTATTGTGCGTGAGAATACCACCGACATTAAAGACGTCACACTCTTTCGACGCGGGCGAAATGCTCCTCCAAAATTTCTCGGGACACGAGGTGAAGTAATTCGGCAAGGATTCCCCAAAATAACGCTGCTTATCTGTTTGAATTTGATTTTTCAGTTTTACTGAAAGCTTGGCAATTTGTTCTGAATATGCTACGTTTAGACTACGTTTTTTCTTTAGTCGCTTTATTTGCCTTCTTAACCTCAGTGTTTTCCGAGAAATCCATGGATTTTTTCGCTTCGATTTTTTAATTACCAGAGGCACAAATGATTCAATGCATTCTTTGACAATGTCCTTAAACCAGTTCCATAAATTATGTATATCAGTTTCATTATTCGCAAAGTTATCAAAGTTGAATGAAAGGAGACCTATAATAGCAGTATCATCTGCACGATCGAAATTAGGGAAAGATAAACAGGGTAATGTCTTATCTAAGATTGTGTCATTTAGAGTAAGTAGCACTGCATGATGATCTGAAATTCCAGGATGTATCTCAGTCGCTGCTTTAGGTGTAATTGCCTGGTTAACGAAGAAAAGGTCTAGGGTTCACTGAGCGGTCCCTTGAATTCTTGTGTAGCCTTCAACTAACTGAAGGAGGTCAAAACTGTAGCAAATATCAAGCATAGCTTCACCCGAAGGGTCGCACTGCTTCAAGGCAAATTTTTTCCAATCTATATTAGGTAAATTATAATCACCTGTCATTATAATCCGGTCATCATGCTTAATATTCAGTTTCAAATAATTTTTCAATTCATTCAGTACGTCAACAGGAGCGTTTGGGGACCTATAAACACCTCCTATAATGTAACGGACATCGTTGTGATAAGCCTTACAAAAAATACCTTCTACTCCTGGCATATCTGCCATTCTACATATTTTAAGGTTTTCTTTGAAAAGTACACAAACGCCGCCGCCTTTACTAGCCCGGTCATTTCTGTATGCGCTGTAGCCAGACGGAACAAATTCACTATCAAAAACCGAGTCACTTAGCCACGTTTCCGTCAAGACAGCAATAGCAGGATTATGAGAAAGTATTAATACCTCTAATTCAGTGGTCTTATTAAGAACGCTCCTACAATTTGCATTTAGTATTTTTAGTGCGCCGTAGTACTTATTTTTGTGTCAATTCGATTTTTTCTTCAGCCGATAGCGTGACCCCTTTCCTTCGTCCCATGCAAACAAGACATCGTCGACCTTAAGCTTATCATAAACTAGTTTTGTCTTACAGCCACGCAGCCTTTCTTCCTCTGAGCTTTTCCACAATTGCTAGTCAAGCATATAGTCACGTTTCTGGAAAATAAAAATTTCTTTTATCCTTATCAACCCGGCTTTAGGAGTAAAGTCTCAACTACAACACAGCTTATTGAGACGATTCATGACTTTGCGACAGCGTTAGACTTGCATGAACAAATTGACGTCATCTGCATAGATTTCGCTAAGGCCTTCGATAAAGTGCCTCACGATAGATTGCTGAATAAGCTTCGCTGTGCTGGGCTCAGTCAACTTGTACTTAGCTGGATTAAAACGTACCTAAATGACAGGAAGCAATTTGTGAAAGTTGGCGACTCGGTGTCTAGTTCGTTAGAAGTGTTTTCTGGTGTACCACAGGGCTCGGTCCTCGGGCGCTTGTTATTTTTGATATATGTAAACGACATCGCAGATATAGCACAACCTCCTGTAAAGCTCAAGCTGTTTGCTGATGATTGTTTATTATATGCGCGAGTAATTAGTAGGAATGATCAGTTGAACATTGACCACTGCCTGCAGGAATTACACCTGTGGTGTCAAGCTTCGGGAATTCCAAATCAACCATTACCCACCTTTCTAGAAAAAGACAATTCCATTCGAATACCACATCGGGAATCACACCTTGTTGACAGTAGATGCATTTATGTACCTACGTCTCACAATTATGCAAAACTTGAAGTGGCATACACATATTGATAATGTTTGTTCTAAAGGCCAAACCACACGTACGCTTCTGTACGCATCCACGCACGCGCCGACGCGTGAAACTCAGCCGCGCCTGGCGCGGAATTGTGGCTTGCAACCGCACGTCGCGTGCGCCAGCGTGCGTTCACTCCGGCTATGCAGACGTCGGCGTAGGAGGTATCGCTTCGTGCCGATCTACTGATAGAGCTTAAGATGTAGGCCTCGCTACAATCCCGTGGCAGTGGTGGTGCCTCACAACGCCACTCCACACCACGAAGCACCGCTAGACGAACACTAGCGCGCATTCGATGGTGTTGTGCACGCTGTAGCAAGGCGCACGATAGGTCGCGCACGACGGAGTGTGACCATGCCCGGGAGGCAACCGAGCCCATTAAGCGCTTTAGTGTGCCTAGATATCTTTAAGTTGTGGTCGAAAATAAATACGTGAGTACAAGCGTAATTGTAATGCATAGACATTTGCTAAATAAGCATGGAAACGAAATAACAAACAATCTGAATTGGCTACTATACGTCGGCCGAACTGGTGCAGGAGTAAAGCCACGTCATAGTTGCGTATGCACAGGACTCCAAACGCGCGTGGGACGCGTGAAATCGAGCGCCGATATCAAGCCGGGCTTGTTCTCCACGCCTAGACGCGCCCAGATGCGCCTGCGCCTCGTACGCATGCGCAGTTACGCGAATGAGCGCGCGCAAGTAAGCGCCCGCGCATCGCACGCGTCTTAGAAGCGTACGTGTGGTTGGGCCTTAAAGCTTCACAGAAGTTGTACCTTATCAGAAAAAAACTGCAGGGTGCAAGTATAGACGCAAAACTTCTTGCTTTCAAAACGTTTATACGACCGATGCTTGAGTATGCTAGTATTGTCTGGAGTCCTCACCAAAAACCATTGGTAAATAAACTAGAAAGAATACAACGGCTTGCCATTCGCTTTATATGCTCAAAATATAAGATGAATGATTCAGTCACAGAAATGCTACAATTTTGTGATCTGGAGACACTTGAAAAACGCAGACTTAAAAATAGATTAAAGTTTCTTTTGCAATTATTCGAAGGTGATTTTAAAATCAACAGAAATGACTACATACCCGGGAAACGAAGCGAGAGGGCAAATCATCGGCGAGTACTGCAGTCCTACTTTGGGCGCACGAAGATGCACCAGCATTCTTTCTTTCCTGAAGTGATTGAGGCGTGGAATGTGTTACCGGGTGACGTAGTAAGTACTAATGATGTTAACAAATTTATGCATTCACTTGATGTACATTTTTGTAATTGGCCATAAAGATTATCCTGATTGTTATTTACTGTGAAATGTCTTTTTGTTGTTCGTAAGAGTGCATTTATAACGTTGTATAAAGGTACATTTCTCGGATTACAATTGTTGTAAGCTATATAATTATGTGCCTACTTTATTTATACACAGTGTTGTACCTCCCTGTAATGACCCTCAAGACAGGGTTGACAGTATTTCTAAATAAATAAAAATAACTAAATAAATAAAAGTTTATTCCTCCTACAAATCGCCGAATGAGCGTACAAATCGCCAAATGGGCTCATTTTCGTCGTGATACCTGCCGAACAAAATGCTTCAAGGAGACTCTTTCCACTACATCATATTTATGTAGTGTGTTTTTTTTTTCCGAAGCGGTTGCAAGTAACATCGTGAAGACGACATTCGGAGCGGTCGCGTATTTCATGTTCTCCGCCGCAAAGGATTCATCGGCCCTGGGCCGAAGTGCTGCTCAGGCTTCGTCCAGCAGCAATGAATACCGTATTGTGCTTCCTAGACTTCCCACCGGTAAACTGGTTGTGGACTCTGTTTTTCTGCACGCAGACTTAGCTGCTCGCCCCGCCACGGTGGTCTAGTGGTTATGGCACTCGGCTGCTGATCCGAAGGTCGCGGGATCGAATCCCGGCCGCGGGGGGCTGCATTTCGATGGAGGCGAAATGTTGAGGCCCGTGTGCTGTGCGATGTCAGTGCACGTTAAAGAACCCCAGGTGGTCTAAATTTCCGGAGATCTCCACTACGGCGTCTCTCATAATCAGAACTGGTTTTGGGACGTTAAACCCCACAAATCATCATCATCAGACTTAGCTGCTCGACCTTACCGGGTTCAAGAATTTAGAGATGCTCTTCGGGATGTCATCGATTTAAAGGAAATAAGTTCGATAGGACAGTTTCAATTGTCCCGTGTATGGATGGTCTCGTGCAAGTCGACTTGGACGAAAACAAAGCTTGTCACACGTGGTGAATTTCTTGTAAAAAATCGACGATGCCTCGTGATTGATCCGGAGCCCACAGAAGTCAAGATGAAACTCCTATGGCTTCCTGAACGCTTAGAAGACGCCTGCATTCTGCTGAAGACTGTTGTCACCTACGCCAACAAACTGCGACAGCGCGACCCGCAACCGGATGAGAGCCTTCAAGAACGTATTATGGATGCAACGGAAGTTCTGGACGCGACGGGAGGCACTCCGTCGGCCACAGTTGAAGATGAAATCAACAAGATGCCCCCTGAAGGCGCGAGGCCATTAACCAATGGTGTGACAGGAAGCCAAGGTCCAAGCGATCCGTGCAAGAACCTGTGAGCAACGTGCTGCGACAACGGGGGGCGTCCCTGAGAAGAGCGCCGCTGAGGATACTTCGAAGACTTGCGCCTCAGTTTCGCAGCAGCCTCTACATCCCGGTACGACGTCAGAAGATGACGATACTGAAGCGGCCACAATTAGAGGCGGGCGACGTACAGCTCCGATTCAAGCAAGGAGTGTGTCTAGGAAGCCGCGTCGTCGCTGAGCACAAAGGAAATCGCCGGCGGTCACGATCTAGGAGGCCTGGTGTAGGTTCAAGCCTTGCCATCATCTCCCAGGGCGCCCTTACAAAAATGCTCATAGAGATTTAATTCAAGCTGTGTTGAGTTTCCTCCATAAGATGTAATGTGTACAAATTAAATTCCTATCGACTTTTCCTATTGAAAATCATAAACAGATTGTCCACAGTGTTTCAATTGGATGTCTCCTTTTGCGTTCCAATTAGCGTATTTTGAGTCAGTCAAACGGGCCTATTGACCTGCAACTGAGCTTGTTTTGCCCGTTTCTAATCAGTTGCAATTGAAACAGCAGCAAAGACTGGATATTCAGCTTTTATTGAGTTCGATCAAAAGACGCTGGTACGCAATAATGCAAGCCGCAATTGTAAAAAAAAAGCAAAAAAAGCCTGCGCGTATCTACTGCGGATTCATATTCATAAACTTGCGTCCGCAGTAACCACACACAGGAGCATAAGAGGCACATCATCTCAATAGGTGCGCACAACACTTCAGACTAGGGGCATGAGAAAGCAGGTAATGGGAGGAAAAGACTACGAGCGCTACAAAGTCCTACATGTTTTACATCTGCATGATCTACACACACACACACCCACACTGCTAAGATCAAGGTAAGACTCCAACGAGAAGAATAACGTCTCCAATGTGTGCCTCTTCGGTAAGAAAATAGAAAAGGCCAGAGAGATAAAAAAAAATAAAATGCAAGAAAGCCCTATTAAGAAAACATACAAGGAGAATGAGCAATACTTAACGCGCAATTAGAAGAGATAGGAAGTCCGATGAGCCGTAAGAGTACTTGCTACCACGTGGCCTTATCCGTGGCGTGCGAGCCGATAATCCATAGAACAAGCAACGGGCTGTCGATTCCTTGCTACGCTGACCTCTGCTGAAAGCACAGGTGGGCTCGTTCGGCGTGTCCGTGTGCTTGCAGAAAACACCACCTTGGTAACATCACCCTTCGGCCGTCCTAGTCACAGCACGACCGCGCGCGCACACTTCTCAGAAATTCTGCCACACCGAGCAGGGCCACGTTGGCCCTGCTCGACCGTGTCCTGTCGCCAACACTGACACGTTTCATACATGAATTGCAACGCTGGGAAGGCTACGCAAGTAGTCCGTAAAGAAAAGGAGAGGTGTATCGCTCCGACACACACACGAGAGACACAAAACACAGACTCGCACATTTCGATTATTTCCCCTGCAATTAAGAGCGTGTTTTGGTAAGCTGATCAGAACTGTATTATGACGTGAGGCTTCAAGCGAGGCATTTATTGTTTTAGGGGCGAAGCTCCTTACGGCGTGGGTCGTTCGTCGCCTGTATGTATGTATGTAGTAACCACCGCTTGCCCTCAGCCCACTACTGCATAAAGGCAGGTATGCGGCACAGACAGCGGGTATGTGTGTCCAGGCTGCTACCTGGACAAACGCATCATCATCATCATCATCATCATCATCATCATCATCATCATCAGCTACCTCTTTCCTGAAGCCATGCACTACGCCACGAAGCGCACATGGAAACATGCACCACGATGACACTAAATACCCAACATTAACGAAAGACTGCCCGTTTCTAACGATGATGATGATGATTATGATGATGATGATGATGCGTTTGTGCTAGCGCGTTATGGCGCGTGTAAGAAGCTGGTGTAAGACGCTGTGGCTTCTCCGCCTTATACTCCTTCAGCAGTCATGTGATGGCGTCGGCAAACCTGGTGCGCGTTCCGGCTGCGTAAGACGCTGTGGCCTCTCCCCCTGATTAGAGTGTACTGCACGTTTCTAACGCGTTTGTGCTAGCGTCCCCTTAAACGCGAGATCCCAGCGTTCGAATACAGTGTTTCTCACGTCTTTACATGATGATCGACTGGGCGAATTACACGGAAGATTCACGGTATACCGATGATTCCCTCCGGAGCTTCGCCCACTCATCATCATTCACCCCGTGGATATGCTGTGACTTTTTTTTCGCTCCCGCAAGCAACGCACTACTTTTTGGTCGCGGAAATACACAGAGTAAACATGAGCACCATCTTTTACAGCACTGCACGTGCAGGCACGCCCCGCGACTGCCTACCGTGACTAACCTGGTGCCAGTTTTACACAAAGGGGCTCGCGTCTGCGCCCCTCAGCCGGAGGGGTGAGCGCTCTTCTACGGACGCGTTCTTGTGCTTTTTGCAAATTACCCCTTCGCCATGAGGCCTCTGTATAATTACTCCAAAATAAACTTGTTTCTACCTCTACCAGTTTCCCTTGACTGGCACATGAAAGTTTCATGTACCCTCAGTAGTTAACATGCGTGACAAGCTTTATCTGTGTTTTTATCTCAGTTGACATGCAGTGATATTAGCCATAATAAATTCGCTGTTTATAAAAACATGTCCTACGCACGGAGTCAGCGAGAATATTTTTCTCACAGCTTCCGTGTAGATTGTGATCATGAACGCCACGCATTTCGTGCCTGAAAAGACACGCTTGCCTGTAGATTTAAATAATAGATGCCTACTTCAGTAAGCGTTATAAATATAATATCAAGATTAGTTTATGCCCGTGTGTCCCGCCAAAGATATCCACAAGAGAATGTTTCAGACAGCACTGATGCGATACGTCATTCGTAATGGCGGTCGGACATGGTAGCAAATATTATACAAAAGATAAATGCTGTGAATTCGACCTCCGAAGTAGAATGTAGATGTTACTAAAATGAGATCATTTTGGCAGCGTTCAATATAGTGTCAATAAGATTTCTACTGAATGCGATTCAATTAAACCTTGCTTAAATTTTCCCAATTGAATTGGTATTGACTGAGAGTCAATTGACGCTTTCTGTTAATTTGCCAATTAAATTTCCATTGAGGGAGCTCAATAGAAATTGCCGTTTAAATGATTTCCTATAGACTCAAAAGGAACTCGATACGCACTCAATTGAAACGCAAAGTGCATTTTTGTAAGAGCGGACCACAAGAAACACTAAGCACAAGGGAAGGTAGTCACTATGGCGCAGTCCGAGCAGCTTACATTTGCTACCTTGAATGTACGTGGCCTTAGGTCTTTACAGAAACAAGCGCAGCTTCGCAGGCTTCTCGCATGAAAGCGTGTAGATTTTGTCGCTCTGCAGGAAACGAAGATTGATGGTGAGGAAGAGACCGAAAGGGCCCTACGCGTCCTTTTCTGTCTATCTATAACGTTTTCGTTTCGCATGCAAAGGGTCTATCTGCTGGCTGTTGGTTGTTTCTGAGAAAGACCTTACCCTGTTCAGCAATTAGTTATCAAGTTGACGGTGAGGGCAGATATGCATGTTGCGATTTTGTACTGCATGGAGTGCCATGGCGAATTATTAACCTGTATTCATTTAACGAAGTTTCAAAGCGCATACAGTTTTTTGAAACCTTGTCCAACCTAACTGACTGTGTTCGGTGCACTGTACTAATGGGAGGCTGCGTATGTGAGCCTAATGACCGCCGCACATCTAAAAGTCAACGAGACAGCACTGGCGAAGTATTATCTGGTATCATAGATAATGTAGGCCTTGTTGACACTGGTGCATCGGGTCAGGCAATTTCGTATACTCGACTCCAAGGGTGCTCCTCTGCTCGACTTGATCGAATATACGCGTCTTCTTCACTCCTCTCCCGTGGACTTCCCTGCAGCACTGAGCCAGTTTTGTTCTCAGATCACTGTATAGTTCTTTTGAAAATTGACATGAACCGTCAAACTCGCTTTCGACCGCTGTGGGAACTTCGGAAGCTAAACACAGAGCTTCTACACAATCAGGAATTCACTACTCGTGTGCGAACGACAACGTCGATTTGTTCTTCTTAAGGATCCCCATATATTCGCTGCTTGGGAGCTTTTTAAGCAAGAGGTTCGCACAATAGCCATAGAGATCGGATCTGTCAAATCATACTACCGGAAAAATGACGAAAGGACACTCTTTAAAAACCTTTGCAACCTTTATGAGACAGGATGCGAAATGCCAGGCACGTGTGTCAGCGACATTTCAGATATTAAATGTCAGCTTCAAAAGTATGATGCTGTTCGCTACAGAGGCGCACGTATTCGATCACGGAACAGAATGACTTTGAACTCTGAGCAGCCGACACGCCATGCTTTAATCGAAGAGCGACGACACGCAGTGTCTAGGATGATTCAGGAAATGTACTCCAATGGTGCTCTTGTAAGAGATACAGCAGGAATTATTACGCAGTTTGAAAACTACTATGAAAGTTTGTTTAATGCACTCCCTGATAGCCCAGATGTCGAGCACAAGAGAACTTCTGTTTCTCTTCTAAAGCCTGTGCAAGACAAAGATTGTACAGCCATCAGTAGCCCGCGATCACATTGCAGGAAATTGAGCAGGCCATCGATCAACTACCCTTGTCGAAAACACCTGGTCCTGATGGAATTGCGGCGAAATTTTACAAAGCTTTCAAAACAATTCTGTGTCCCCTATTGCTGGACATCTTTAAGATGAGTTATGACATGGAAATGCTCCCGCGGTCTTTTCCCAAAAGCCACGCAGTTTTAATTCCGAAAATTAATGAAAGAGAAAAACTTCGTTCATTGACTACAACGTTGACTAAACGTTGACTACAAAATTTTTGCTAAGGTGTTACCAAATAGGTTACAATTTGTGATGTCGATCCTGATTGGTTCTCATCAGACGTGTGGAATTCGAGGACGCTCTATACAGACCAATATACACATCGCTCGTACAATCCTCCAGTACTGCTACAGTTCTCAAGAGCATCTCGCAATGCTTCAGGTAGATCTCGCAAAAGCATTTGATCGCGTCAGTCATTCCTTCCTGTTTTCTCTTCCGGAGCATAGCAATATTGACTCCGTCTTGCTCACGGGTGTTCGACTTTGTTATAGTGAGTGTTCGACTCCCCTAATTATCAATGGTCATCTCTCAAAACCTGTTTCTATTCGCTCGTCTGTAAAGCAAGGCTGCCCAATGTCTCCCCTCCTGTTTGGACTTTCCTCGAACCATTATGCTTGGGCATAATGCGAGCAAATCGCATTCATGGTCACAGCATATTAGGTAACGAAGTTAAAGTATTGGCTTATGCAGATGACTTGGCATTCTTTTGCACAGACAAACGAAGTGTTGAAAATGTGCTATTTACAATTGAAAAATTTGGTGTTGTATTAGGTGCTCGCCTAAACGCTTCTAAAAGTCTTATGGTTTGGCACGTGGGGATGTACGCCGAGTCAGTTCGCAGGGAATAATTGGACTCGTATTCCACCAAAATATCCTGGAGTGCCTCTTGATGCATATAGATTCAGCGCACATTACTGGAAAAAGCGCGCCCCAAAGCTTGAACGTCAGGCCCAGACATACGTTGCACATCGCCTTTCAATCTTTGGGAGAGCTGAAGCCTGCAACACATTTCTTGCAACGAAGCTTTACTATATGCTGCAACTAATTCATTGCGCTCGGTTTTACATACAACGCTTTCATCGGACTTTTGTTTGGTCTTCCACTTTCGAACTAATGCGACGGGACAACATATTCAGACCGGTGAAAGAGGGCGGGTTGGGACTTGTGCATCTCTACTTATGGCAAATTGTTTCGCGCTTTTTCTTTTTTCGTGACAGTTCTCATCCGATAATTCAATCATTCTTGCAGGTCACACTTGTTAACGCTTCACCTGATTTAGTTGTTTCGTCAAATTTCTCTGTACGTCCGTGTTTGTGAGGATTTATGCAGGAAATACAGTTTGCAGTCCAGCTCCTTAAAGCCCGTTTTTCGATTGCGTACTTGTACACAGTGTCGCGCAAAAATCTGTATAAGGAATTATTATCCATGCTTTTTCCACCTCCATTTTATCGTTCTTTGTATGTCAACCTTCCAGGCCACGATGTCCTCAAGCGCGTTCGCAAAATGTACGTTTCTCCTAATTCAAAAACCTTTTTTTTTATAAACTTCATTCAGAAACATTGCCCGTGAAGGTATGGCTACACAAGAAAGGTATTTTTGTTTCTTCAGTTGACTGCCGTCTTTGTGACGTACCAGAGACAATAGAACACTGCTTTATTAACTGCAAGGACGATATTCTGTTCTGGGATATCCTTCAGCGAACTCTAAAGAAAGATTTCAACTTTGATTTGCATGCTATACGTTACTTCATTCCAACATCCCTGGATGAAGTGCCATTTGATATTGCTACGAAGCGCTGCGATAGAGGACGATGTAGACAGCACCGAGGAAGACGACGTTCGCTGATGTTCGCGCGGACGAGGCTCCATCTTGTATGCCTGCGTTCAGCCCATTGTACAAGGCGTGTAAATATATATTAACCAGAGTCTTTCTTCCCCGTAACATTTTGGTGGAAGGTGCGGGTTCTCCCAGACTCAAGACGGATTTACGCAGCGGGCGTTCACTGGCTTCACATGCAATGCCAACCGCAGGCGAGAACGAGGATGCTCCGGGCACATCACCAACCATGCCTCGACCAGCCGCCCTCAATCGCCCCGTCGTCGTGACACAGCCGCGGGACCCTGGTACATTTTCCGGCTCAGACGGCAAAGACGTTGAAGATTGGCTTCAACTCTACGAACGGGTGAGCTCAAGCAACTATTGGGACCCGACCCTCATGCTGGCTAACATAATATTTTACATAACTGGAACGGCTCAAGTATGGTTTTTGAACCACGAGCAGGAAATTACCAGCTGGGACGTATGCAAACAGAAGCTCATTGACTTATTCGGCAAGCCCATAGGACGCCGTCGTGCTGCCCAGAAAGAACTTGCATGCCGAGCTCAAACTTGCACAGAGTCCTATGTGACGTACATTCAAGATGTGCTCGCACTCTGTCGCAAAGTCGACGATAATATGCCAGAAGCGGAAAAGGTTGCGCATATCCTCAAAGGTATCGCAGATGACGCATTTACACTTCTGGTTTTTAAGAGCTCATCCGCGGTGAAAGACGTCATCAATGAATGCCGACGCTTTGAAGAAGCAAAAAGCCGCCGCATTACTCCGAGCTTTGCCCGTCTTCCCAACACGGCTGCGACATCAACCTGCGAGGACCTTCGTTCCCCACCAGTCCCCGCAGCATCCGACGACCTTGTGCGCATCGTGCGCCGCGAGATTGAAGCGGCCTCTCCAGTTCCCCTCCAAGTAGGTTCCTCCGATGACACGCGCGCAACTGTTTCGCTTATTCAGACCGTTGTGCGTCAGGAACTGGCAAACGCAGGACTCCAGACGCTTTGTCCTGTTAGCAGGCAAGACTACCGTCCACCCCGAGCGCCTGAGCTGTCCCGAGGCCCATACGTTCGTCCTCGTTTTCAAAACACCGCGGAATGGCGCACTTCTGATGATAGGCCCATCTGCTTCTCTTGTCGCCGTGTGGGTCACATTTCCCGTCATTGTGGAAACGTTGGCAACTGGCAGCCCTGGTCCAGTTATCGATATACCCGACGTCCAGCTGGTAGTCCCCGCGCCCCGTTCCACAATGAAGACGACAACGCTCTGCAGTCATGGCCAGCTCGACCAAACCGCTCTCCTTCGCCATCCTCGCACCGGCCCCGCTCACCAATGCGCCGTCGCTCTCCTTCTCCTTCCTGCTCACGCCGCTCTTCGGAAAACTGACGGGCGCAGCTCCGAGAGGTGAGCCTGCCACGACGACCCGACCCGAAATTCCTCTGCTCACACTACCTGGACATCACAACCTTATCAACGTCGACGTAGATGGTACACCTGTCATCGCACTCATTGACACTGGCGCCCACATATCAGTCATGAACTCAAACCTCCGTGCTCGACTGAAGAAAGTTCTCACCCCTGCTCCGATCGCTCTAGTCCGGGTAGCCGATGGCGCGACACCAGCTGTTACTGGGATGTGCACCGCCCGTGTCACTCTTGCTGGACACCATATTTCTGTTTTATTTTACGTCCTGGACCGATGCCCACATGACATCATCTTGGGGCTTGATTTTTTATCAGCACATTCGGCGCTTATTGACTGTTCCGCGGGTGTTATCCAGCTCGCCTTACCGCATGCCGCTGAGCCTTCGGATCCAGCGCCCAGTCGGCTCCGTTCCACGGATTACGTTCGCCTCCCGCATCTAGCCGTGACGTACGTCGATGTGTTTTCTGATCCCCCTGTTGACGACGGAGAGTACATCGTTTCACCTAACGCTACCGTGCTCTGCTCGCGCAGTGTGATGTTCCCACACTCTCTAATCAACATAAAAGACAATGTGGCATGTCTCCCTATTGTAAATTTCGGACTATTCCCTCAAGTACTACCCAGCTATGTCTCTTGCAACACTAGCTCCAGCCTGCGATCACGATATTTCTGTGTTAACTGATCCTGCAGTGTCTCCTGCCGGCACTACTTCGAACTCCACAATAACAGATAGCATGACGAAAATGATCGCCACTGACCTTCCGGCCCATCACGTCGACGCGCTTCGTTCCTTGCTCGTATCTTACCAGGACATTTTTGATCTTAATGATCGACCACTGGCTCAAACAGCTGTTGTCAAGCATGGAATACATACCGGCGATGCTCAACCCATCCACCGACGGCCTTATCTCGTCTCGTCTGCTGAACGCCAAGTCATACAGGAGGAAGTTGACAAGATGCTTGCACGTGACATCATCGAACATTCTTCAAGCCCTTGGGCTTCCCCTGTTGTGCTTGTCAAAAAGAAGGACAACAGCTGGCGATTCTGTGTTGACTACAGGAATCTTAACCGCGTAACCAAGAAGGACGTGTACCCTTTGCCTCGGATAGATGACGCTCTTGACTGTCTCAGTGGTGCCAAATATTTTTCTTCAATCGACCTTCGTTCCGGGTACTGGCAGATTGCAGTTGACGAAATGGATCGTGAAAAGACTGCGTTCGTCACGCCTGATGGACTCTATCAGTTTAAAGTCATGCCATTCGGACTATGCAATGCTCCCGCTACATTCGAACGAATGATGGACGCGCTCCTTCACGGCTTAAAATGGTCAATCTGCTTACGCTACCTCGATGACGTGATCGTCTTTTCACCGACGTTTGCCACACACCTCGAGCGTCTCTCAACAGTTCTTTCAGTGTTTCGGAAGGCAGGGCTTCAGCTCAATTCCAAGAAATGCCACTTCGGCCGCCGCCAGCTTACTGTGCTCGGACACCTTGTCGATTCGTCGGGTGTTCGTCCCGATCCAGAAAAAGTTCGCGCGGTCAAGGACTTCCCTGTGCCCACCTGTGCAAACGATGTTCGAAGCTTTGTGGGCCTCTGCTCGTACTTCCGCAGATTCGTGCGCAATTTCGCTCACATAGCGCGCCCTCTCACGGAGCTTCTCAAGAAGGACGTCACCTTTGTCTGGGGTCCTGAACAATCTAGTGCATTCGCTGAGCTGACGATGTGTCTCACTTCGCCACCAGTTCTTGGCCACTTTGACATGTCCGCTCCAACAGAGGTACGCACCGACGCAAGCGGCCACGGCATCGGTGCGGTTTTGGAGCAACGACAACATGGATGCGACCGTGTCATTGCGTACGCTAGCCGCCTTCTGTCACCGGCCGAGCGCAATTATTCCATCACCGAACGCGAATGCCTCGCCCTCGTTTGGGCAGTGAGTAAATTTCGCCCTTACCTTTATGGACGGCCTTTCACGGTAATCACCGATCATCACGCCTTATTCTGGCTTTCGTCCTTAAAAGATCCAGCTGGACGGCTCGGTCGGTGGGCTCTACGGCTGCAGGAATACTCGTACACAGTGGTGTAAAGACGGGCAGACTTCATGGAGATGCTGATTGCTTGTCACGCCATCCGGTAGACACCCCAGACATCCCTGAGACCGGCGAGTCAACCTGTGTGCTAGCTCTTACCACGTTTAGCAACATCGCCGATGAGCAACGCCGTGACCCTTACCTCAAAGACGTCATTTCCAAACTCGCAGGCCCCACCACTCCAACACCTTTCCGTATGTTTGCACTACAAGATGGCATCTTATACCGTTATAACATGCACCCTGACGGCCCCGAACTGCTACTGGTCATTCCTAGACAAATGCGTCAGACTGTCCTCGCTCAGATGCACGATGTTCCCACCGCGGGTCATCTGGGCGTTGCGCGGACTTATGACCGTGTTCGCCGTCGTTTCTTCTGGCCCGGTATTTACAGTTCCGTTTGCCGTTACGTCGCCTCGTGTAAATCTTGTCAGCTACGCAAAAAACCAACCGCCCTTCCAGCTGGCCGCCTTCAGCCCATTGACATACCATTGCAACCATTCTTCAGGGTTGGACTTGATCTCCTTGGCCCGTTCCCTTTATCGCTAGGTGGCAACAAATGGATAGCGGTTGCTACGGATTATACCACCCGGTACGCAATCACACGGGCTCTCCCTACCAGTTGCGCAACTGACGTCGCAGACTTCCTCCTTGAAGATGTGATACTTCAGCACGGCGCACCTCGACAACTGCTTACCGACCGCGGCCGCTCCTTTCTGTCACAGGTAGTGCAAGACATCTTGCACTCCTGCGCTACAACACACAAGTTCACAACGGCGTATCATCCTCAGACAAATGGACTCACAGAGCGGCTCAATAGAACAATAACAGAAATGCTCGCCATGTATGTTTCTCCGGACCACCGTGACTGGGATGCCGCTCTACCATTCGTCACATTCGCCTACAATACGTCCCGCCATGATTCTGCTGGTTTCTCTCCATTTTTTCTTTTGTACGGCCGAGACCCCATCGTCCCTTTTGACACGCTCTTCCCAACCGTTCCCGACGCGATGTCAGAATACGCCCGTGATGCCATCTCTAAAGCTGCAGAGGCGCGTGAGATTGCTCGTCGTCGTCTTGAGACTTCGCAGGAAAAGCAACGACGCGCATACGACGCTCGCCACCGCGATGCCCACTTCAGCCCTGGTGACATGGTCCTACTTTGGAAACCATCACGGCGAGTTGGCCTTTGTGAGAAGTTGCTGTCGCCATATTCAGGCCCCTACCGTGTCCTACGAAAAGTGACTGATGTGACCTACGAGATCCAACCTCTTGACGACATCTCAGCGCGACCTACTTCTGATATCGTGCACGTCGTGCGCCTGAAGCGCTTTCACCCGAACCTGCCAGGCACCGAGACGGCGCCTTCGCCGCCGGGGGTCATTCTACGAAGCGCTGCGATAGAGGACGATGTAGACAGCACCGAGGAAGACGACGTTCGCTGATGTTCGCGCGGACGAGGCTCCATCTTGTATGCCTGCGTTCTGCCCATTGTACAAGGCGTGTAAATATATATTAACCAGAGTCTTTCTTCCCCGTAACAATATGTTCCTTCTTATGGGAATGTATAGGTTGTGGAAGACGCGCATGCAAGACCGCAACGCAGAACCAGTCACTGCATCAAGAACTCATTTTCTTCAAATGACCATGCATCTAAATAACGAAAGGAAAGGGGTCAAGGGCTCGTTCTTTATTTGTTAGAAACAACGTAATGAGCAAACAGACAATGAAGCATAGGAAAGCATATGGGAAGTTACTTGCGGTATTGTAATTGTGAAGAAAGTAGAAAGGAATTAAAGTGGACGAAAAGACAAGCCTGCCTTCGGTGGGAACCGAACCCACGACGTTCGGATGTCGCGTCCGATGCTCTACCAACTGAGCTACGAAGGCGGTCGTCCCCCCGTCCACTTTATTGTGTATTTATGTACGTATTATCCTGGGAGTGTTAGGCAGCGCAACTCGTGGCCAAGGCGGCGTGTGTGGAACACACTTTGTTGCCAGGAGGCGTCACGTAGAACGTGAACTTAGATGAGATGGCTGCTGCCCAATAAGCCCTCGCATGCTACCTAAGGCACCAAGTCTGCCGCAACGAGGCCCAAGCTATGAAATAACGAAAGGGAAGGGGTCAAGCGCTCGTTCTTTATTTGTTCGAAACAACGTAATGAGCAAACAGACAATGGGACCGAAAATTTTTTTATTCTGTATTTTACTTGCATCTTTCTCGATTTTTCGGTCACGGACGATTTTTCGCGCAAAAGCGACGCCGACACCGACGGCGTAATTTCTGCGAAACGAGCTCTCTAACGATATCGCGTTAACAGACACTGCGACGATAATACATGTAAAGAACAAAGTAAACACGTGGTGAAGATACAGTCAGTTTTCTGGCAATAAAGTGACAACGGCACGGCCATGATAAAGGCGCATGACGCGCACTTTTCTATGCAGCAATATTGAATGAATGAGAAGAATAATAATAACAATGGTGCTCCTAATAAAATAATGGGGCCACATGTCTTCGAACAACCGAGTGTTGTGCCTAACAGCCGGACGCCGCCGCCATATAAAGGCGCGGATGGCGGCCATGCCTCCAAAGATAAGCACGGTATGCGAATCGTTTGCACGTGTGACAGCAGAGTCTGGGCTTTATTGATTTCGGGGGTTTAATGTCCCAAAACCACCTGTGATTATGAGGGACGCCGTAGTGGAGTACTCCGGAAATTTCGAGCCTTAGCTTCTTTAACGTGCAGTGACATCGCACAGTACACGGGCCTCAACGTTTCACCTCCATCGAAATGCAGCCGCCGGGATTCGATCCCTGGGATCAGCAGCCGAGTACCATAACCACTAGACCACCGTGGCGGGGCTCGAAAGTGTCACTGAATTGGTAAACAAACGCGGCCGCCGAAACCAAGGAGTTGAGAGGTGAGGTACACCCTCTACACGCACACCGTGATGAATGCGTTAGCCGTGCCGAAGCGGATATCGAATTTATGCCCCAAGCTAGCCGGGAAACGGCTATAAAGGAGCGAGTCTACACGCTTCGGGTACTGGAGCCGATATTCCCTCGTGCTGCGCTTTGCCGGCCTAGAGAAAGCATGTGGACCTTTTACGACTATACATTTGACACTGTTTTCAAAGTATTATTGTCTGTTCCCACTTATTAGGTCGAGATGGCACTTTGATTACGCGAATCAGTTATTGCACTCTGTTAGTACATTCCGCGTTGCCTGTTTGTGAGCGTTGATGAAATAAGTCCGCGCAGGCATAAAATGGAACCAACTCGCGTACGACAGGGTAAATTCGACGCAGTGGACGTAGTATAGGCTGGAGGTCACAAAAAGGTTTCTTCTCGATAAAGCAATTTTCTAAGATGTTTATGTGTAAGCAGCGGTCGTACTTCTTTTTCGACTTATTCATGGTCTCGTTTTTGAGCATGATCAGTTGTATCTATATCCACTGAAATGAAGCCTTCAAAGGGAAATTCTGAAAGATAAACATACCATCTGTGTCCAGCAAGGATTCGTCACCCGCGTCATGTTCGGTCCGCGGAAGCAAGCATTTGGGTTTGTGCCTCCTTTGTGTTTTGTTTTTCATCTGCACGTGAACACAAGCAAGACAGCTAGCGCTGTGTGTGTTCTCCGTCTAGTCGAATATGCCACTTGGTCTCATTCACCCGTCATCACAACTCTGCAGAACTTACTACGCAAGGTGCATTGTCACCGTGGGACCACCCCTTACAAAAATGCACTTTGCGTTTCAATTGAGTGCGTATCGAGTTCCTTTTGAGTCTATAGAAAATCATTTAAACGGCAATTTCAATTGAGCGCCCTCAATGAAAATTTAATTGGCATAACAGAAAGCGTCAATCCGCCTTTTGCGTGTCTCTGTGGCGCCCTCTCGCGGACACGGCACGAAACAATCTGTACGGCGTCGCGCCGAACCTGTCGTGCGCTACCCCAGCGTTTCTTTATGGCACAACATGCTCGGGCAGCGACGCACACAGTGAGCGTTACGGTTATTTTCGATTTGAAACGCTGTACGAATTTCAGGGAGGCCTTTCCGGCATGGTGAACACTTACAACGAAAAGAGCCGACCAAGGGAAAGCCTTGGGCGTCTAAAAACATCGCAAAATGCCGCCCCAACGGGAAAGGCACGCAAGCGAGCAGACGCGGCTCGCTTGAGTCCGGTTTGTTTGAGACAGCGTGCGTAAAAGAAATAGGGGGCGGAGGGGGGGGGGGGTGACTTCTCGTGAAAGCGTACAGCACCTGCCTCTGCATCCAACACAGCCCGTGGGCCTGCCTCCCACAAAGGCCAATGCCACGGTGTCGGCGGCAGTGGCCGTCACTGCTCCCGCTACGAGTGCCGTGGGTCACGGCTACCCGACGAAGACGACTGAAAAAGCGCGATTACAAGCAAATACCACTCGCTTCTCGTCGACGTTCAGTCGAAGAGCGGCATTGTATGCCACTATGCCAAGGGCAAGCTTTCTGGAAAAAAAAAAGAGAAAAGAAGCGGCATGCTCTTAGTTCAACGAAATAGCCCACACCGAGTGGGGGAACACAGCACGAAAGCACCCGGGATCGACACCTGTAGGGCGTGCATGCAGTACGACAGACAGGTCAAGCCCCTAAAAAGCAAGTTTGCACTGCTGTGCCCAAGCTCACGCTGTCTGCACAAGAAACGCGAGGATCGCTTTTGCTGACATTTTGTGTTTTGTTATTCGTTGTTTTTCTATACGTCCCCTTTCCGTTTCTCCCTTCCAAAATAAAGCAGTCGTCCTGATGCGCTGAAAGTGAACGGACGTGTCGTGCTTTTTCCAACTCTCCGAAGTTTCTGTCCGATTGAGCCTACAGAGAGCTAGAGCTCAATCCGCGTAAGGCTTGCTGCCAGTAGCGTTTGTTCAAGCCACGGAGCACCAGCATACCTGGCCGGAGTAACGAACGGATGTACAACTAGTCCAGAATCAATCAAAATGCCAATCGAAGCGCAACTGAAGGATTCATGGCACCAACGAACGAAGAATATTCGGGGATGAGGTATGTGTGCGCGATATAATGTTTAATGAGTTGAACCCCACGTCAATTCACGGACTTATGTGAAGTATTCGTCCTCCATCACCGGATACAAGAGGCAGCATGCTGGAATAACACTTCTATCTTGCTGGGTAAGATTTCGTTATTGTGATGATCCGAGTGACCATGCGCATTGCCGGATGTCTGTTTTTGCCTATCCGTGTCGTTCTTACAAAAAATCTGTTTGATTATGGGAGGAGGGAGCAATGGTTTCACTGAAATACAAGCTCTGATGTGTTCGGCGCGCGTTCTTCGCGGCTAAGGCCGAGTCAGATATGCCGCATTTGCCTGCCTGCACAGTACGATGATGTGAGAGAACTTCATGTTACCAAAAATGTGTGTCTGGATGGCGTACCGGCCCAGCTGGCGCCGAGTATCATTACTTTCGGTAACGAGTACACCGTTCCGCACTGCGCGCCGCTTGCGTCGTCTGCTACGATGCCGTACGGGTCGTTTGTGCCGGTTTCGGCGCATGCGCACTCGGACCATGCAAAAGGCGGATTGACTCCCAGTCGATACCAATTTAATTGGCAAAATTTAAGAAAGGTTTAATTGAATCGCACTCAGTGGAAATCTTATTGACCCTATACTGAACGCTGCCAAAATGATTTCATTTTAGTAACAACTATATTTTACTTCGGACGTCGAATTCACAACATTTATCTTTTGTATAATGTTTGCTACCGTGTCCGACCGGCAGTACGAATGACGTATAGCATCACTCCTGTCTGAAACATTCTCTCGTGGATATTTTTGGCGGAACACACTTTCGGGAATACTCACGGCGCAAAAACTAATTTTGACATTACATTTACAACGCTTACTGAAGCAGGCATCTATTACTTAAATCTGCAGGCAAGCCTGTCTTTTCAGGTACGAAATGCGTGGCGTTCATGATCACAATCCACACGGAAGATGTGAGAAAAATATTCTCGCTGATTCCGTGCGTATGACATGTTATAAGCAGCGAATTTATTACGGCTAATATCACTGCATATCAACAAAGATAAAAACATAGATAAAGCCTGTCACGCATGTTAACTACTGAGGGTATGTGAAACTTTCATGTGCCAGTCAAGGGAAACTGGTAGAGGTAGAAACAACTTTATCTAGGAATAGATATACAGAGCCACAAAAACCTGTCCCTGGGGGGGGGGGGGGGGGGGGGCGCTCACCCCTCCGGCTGAGAGGCGCAGACGGCGAGCCCCTTGGTGTGCCGAAACTCGCACCAAGTTAGTCACGGTAGGCAGTCGCGGTGCGTGCCCGCACCTGCAGCGCTGTAAAAGATGGTGCTCATGTTTACTGTATGTATTTCCGCGTCCAAAAAGTAGTGCGTTGCTTGCGGGAGCAAAGAACAATATATGCCTCGCTCGTAGCCTCACGTCATAATACAGTTCTGATATGCTTAACAAAACACGCTCGTAATTGCAGAGGAAACAATCGAAATGTGCGAGTCTGTGTTTTGTGTCTCTCGTGTGTGTGTCGGAGCGATACACCTCTCCTTTTCTTTACGGACTACTTGTGTAGCCTTCCAGCGTTGCCAGATGGTGAAAATGGGCGCCAGATTCGGAAAATCTGGTGAAATTTGGGGGTTGCTGGTGTTGATGTGTCGGAATGGCTACACCAAACAAAATCTGGTGAAAATGGTGAAAAATCTTGGGAAATGGCTTGCCACTTAAATTACTTGAAATTATACATGTTAGCCTTTTACTGCATCACAAAGATGGCGCAAGTTTCTTTCCCACTTCAAGACTTTCAACACTTCGTTATGTATATACCTCTGTGTATATACCTCTACGGAGGGATTTCAGTTAGTATAGTGGCTAACAGAGGCAGTAAAAAATTAGTATTAATTGTTTTCAGTGCGCTTTACGTACAGTTATAATTACACGTTCAAATTTCCCGCTTTTTCAGCCTCCTAACGTGTGCTGCCGTGCATCGGTGCAGACGTGCAGACGTGCAGCGGCCTTCAGTAGTTCTTACACTGTGGCCAAAACAAAGCAAGAGCCGGAAATACGTCATAGCCGCCATTTTGTAGCGTGCGCAAAAACAAAACAGGAACCGGAAATACGTCATAGCTGTCATTTTGTAGCACTGGTGTAATCTGGTGAAATTTTGATGAGGGGCTGGTGTCGAAGCCTTTTTTCAATCTGGCAACGCTGTGCCAGTGTGTCAGTGGTGGCGACAGGACACGGTCGCGCAGGGCCAACGTGAGCCAACATGCGGCAGAATTTCTGAGAAGTGTGCGCGCGCGGTTGTGGTGTGACTAGGACGGCCTAAGGGTGATGTTACCAAGTTGGTGTTTTCTGCAAGCACACGGACACGCCGAACGAGCCCACCAGTGCTTTCAGCAGAGACCAGCGTAGCAAGGAATCGACAGCCTGTTGCTTCGCACGCCACGGATAAGGCCACGTGTTAGCAAGTGCTCTTACGGCTCATCGGACTTATCTCTTCTAAGTGTGCGTTAAGTATTGTTCATTCTCCTTGTATGTTTTGTTAATAGGGCGTTCTTGCATGTTTTAGGGGCGAAGCTCCTTAGGGCGTGGGGCTGTACATCCCATGGTGTTCGTTGGTGATGTACGTAGCCACCTCTATTTTTATGAAAAAAAAAATTCCGAAAGTTGTGTCCTCTGCCTGGATTCTAACCCAGGCTCTCGGCGTGGCAGTCGAGCGTTCTACCACTGAGCTATGCCTGTGGTTGAAAAATTATCGCTAAAAGACCTAAACAGGTATAATGTCTCCCGCGGAATCGCATTAACAAACGTAATGTTACGTTGAAAAATAGTAATACACCGCTACACGACGCGAAAATGGATTGTATAACGAGGTCGAGGCATCATTTAAAAGAACACAGAGCTGCGTGCTTTGTAGCTTTGAACCCATTACGGAGGCACTGGTAATTATGGCGTAGTGGGTACTTCCCTACTTGGCAAAATGATAAGTTATGGAGCAGGAGATACCTACCACTTCTACTTGCACTAGTTTCCTCAAGCGTTTAAAATGGCCTCTAAGAAAGTAGCTCCTCCTGCTTACGCTGTCACTGTCCTGCAGTTCCGCGCAGGCCTGGCTGTAGCACAGCATATCCCCCTTAAACGCGAGATCCCAGCGTACGAATACAGTGTTTCTCACGCCTTTACATGATGATCGACTGGGCGATTTACGCGAAAGATTCACGGTTTACCGATGATTCCCTCCGGAGCTTCGCCCACTCATCATCATTCACCCCGTGGATATGCTGTGATTTTTTTTCTTTATATCTCTGGCCTTTTCGATTTTATTACCGAAGATGCACACATGGGAGACGTTTATTCCTTTCGTTGGAATCTTACCTTGATCTTAGCAGTGTGTGTGTGTAGATCATGCAGATGTAAAACATGTAGGACTTTGTAGCGCTCGTAGTATTTTCTTTTCCTCCCATTACCTGCTTTCTCATGCCCCTAGTCTGTAATGTTGTGCGTAGTCTGTAGTGTTCTGCGTACCTATTGAGGTTATGTGTGTTATATGAATCCGCAGTAGATACGCGCAGGCTTTTTTTTCTTTTTTTACAATTGCGGTTCGCATTATTGCGTACCAGCGTTTTTTGATCGAGCTCAATAAAAATTGAATTCAATTGTTTCAATTGCAACTCATTAGAAACGGGCAAAACAAGCTCAGTTGCAGGTCAATAGGCCCTTTTGGCTGACTCAAAATACGCTTAATTGGAACGCAAAAGGAGACATCCAATTGAAACACTGTGGACAGTCTGTTTATGATTTTCAATAGGAAAAGTCGATAGGAATTTAATTTGTACACATTACATCTTATGGAGGAAACTCAATACAGCTTGAATTAAATCTCTATAAGCATTTTTGTAAGGGACGTCACCTAATTTACATTTCCTTTTGCAAAGCTTACACAAGCCTTTTATGAGAGGTGCCTTCGTTCCCCGTGAACACCAAAGGATTAAAAGGATAATGTGCAAGCGATTTACACTGCATGCCTTTAGTCGCTTTGTTGATTTGTCATTGTCGTTCGCCTTGTAAATGGTTGCAACCTTTCTTTCTGTGTCAACACGCTGTTGAAGAGTAAAAGAACCTTTTGCATCTTCGTCGCACCTAGGTTGAAAATCGCGTTTCCGCGAATGCTGTCCTATTTATAAAACAAATTGACAGGACGTGTTTTTGGGCTAGCTTGTATGGGTGATACTTGATGCGGACAACTTGTAGCGCTCAAGAGACGGGGATGAGAAACACAGGGCAGGCGCTCAATTGAGCTTTACTGAAGCAAAACGAAAAATTTCTGTAGACAACCTGCGTGGGTTAACGATAACACGAAATCGCCCCGCCACGGTGGCATTCGGCTGCTGATCGAATGCCAGTCGCGGCGGCTGCATTTCGATGGAGGCGAAATGTTGAGGCCCATATGCTGTGCAATGTCAGTGCACGGGAAAGAACCCCCCCGGGGGTCGAAATTTCCGGAGACCTCCACTACACGGCGTCTCTCATAATCAGAGCTGGTTTTGGGACGTTAAACCCTACAAATAAATCGATAACCCGAAATCGAAGAGTCGGCACGTTGCCAGGACCGCCACCTCATGGCTACGCACTGGAGCAGTCCCAAGCGCAGCAGAGAAGGTAACAAAGAAACCCAGGGATAAAAGCACCCAGCACATGCGAAAAGGCCCCTAAAAAAACAACACCTGTGCGTTTATCCCTGGGTTTTTTTTTTTACTTTCTCTGCGGCGTTTGTGACTGCTCCGGTGCGTAGGCATGAGGTGGAGTTTCTGGCTAGCTGCCGTCTCTTCGATTTCAAGTTATCGTTAACATGATAACCAGTTGTCTACAGAAATTTTTCGTTTTACTTCAGTTGAAATTTGAGGGCCTGTCCTGTGTGTATTTTTCTCGTCCCCGTCTTTTTAGCGCTGCAATTTATTTCTGCGAGTAAACGTGTAAGCACGTAAGCAGATAAGCTTCCCGTGACCCATCGAGCCGACGCCGATAGGACGACGACCGAGAAAGAGGTAAAAACAAAATGCACAAGAGATCTTCGATGCCGCACGCCCCAACACGACGTAAGAAAGGGGGTCGTCGTCTACATTTCCTTTACCGAGCCAGTCGCTTTGCGCACACACATCCGGCAAGTATCGCGGCCGCTCAAAGGTCAAGATCAGACTCCTGACACAGTTTGCATTGCGAAGGCAAGCGACATCATTGCGAGTTCACCGAACACTTGGTTTATCCGCTCTCGGTGTGCAATGCAGGCCACAGGCTGCCATTTATTGTTGCGCAATAGCGACAAGAAATGGCGATCAATAAACCAAATATGCGTGTGGTTATGATGAACGCCGGGGAAAATGTCAACGAGCCGTAAACGCGACTCCGGCACTTGCACTTTGTCCGGCGTATGAACATGATCTGCAGGTGTACGCCCAACTTTTGAAGCAGGAGGCCTGCAGGTGCGGAAGGTGACGCCCTCCGGTTCATGTCCGACAAATTCAAAGCGGCAGAAAAAGAAATGAAATGTTTAAGTACCAAGGTCCCTGGAAGAAAGTAATGCTACTTTGTCTGTGAGCGCACCTTCTGGCTCGGTTGTGACGAACCAGCTGTCGAAGATAGGTGCGAGGTCGCGTCGGTCTAATCTTCTATTTTTTGGCCTTGAAGATGACTCTAATGAAAACTGGACAGTCAAGTTTTGTTCCGGCATTGGCTTGCACGATTAGAGCGTGCGCACAGGTTGGGCAGATTGAACAGGGAGAAACGAAGGCCGATTATTTACATTCTTCAAGGACAAAGAACTGATTTTATGTCAAATGCGCGAAAGCTTAAGGGAACAAATTTTTACGTACGCGAAGATTTTTCTACAAAAACGCGACAAGCTCGTCGTAAGCTTCTGGAATACGCAAAGGCTCAGAACAAACCCTTTAAGCTATTCTTTGACAAGGTTCGCATTGACACAAACACCTACGTTTACGATAATCTAACGACTTAGTTGTGCTGTCTACGAGACCGCATGAGGCGCGCACGCGTAAGCGAAGTCAGGTAAGATCGCCTTCGTTATCTGTCTCTTTTACTAACATTCGAAGCCTACTACCCAAAAGGGATCTGTTGTGTTCTTACTTAGATGATAGTGAAGCAGACATATTAATACTCACGGAGACCTAGCTTTATCCTGATGTCACCAACGAAGAACTGTTCCCAGACAAAGACAATTACAACATACATCGGTGCGACCGTGTTGATAGAAGAGGAGGTGGTGTCCTAATAACGGTGAAAACGACAGTGTCATCATTTCCCCTTGATACTGATCCTTCCATAGAGATAACTTGGGTTGTTTGCGTTACAAATTACGCTAAGATACTTATAGGATCATGTTATCGCCGGCCGGATGCGCCTTCTTTTCCCAGTGATCTACGTGATAACATTGAGAGAGCTACACAACTATATTCATCTGACATTATGTACCTCTTTGGCGATTTCAACTATCCTCTCAGTGATTGGTCTATCTTGTCTACCACTTGTCGCATCTCCTCAAATCTTCTCGATTTAACTCTTGACTACAACTTATCACAAGTTGTTGATCAATGCACGCGTGGTGCTAACATACTAGATCTGGTATTCACAAACGCACCAGAGACCACTGGTGCGATTTCTTATATAGATGGTTTTAGCGACCACAAGCTCCCCAACTTCCAGGGTAATCTACCTGTAACTTTTACAGGCCCGGTGACCAAAACTATCCGGGATTATAACCGTCGTAATTATGATCAATTCAACACGGAACTAGAAGCCTTTTATCATGACGTTTTTCTGCCCTCGTATGCCTCACGGACGGTGAACGACAACTGTAATCGTTTTAAACAAAAAATGTCAGAGTTAGTTGATAAGTTCGTGCCACTAATCTCTATATCCAATGATAAAAGTTACCTTCGGTTTACTAAACAGCTTCGAACTTTACGAAATAAAAAGAAACGCTCCTATAATGCCGCGAAACGCAATGATTCTGTGTCCTACTGGGATAAATATAAGGTCTGCTTACAAGATTACTGAAAAGCTTTAGGCGCAGCAAAGAAAAAATATTCGCAGGACTTGCCCTCCCTTATAAAAAATAATCCCAAAAAATTCTGGCAAATAATTTCTCCCCACAATAAGTCTTGTAATCGCATTACAGTACACGATGCTGACCAAACTCCGCTTTCTGATGAGGCTTCCGCTAATGTTTTCAATGCGTATTTTGCCTCTGTTTTTACACAGGAAGATTGTTCCAATGTGCCATTTGTTCCAGATCAACCCTTCCCTTTCATGGCTCCAATCACCGTCACTGCCGAAGGTATCGCAAAACTCATCACCAATCTTAAAGTTTCTACTTCATCAGGCATTGATAACATCAACTCTAAAATTCTGAAGAACACTAGTGATACTTCTAGTCTCTTTCTCTGTCTCCTCTTTAACCAGTCTTTGTCGTCAGGTGAGCTGCCTGATGATTGTAAGATTGGTAAAGTAGTTCCCATATTTAAATCCGGCGACAGGCACTCACCCCATAATTATCGACCCATTTCACTCACATGCATACCCTGCAAACTACTTGAACGTATTATAGCTTCTCATATCTACGATCACCTTGAATCAAATAACTTTTTCTTCTCTAATCAGCATGGCTTCAGAAAAGGCTACTCATGTGACACTTAGTTATTCGAATTCATGACTGACCTTCACTTTAGCATGAACGCTAACGAGCAAACAGATTGTCTCTTCCTGGATTTCGCCAAGATACTGTCCCTCATATTGTCGCCTAATTTCTAAACTGTCTGCCCTTTGTATGGATTTATTAACCCTGTCTTGGCTATCTTCGCTTCGTCAATTTACGGTGGTCAACGATATTTCATCAAACGTTCGTGACGTCACGCCAAGGCAGTGTGGTAGGTCCATTACTTTTTTGATATACATTAACGATTTACCTGCTAACCTCTCATCCTCAGTCAGGTTGTTTGCTGACGATTGCGTGATCTACTACAATATTAAATCTTTTGATGATCGTTCGGTTCTCCAAAATGACCTCGACCTAACCTTCAGATGCTACGAAATTTAGCAGATGTCCCTTAACACCTCTAAATGCAAGTTTATCACGTTCTCTCTAAAGCGTACTAACTCAGAATTTGACTATACGATTAATAACACCATTGTTTTGGCTACCCCATCGTACAAATATCTCGGCGTTCATATTTCATCCGATTTATCATGGACTACGCATATAGCAGCTATTTCATCGAAGGCCTCTCAATCCCTCGGCTATCTCCGCAGAAACCTGCGTAACGCTCCTTCTAACGTACGCGCCTTATCCTATATCACTTATGTTCGTCCACAGAGTACGCGTCATCTATATGGTCACCACATCAAGATTACCTTGTCCGTATGTTGGAAGCCGTCCAAAATAGGCCAGCGAGATTCATCTCTGGCAACTACGACTATCATTCAAGCATTACTCCAATAAAACGAGATCTTGCACTTCATTCACTAGGTGAACGCCGCGTCATTGCTCTATTATGTTTATTTCACAGGTACATTTATAGTAACAGATTGCACTGTTTGCCGCTTCATACTCTTCTGCGCACATCTTGACGCATTTACGATGCACGTAGTTTCATGGGAATTCATGGTCACACACAGGCACTTAACTCATCACCACTACCTAGAGCCATTGCACATTGGAACGGTCTTCCTGATCACATTGTATCTATTACTAACCGAAAAGCTTTCCGCGATAACCTGATTTCGTTGCGTCTTATTTAGCATTGTATAAAGTTGTTGCACTTTACTGTTTGTAATGTTTGTCTTGTTCTCCCTTACAAAAATGCTTATAGAGATTTAATTCAAGCTGTATTGAGTTTCCTCCATAAGATGTAATGTGTACAAATTAAATTCCTATCGACTTTTCCTATTGAAAATCATAAACAGATTGGCCACCGTGTTTCAATTGCAAGTCTCCTTTTGCGTTCCAATTAAGCGTGTTTTAAGTCAGTCAAAAGGACCTATTGACCTGCAACCGAGCTTGTTTTGCCCGTTTCTAATGAGTTGAAAATGAAACAGCAGCAAAGACTGGATATTCAATTTTTACTGAGCTCGATCACAGAACGCTGGTACGCAATAATGCGAACCGCAATTGTAAAAAAAGGAAAAATAAGCCTGCGCGTATCTACTGCGGATTCATATTCATAAACTTGCGTCTGCAGTAGGCACACACAGACTAGGAGCATAACAGGCACATGACCTCAATAGGTACGCACAACATTACAGACTAGGGGCATGAGAAAGCAGGTAATGGGAGGAAAAGAAAATACTACGAGCGCTACAAAGTCCTAAATGTTTTACATCTGCATAATCTACACACACACACTGCTAAGATCAAGGTAAGATTCCAACGAAAAGAATAAACGTCTCCCATGTGTGCATCTTCGGTAATAAAATCGAACAGGCCAGAGAGATAAAGAAAAAAAAACATGCAAGAAAGCCCTATTAACAAAACATACAAGGAGAATGAGCAATACTTAGCGCGCCCTTAGAAGAGATAAGAAGTCCGATAAGCCGTAAGAGTACTTGCTAACACATGGCCTTATCCGTGGCGTGCGAAGCAATGGGCTGTCGGTTCCTTGCTACACTGGTGGGCTCGTTCGGCGTGCCCGTGTGCTTGCAGAAAACACCAACTTAGTAACATCACCCTTCGGCCGTCCTAGTCACACCACGACCGCGCGCGCACACTTCTCAGAAATTCTGCCGCATGTTGGCCCACGTTGCCCTGCGCGGCAGTGTCCTGTCGCCAACACTGACTGCAACGCCGGGAAGGCTACGCAAGTAGTCCGTAAAGAAAAGGAGAGGTGTATCGCTCCGACACACACACGAGAGACACAAAACACAGACTCGCACATTTCGATTGTTTCCCCTGCAATTACGAGCGTGTTTTGTTAAGCTTATCAGAACTGTATTATGACGCGAGGCTACGAGCGATGCATATATTGCTTTTTGCTCCCGCAAGCAACGCACTACTTTTTGGTCGCGGAAATGCACACAGTAAACATGAGCACCATCTTTTACAGCGTTGCACGTGCAGGCACGCACCGCGACTGCCTACCGTGACTAACTTGGTGCGAGTTTTGGAACACAAAGGGGCTCGCCGTCTGCGCCTCTCAGCCGGAGGGGTGAGCGCCCCCCCCCCCCCCCTCCCCAGGGACAGGTTCCTGTGCCTCTGTATATCTATTCCAAAATAAAGTTGTTTCTACCTCTACCAGTTTCCCTTGACTGGCACATGAAAGTTTCACATACCCTCCGTAGTTAACATGCGTGACAGGCTTTATCTATGTTTTTATCTTTGTTGATATGCAGTGATATTAGCCATAATAAATTCACTGCTTATAACATGTCATACGCACGGAATCAGCGAGAATATTTTTCTCACATCTTCCGTGTGGATTGTGATCATGAACGCCACGCATTTCGTACCTGAAAAGACAGGCTTACCTGCAATTTAATTAATAGATGCCTGCTTCAGTAAACGTTGTAAATATAATGTCAAAATTAGTTTATGCGCCGTGCGTATTCCCAAAAGTGTGTTCCGCTAAAAATATCCATGAGAGAATGTTTCAGACAGAAGTGATGCTCTACGTCATTCGTAATGCCGGTCGGACATGGTAGCAAACATTATACAAAAGATAAATGTTGTGAATTCGACGTCCGAAGTAAAATATAGTTTATATAGTTTATATAGTACATATAGTATATAGTTATATAGTTTATATAGTTTATAGTAAAATATAAAATGAAATCATATTGGCAGCGTTCAATATAGGGTCAATAAGATTTCCACTGAGTGCGATTCAATTCAACCTTGCTTAAATTTTGCCAATTGAATTGGTATCGACTGAGAGTCAATTGACGCTTTCTATTATTATGCCAGTTAAATTTTCATTGAGGGCGCTCAATTGAAATTGCCGTTTAAATGATTTCCTATAGACTCAAAAGGAACTCGATACGCACTCAATTGAAACGCAAAGTGCATTTTTGCAAGGGCTGTTCTTTTATCCCCTTTCTTTTTTTGTTATTTGTTTAGTTTGTGTGTATTTTACCGTTCGTTAATATGTATGCCCCCCTTACTCAATGTCCTTCAATGGGCCTGTAAGGAATTTTGAATAAATAAATAAATAAATAAATAAATAAATAAATAAATAAATAAGCTGCGGTCCCCCTGTGAATCCCCTCCGCGTGCCTACCAGCCCTTCAGCTCAGAGCCTGGGCTAGTTGGTTTGCGTTCATGATGGCGAGTTAGTTTTACAGCGCGCGAACATAGGAAAAATGCGACAGAGAAGAGCGCTGACTTCCAACTGATCTTTATTTTGCAGAGTGGGAAGATGTACAGGGTGTTTTTTTAGTCGCAACACATTTTTTAAATTAGAAAAGCGTAAATCACGGGAATATCTTGTATACCATTCGAGTATACTGATTGGCGGCCTCTAGATACAGAATAATTTCCGCACTTGTGCGCATATTTAGCGAAATCACGCTAATTAACTCTTAATTATCAGTAATTGCTGGCTACAGCAAATGAGTATTTTGCAACCCGTCCTCGACAATACCTATCCCACTGATCAAATTTTGAATAGTGGAGCGCATGTCGGAGCTACGCGAACAATTAGTTCCCTTGGCAGGTTCCTTGAAACCGAAACTAGGCGCGAAAAGAGAGTCTGTGATGTCTATGTCGCCGCCCCCACGGCTTTCGTCACTCGCCACTCGCCCGTGGTCACCGCCGCTCCGGCCGTGCAAGCAGCTTGCGTTATGTCCTTGTTATCTGCGGCGTTGGGCCCCGCGCGCGAGTGACGAAATCCGGGGAGGCGGCGACATCGACGTCACAGACGCTCTATCCACGCCCAGTTTCGGTTTCAAGGAGCCTGCCAAGGGGAACTACACTGTAAATGAAAACATACCCAGCTGGGAGGTCCTGCAAGTATACGCCCCCCACAAACTCCCATGACCACAACATATACCCCCACCCGTCGCGGCCGATGAGGGCACATAGGGCACATTCCGTCGTCAACCTCCCTAGAGACTATAACGGCGAACTTCCCTGACGATACCACTATGGATGGTGATGAAAAAAATTACAGCATATCCACGGAGTGAATGATGGTGAGTGGCCGAAGCATCGGGAGGTTCATCGTAGATCGTGCCGAGTTCTGGATTAATTTAGTTAACGCGCACGCTACGAATCCTCATGGTTCAACTATGCACAAGTGAAATCTCCCACCGGCATTTCATTGCAAGTCAAGATCCAGTGCCTATATATGTGCTCCACTACAATACATATATATGGGTTGCCGGTGAACGCTTCTCCAACGCGAGCAGTCGGTATTTCTCAATCAAGAAACTCGCTAGGAGACGCTGCCTGCGCCAACGTTGTCTCTCGCGGGTGAAGGCGCGTTCTCCTTCTTAGCGAGCTGGTACAGCGTTCCTCTAAGAAAGAGCGTTTCCATAGCCAACGCGCGCCTTTCGCTCTCTCTCTGTCTCTCTCTCTCTCACACACAAGACAGCAGAGGCACGCGCCGGGAGGCACACCGAGGCGAATGCCGAGGGCGAGCGCGTGCCGGGAGGCACGCGGGTTACGCCTGACGCCTGACAACTGACGCCTGACGCGTGACAAGGTTAGACTAAGAGGAGCTTCGCCCCTAAAACCCCCATCTCATGCCGCTAAACCTCCCCTGCATCGCGAAACGGGTTTTCGATGCCAGAGGAGGGACGTCGCAGCCCGACCGACGGGCGGGCCTCAGGAGCCAGAAATGGCATGGCGGCCAGACAAGCGACCACGTCGGACGGACGCGAGACCTTTGCGAAGCTGGCAAACGCTATTTCCACGTTACGAAAAGGGAAATCGTTTCGCCTCTCCTGTGAATATTACAAGCGCCGACGAGCGTCAACTAAGGTTATGATCTACAGTGTCAAGCGTCGAGGGAACTCAAATTGTGTGCCGGTGTTGTGCAGTGCCCGAATACAACCACGGATAACGGGCGCAGCGGCCGCTTTGGTGAGTGAGCTCTCTATGCTATTTCAACTACTTGTCTCATTTTGATATAGAAGGAGTGAAGTTTGGTACCATTCGCTAGGCCACTATTCCTGATATAAACTAGTCTCGAAAGCAGTAGTTATAGTACACAAGTTATAGCCGAAAAGGTCTGCCGAATTCCGGAAAATCCATTGTTTGGAGCACATGTTCGGAGAGCGAAATAAATGCGGCTAACTTGCGCAATCTCGAAGATAAACCTCTTCTAATTGGCATACTTAGCTTCTGCCTAAGTATCTATATCATCAGTGGAAAACACAATTGTATCTATTTCACTTACAGAGTTATAACGAGTTTAATGTGAAGATGCTATTTTGTTGTATTTACTATATACGTAAGTTAAATTTCCGTGCGCTAACAAGCGCTAGGTAAATAGCTGTCGCCAGGTGCAATTTATTTTCAGCTATCTTGTAAACTGACCAAAGAAAAACGTAAAAACTGAAATCAGCAATATAGCTTTCTATAAAATTAGCCAATTGCGCTAAGGATTTCTGTTTGGTATCGTCTTTAAGAACACATCGATGCGCTCATCTTCGTGAAAAGAGAAATGCTTTAATAGTATCACAAAATCAGAGGCCGCGACGTAAATCTTTTTGAAAGAATTTCTGTCGTTCCCGCTTTCTTTTCGTTCACGAAACCGTGGTCTTTGTTTACTTACTTTTTCTTTTTTTTCTAAGCTTCTGCATGGCGGGCAAGCAAGACACGACCGGACGGGTTCTGCGAAGACAAAAGGGGGACATTTTACAAGCAGGGCAGCAACCGCCTTTTGTGTCGAGATCGTTTGTGCCCTGTTCCGATCTACAGGCCTTGGCGCCAGCTTCGGCACTGCCCTCTCCAATTTTCAACGCTCCAGGGATGCACTGCGAAATGCACTGCGCTGGCGGTCCCGCAGCGGGGACGAGCGAGTGCGCCTCATGTATCTTTTTTGTTGGCTTTCGAAAGACGCTTAATTGTTAGCATATAGTGTCTGCCCTTCGTGCGGGTGCATACGCTCGCTCTCTTGAGACCCCCACCACTGTCAGGTGAACGCGGCGGCCGAGGACTATTTGTACGGAATGCATCCTTGGCAATCTGTGGAACCCAGCCTTTAGAGGCACTATCCTTTGTAAGCGAGAGATGATATCTATACATGACGGTCTTGATTATTTCAGTTGTCCGTTTCTCCTTCTTTTATTCTCGCTTTTGTTTTCGTGGTTTTTCTTTCAATATCAATAACGTGATGTTAGGACGGCTGACTGTAATGCTTCCTTCCTCCCCCCGTTTTCATACTGAAATAAGAAAAAAAAAGTGGAACAATGTTTCAGCTGGGAGGAGGCAAATGAGAGCACGATACCGTCCACTTCACATGATAACGATGCGTTGATACCCAGAGGGGAAAATTTATCAAAGCTTATTTTCGCTTGTGCGGTCATCGCTAAATTTAACGAAATTCTCAATTTCGTTTGCTATGTTAGTGGCTTCGCATTTTTTATTCCTGCGATAACAGGCGGGGGGTTCATATCCACCACCAGGGCAGTGTAGCACAGGAAAACCTCTAGTCGCATTTTACTAGACTGGTTGCAATGCTCCTGCACCTATTCATTTATGCACTGACCTGCTTGCCTGATGTAACATATGTCGCAGGAGAACGTGATTTCGCAGGCGACATAGATTTGCCATAATAAAAATTTTTCGTACGGTGCTTTCAGGGGATCTCCATGGGATAACATTATTATTATTATTATTATTATTATTATTATTATTATTATTATTATTATTATTATTATTATTATTATTACGAACACTGTGCTGATAGAAATAGTACGTTGTCTCAAGGGGATGTTTTATTTAGATCGTGACAAACCTAGTGAATGGATAGCATGACAGCTTCATTTTTATTATGCATTTCACAGGCTGAAGTACAAGAGTAGCTTTGGATGCTCCAGGAACAGTTGTAGCAGCCAGCGTTCGTGTATGTGCATGATGAATTTGCATTGATCATAGGCGAATCCCTCCCTTCGTTCTGGTTGTCGAAATACCTACGTATGAAACCGCTAAGCTCCTGAACATTCAATGTGCGATGAGCAATCACCTCACGTGTTGGTGTTGTTGAGCCAGGGCTAATGACGCACTTATCGCCTTTCGTTTCAGCCCTTCTAAACTGGTAAAACGCGCTCTTGCTAAGACAGGTGTTTATTAATAGAGCGCGTAGAAGTCCGGTCACACTTATTGCAAGCTTGTTTCGGTGAGGAAGCTTCATTGTTTTTAAAAGCCGGTCTATGGTGTATCCAACTCTAACGCCAATCCTATGTATACTTCTAAGAAACGTATTGTAGTGGTGTTATTCCCTGCAGCTATCACGTTTCCCTTAATGCGAGGAAATTAGCCGCTTGAGAAAAGGTGCAGTATATATTCGCAGCACTGTAGCAAGCAGGGGGATCTGTGAAAACAAAAGGGAAGAAGCACTGATCCCACAAAGAAGGCAAGGCGTGGTTGTCAAAAGAAGAAGAAAGGAAAAAATCTGAGTCAAATTCCGGTGTCATAACTCAGATCCCGTTGTCATGCGCACGTTACATCGGGAAAACAGGACGGTGCAAAAATGAGCGGCTATTCGAGAGCGTTGCAAAATGTCCGTTAAAATGCCATAAGATGGCTTTCTCGCGATACATAGCGAAGATTGCAGATATGAATGCGTTCGGTAAAGCAGTTATCTTTAGAAAAACAAACGTGAGGTGACCTCGCGTTATGATTGATAGGGAGCAGATTATTTGTGTCAGTATTGTTTCTATCAGCGAAACCTTACCGTTGTCTGACAAGGTATAGAATTTTCCGCGCATGCAGTAACGCACGATATGAAGTCTTGGTGTTCTATATACCGGGTGTTTTAGAGAACGATTTCAAGTTTCCAAAGATAGGCTTTCTGAGAAAAAAGAAAAAAAAAAGTCACAGTTTCGCCGCAAGGGCGAAGCAATGAATGCGATAGCAAGAAACTGCAGTGCTATCTCCCAGCTTCAGGAGCAATATTAATTGCACGAAACATGCACTTGCTAAGTGAGCGTCTCCCGTGGGCCGTGCTGGTACGAAGGGCTTTATACGTTGCGTTTCACAAAGCTACACATACAAAGCTAGGGGAGGACGCTAAATGAACAAACAGAAGATGAGCGCGAACTATCAAGCGAAGCACGCACGAAACGAACGCACAGATGTACACCGAACGAACGCGAATAAGCCTTCACAATGGATACTCTCAGTTTGAATAGCGCTCCTGTTGCAAAGGCGGCTGCCCGTCGCGCTCCTCGCGCTATCTCGATGGTAATGAAGAAACGCTATAAGCGCCTGCCGTCTCTGAGTTCTGCCAGCGGTAAAGGGTGTGTTTATAAGGCTCGCCGTTAGCTCCTTGAAGCGTCTGTCCTTCGTGGCGTAGTGGTTAGCGTCACGCGCTGAGGAGTGAGAGGTTCCTGATTCGATTCCGCGCGTGGGAAGCATTTATCCGAATTATTTTTCTTTGGGAATTTTATATATATATATATAGATACTTATACATATACGGTTCATGACGGCGGCTACGGGGACGGCAAAAACCAGCCGAGACTGTCCATATAATTGCTATCGCAATAAAAACCTTTTTCTTACGGAACGACCTCTAAGGTTGGGCGCACGTGAGTAGTCGTAAGGTACTTGCAGTTTGCACGGTAAATAACTAAGATGGTACAATCCATTTCTAATCAGCAGCCTTTTCAGGTTCCCGGCATTGAGGAATTCGCAGCCGAGAGACCCCGACGATGCTTATCTGCTTTTAGTCTAAAACAAAGAAAAAATTATTCGCCGAGAACCCACGACCTAGCGTTTTTTTGCCTCATGGAACGCGCTGCAAAAGGAGCTCCGGGAGCAGCGTGTGAACACAGCATCCGCTGGTGACGTGTTCCAATGCATGCGCCAGTCAATACGATAGGCATGGCCTTTCCAAAGTCGTGGCTACGTAGTCTGTCATGATAGCGTCATGCAGTGAGCGAATAAGCAAAAGATAACGGAGGCTTCTGCATATGCAGAGTATCTAGGACATCGTACATTCCGAACTGGCTGGCGCAATCTTTGCTACACGTCAGCAGCAGTGGTTGCATTCGCACGTGACTTCTGGCGTTCTTGCGCGCTTTCGTGCCGCAATAAGCCCAGGTTTTCTAGCGCTGCTGAGCTTTATACAATTCGTTTTTCTTTGTTTTAAAGGCTCCGTATGGCATCGTCATCAGCGTGGCTAAAACTCGTCCTTTGCAGTAATCACAAAGAGTTTAATTAATGTTGTAATTACTAAATATTACTTTGCCACCCAATTAATAAGGGCTCTTCTGAGCCTTCGTGACGTTTGCCTCGGCGAACAGTGTCTTTATGAGGAGGTTTTCCTTTTTTTTTCTCGAACAGCCTATTTTTAAGAAATTTTGCAAGTTTTCACTGAAACACCCTGTATATCCTTAATTGTACTTGTGTTGTGGCGCGATTAATGCGATCAGCGGGGCTATTTTTCTGAGAATCATTTTCTTCGCTCGCTGAAGGAATTAAGCGCCAATACTTTAGCGGCGCGGATGGTGCTGGTGTTTTTTCTTGCATGTGCTGGTCAAAGTTCTGCATCATTGAAACTGTCCGTATATGATTGCTTGCTTTTTACCACATATGCCTTTCTTTTTTGACAAGGTTTTCTAACCGAGTCTTAAAGGAGTACTGCCACGAAAATTTTCAGTTGGCGCTTTTTTTTTTTGCATGAAATGAAAGGCCAAGCCGTCCAGAGCCCAGAAAACGTACTGGTAAGCGTGAGCGCGCCGTGAAAATTTATTTACCGCAGGCTTTTAAAAGCTGCTTTCGGTTCCTACTGTAGCCTGACGTCACGACACAGTATGTGCATAGTAATGAGCCCCTCGTGACGTGCTCCCCCAAAATATCGGGATGTTTTCGCCCAGTGGTGTCTCGCGCACAGCGCCTGTAGCAAGTCTACGATGTACAAAATTTTGTATAGCGACTCCGCGACGATATCAAATACTTCGGCACAGTGCAAGATGCAACGTACGGTACGCACGGTGGGTGTCGGCGTGGCTCCGGAGGCCGCGATAAGCTAGGTGGCCTCCGAGACCTCCGCGGCATTTCTGGGGCAAAATGCCGGAACCATAGCGAGCTTGCCTTTCGATTATGCCTGGGCACACACGACGATAGAAGGTAATTCGACTTCGCTCGCTCGCTTCACGGGCCCTCTCAGCTACGGCGACTGAACGGCGACAGCAGACGACCGAGAGTGACGCGCGAGCGGCCATTTTGCATGTTTTCTACCTGACGTCATCAAAACTTGCCATACTGCTGCGTGAAGTCACCAAAATTTGTACTGTAGCCTGACGTCAAATTAGTGTCGATGTCAGTAGGCACGCCATGTGAATATTGACTCTGACGTCAAATTAAGATATCACCATTTCCTGCGCTTAGCATTTGCTCAGAGCTGTGTACGCATATAGGAGAGTTGTATGGTGCAGTAAACTCAGCTTCGAAAATGGGTGTAAGTACTCCTTTAATGACTGTGCCGCGGAACTATTTCCACTGTGTGCGCAAAAAATTTACCGCCCAATCGACATATATAAAGGCAATAAGAGAGTCAACAAAAAGGTCATCGTTTTATGGAAATACAGTTACACACGAATGCAAGTGAAATTGACAGTAAACATATATAAATGTCAGCATAATTTTATCTTGTGGTTTCTCTACATACGAATAAGCAGTCATACAGCGCAACGGCAACTTACATTGTGCTATAAGCTGCGAGTCGAGTTACTTTTGCCCTGTGATCATCGCATCTCTGTTGTAATATGAGACATCTTGAGAAAATTTGTGCTAAGATCTTATATACACAGAACACCGGATATTTGCGTGGTTCTTGCGGAATTGACCATTAGCAAAACAGTGAGCGCTACCTGGATTTTCCCAGCCAAAAACTGTCTTGCACATGTCCACATTCGTCACGCCATTCATCCCGTTCAGCGTCCGCCCCCGCCTTTCCTTTCTTTCCCGTCTGCCCCTGTCTCTTTAAATCGTCGAACTGGCTTTGAGTCGGCTCACTCCCCGCAAAATTTCTGAGAAGCTTTTGTGGTGCTTGTGCCCGTCGGATGGAGTGTGCAGACGTGAATGCGCTTAGAGCAGTAAAGCAATCTGTAGACGAGAGTTTTTGGCTGGGAAGCATCCTTGCGGGAAAGCCAACTTACAGATTTTTGCAAATGGTCAATTGCTTCTTTCACGGCAGCGCGCACTGTAATATGGTAGGAGTGAAACCGAATAGTATGACAAGATTGATTAACTTTACAGCCTGAAAAGCCACGCGTTCAAGCCTCATTGAAAATGAAGTTTACTTATACTGGGAGTTCACGCCCAACATAATTGCTAAAGCGCGATGCTACTAATTTCCACATACCTATACAAATCTGACTAATTTCACTCAGGAAACACAAACTGAATGGTCTAATAGCGCAGTTGCAGCTACATTTGGATGTGCCCAGTGTGACATCTACCAGTTTTCCTCCCGTAGCGGGCGAGCGAGGATAGGCAAGTGTTATCAAGCGCCGATATTTATTGTTCCTTTGCTACGACTGATCACGCTTGCCCGAACAGCCTCTTTACAACGACACTTGTTCACTGTTGCGCGGCAGCGCAAGGGCAGCAACTATGTCGCACAGAGGACCAAGGAAAGTACCGACAACAGCTTTTTTGACCATTCAGTTTCGGTTTCCTGAGAGAAATAAGCCGGATTTCATCACGCTGCAGCAATTCTAAAAAGGCGCCCTTTTACAAATACTACAACGGATATCGAATTCCCGTATAAGTAACACGCATCTTTCGATTAGGTTTGAGTGTCTTGCTGTTATTGTCTGAGCTTTAATCATTCTAACATTGTTAATTATCGTTAACATTTTA
The DNA here is from genome assembly GCA_013339685.2 of Hyalomma asiaticum. Lineage (NCBI taxonomy): Eukaryota > Metazoa > Arthropoda > Arachnida > Ixodida > Ixodidae > Hyalomma > Hyalomma asiaticum. The sequence continues at coordinate 6,382,885 of CM023482.1, read as the reverse complement.
ACGCCCTTTACACGGTGTGTGCTGTCATGAAGGAAGACCGCAAAGATTTTTGCTGATGGTTATCTGTGTTCAAAACACTTTCGGACACATTTTCTGAAATGTCCTTTATAACTATACGTAGTCGCTATTCATCCCAAATATTAATTATTGCTTTGCTTTCTGGTTTATGCACATGGGACATGAAATGTCCGCATTGTGTGTGAAATGTTGAAAGATTTTTTATTAGGGATGTGCGAAGACCAAATTTTCCAAATACGAACCGAGTAAAAATATAAAATTTCATATATGGAATAAATATCGGATATAAAAAAAATGCGTAATCCTTAACAATAACTTCGTACAAATGTTTACCATGAGGAAGTGACTTATTAAGCTATCAGCATAAAATGCAGTGTTATCTAGATACGCAATATTCAAGAATATTCTGTTATCAAGTGAATGGCCGGAATTAAAAGAACGCGCACAGTTCCTGCGTGGTGTCTTGGGAGTATATATCTTTAGTTTTTTACTCCGTGCCTGACGAAGTTCATGCGTGCTGCCTTGGGAGTGTATATTTTTATTTTTTACTCCGTGCCTGACGGAGTTTTTCGGCGGAACACTGAGAGTATATTCTATATCGTAGTACTCCCTTGTGGTCGGAGTTCCCACACGGTTCTTCTGGAGTATTTTTTAGGGGCGAAGCTCCTAAAGCCGTGGGTCTGTACATCCCTTGTATATCGTGGTACGTGACCGCCTAGTTCTATGACTCACTCAGCAGGTGGCGCTAGTGTGAGTGACGGCAGCGCGCACTCGCCGACAGGATCCTGCCGTACCTGAAAGAGAGGCCGAACCGTCTCGTCAGGCTGCGCGTCGACGTCGCCAAGATCGTACGGCAGGATCTTGGCGCTCGTACGGGATACGATAAAAGAAGAAAATAAAAGCTGATTTGTATATATGTAACGCTATAGACGGGAGCCGTGCCGTGGTTGATGCGCCATGGTTTTATTCCACTGCACGCGTCACCTCTTCTTCATCGCCTTCGCCTTCCATCGCTTCCTCGCTACGTACGTCACATGATTCCCCCTCCCCCCGAAAGAAGTAAAAGCAGCAAGATTATCAAGAAAACAAAAACAAGGAGATGAAACCCACACAAGAGGGAAAAGTCACAATGCACAGACAGTTCCACATGTTCCAAGTGAGTTCCGTAAACTTGCAAAAGCTTCAAAGCGGAGGGTGGCGCAGTCCGGAGAAATCGAGGTCTCTGGCGGCCGAGGCTGGCTGCTGCGCTGCGGACGACGTAAGCATGCACAGCACATCGGTAATACTGAGGACACAACTTGTAGAAAGGTCATAGTTGAATAATGTTGGGACACGTTGTTGCATCGGCAGCTCGCATGCCGTAGGCACTGGACTGTTTGTGCTCCCAGTTTTCGTGTTCGTCGACTGAAGCTGATCGGGCGATGATTGCGTTCCTGTGGAGTAGAACGGGTAGTTCTATGCCTTTTTCGTCGTTTCTGGTGGTGGTGTCGCGGTTGTTTCGGTCGTAGGTGCAGCCCTGGTCTCGGTTGTAGAAGATATCTAGGCCGCTTTCCTATTCTGTGAAGTCTGCTTACATCATGAAGTGGCCTTCTGCTGTTCGGCATGCTTGCCGTTCGGCATCCCTCTTTATTCCGTAATTGAACTTTCGATGAAATTTCCATTCGTCGTTTTCTTTGTAGGTGCCTTTGTCGCGGTTGCTGTGACTGTCGCTGATGTGACACTCCTTCAGGCAAGCTCTCATTCTCTACAGAGTTCGATGTGTTCAACAGGTTGGTGATGCACGGTAAAGTACCCTGAGGATTACAGTTCAGCGAAGGTATTGTGCTGGAAGGCTTTCCAGACGCTTGTACGATACCGTTCGTTGAGAACGCATCTGTCACACGGTAATATGCGGTGCTCCGTGCATTCGAAGCTTCTGAGCTGTTTGGTGGTTCTTGATAACTAACTCTCTCAAGAGAGTTCTGCAGAAACTTCGTCTCAGTTAGAGGTCCGGCGGTGAGTAGTTCGGGTCTTTCATATGGAAACGAATACTGTTCCTTGTCTAGAGAACATGCGCTCTTGTATGTCTCAGCGCAATGTGCTGGGTGGGAATAAGTTTTCTCTCTGTCATCAGGAACGGTAAGTGCCTTTTTACTAGAATAGTTGAGATTCATGTTGACTGATGCTTCCATGTCGCTTCGATCTTCACATGGCTGAGCGGTGATTGTTGTCGCAGAAGACATGGTCTGGCCAGCCTTTGAATGAGCAGGCATGGCTTTTTGCGGAATTGTAGCGCTAAGGCCCTGTAGCTCGTCAGCCAACACGAAAGGACTGTCACATGGTTTAGTATTTTCCCTGCGCATAAGCCCGTCTATCGTGGACGCAGTAGCCCTGCGAGGCATGCAGGGGCCATTGCGAGCCACAGAAGAGGCATTTGTTGCAAACCCAGGTGGTGGCCTACGTGTGCGAGACGACGAACTAAATGCATGCCATGGTTGAGTAGTGACTCCAGCACTACAGCGAAGCGAAGTGGTAGACGTTGGCGACTTTTCAGCAGGCGGGAATGATGGGAAAGCTGGTGGAAGGTTGGGCCTTTTAGAAACACGACTTGATGACAGTTGAGGGAGCACTGGCTTCACACGTCTGAAATTGCGAGTTGATTGCTGTTCAGGGATCACTGGCTTCACATTGTCTCTTGATAACTGCAGATTGAGACCAGGCGTTTGAGTGTGCCCCGTATATCCTGAGCGTTGAAAGTCTGGGATTTTTGTCGACGATTTAATAATATGCGGTCTTTTTCGGGAATCATAATGACTGCATGAAAGATGTTTATAACTTCCACGGCTGACTCGAAATGTGTCGAACTGGTTGGTAATAGGAGAATCTACACTGTAGTCTTTAAATCGGGTGATCATTTCCTCTTTAATCTTCTTCCACGTTTCGTCGTTTTGGAAGATGTACGTCAGGTAATATCGGAAGGCCTCACCGGTTACGTAGTCATTGAACTTCGCGACCATGTCCCGTTCCGACCATGATGCAGCGGTAGCGTGGAATTCGTAGAGGTTTAACCAGTCCTCCACGGGTCCATCGTCCGCTGTTCCGGCGTACTTGTGGATCTCGAGGTCCTCAAGCGATGCTGCCATGGAGGTGGTCGTTGTGCAGAACAGATGTCTCCTTACACGGTCGACGTTTAGTCACGGCATGGTGTTGACAGCGTTGTTGATGACGTGAAGCTGACGCGGTGACGGCCAGGTCGTCATCCTGTCGACTCGTGTAACGCTATAGACGGGAGCCGTGCCGTGGTTGATGCGCCATGGTTTTATTCCACTGCACGCGTCACCTCTTCTTCATCGCCTTCGCCTTCCATCGCTTCCTCGCTACGTACGTCACATATACGCACAAAGTCTCACGTCTTTCTTAATGATGTAATGGGCGAACTTTCACGGGGGAGAGTTACGGTTTTACCGATGATCTCCCCCTCTCGAGCTTCGCCCACTTATCATCATTCATTCCGTGGATATGCTGTGATTTTTTTTTTTGCATACTCCGTGTTTGGCGGACTTTTCAAGAGTCACATTGGGAGTATATATATCAATTTTTGTACTCCGTGCCGGACAGTGTTTTTGCTTGGCACGGACTATATTTTGCATGTTTTCGCTGCTGTAGCCACTTTTTACCGCGTCCCGATCGTATATTGTGTTAGGCATCAGCACTATCTTTACATAATGGAATATTCATGACAGCGCTTCCCTTCTGCGTTCCAGTGGTTTCTTCAAAGAGCGCAAGGAGATATTCAAAAGCGTAATTGAGTTGCCTTTCGTTTATTCACAACAAACACAAGTCTGCGGTTGCAGGTCAAGCAGATGTTCAAAAAATACAGGGAGTAAACAAGCATACGGAAAGCGACCGATAAACAGAACACAAGGAGGCAGATCGCGGGAAACGTGATAACAAGTGCATTCAAGTTCTAGGTGCAGTGGGCAAAAGAAAGTAGAACACACGACAGAGATGAGCTGCAAGAGCCGCAGTAATAGCCAAACACAGGACAACACACGTTCCGCTAAATGCGAACGAAGGCTTCCAGAACAACGTCAATTCGTGTGAATAATTTTATTACTAATCCAACTTAAATGTAAACTAGAATAAGTGCATCCTAACAATAAATCCCACATTTGACGTACTACAAAGCCAGGGCGCGCTGATCACTTGGCCTAAGTGATAGGAGGAGGAAATGTCGAAAATGTGTACTTTTCCATTATATTATTGCCGTTGCAAATAACTAGAGGAAAAAATTTAAAAGCATGTAAAGGTTTTCAAACACTGTAAAATTTGCACGCTGATCAGTCTAACAAGATCACTGCTCCATAGCAGAAGGGAAACTTGTACGAAATAAGCAGAGAAAGGTACTTGTACATCATGAATAGGGGTGTGCGAATATATGAATGTTTGGAATTGTACACGACTGCTGGCGAATCTTCTGACTATTTTTCTTTTTATTCCTTTTTTTCTGTCCTCGCGCGTGGGTGTTTCGCGTCAGTTTAAGCGAGCTTCCTCATCGTTTGCAGACTGAAGTGTCCTGTGATTTATTGCCCTGCGCGGGCCGGGTGGTCCTTCCCTCGGTTCCCAGAACTTTTTGTGCAAATGTCGGTGCGCGTGAGTGCTGGTGTGTGCGTGTTTCCATGTTGGTGGCAACGTGCGTCGGCACGGCTGTGAGTGCCGGTGTACAATGTGGCATTGTAGGAGTGAGCGAGACAAAAGCGCGGGAAGACGAACTGATTGGACACAGAGCGACAAGATGCAGTAGTGCGCGGGAGACGACGTGAGTGAGGGTAGAGCCACGAGCGGGTGCGGTGGACAGCGCGGACGGTGCGATGTGCGAGCGGCTGTGTGACTGTGCGAAGAGTGTGCGCGTTTAATACTGAAATATCATCCTTGTCTAACGTCTTAATCCACCTTTTTTTGTAGTCGAAGTAAATAATTTGCTTCGGGGGGCTCCAAATGTGGTCGGCGAGGAATGGCGGCGTGGTTGGGGCGACGGGGAGGGAAGCGCTGAGGTGACGGCGAACGAGCATACGAGCGGGTGTCAGGTGCGTAAGATGTGATGTAGACACGACGGGGTGAAAAGCGGCGTGGATCTACATATCGGTGAGGGGAGCTCCAATTGGGCGGCGTCCAGGATGTGCGGCAGTAGCGGGATACATGACCAGCTCGGTGGCAGCGGAAGCAAATCGGTTTGTCGTCTGGGGTTCTCCATTCATCCGGGTTGCGGGATCTTGGTGGAAAATAGGTTGTTGTTGTTGTTGTTTCCCTCAATTCTGGCACATACCCACCCTGGGGGATTGGCCAAGATGTCAGAAGTTGAAATAGTTAAGCATGAGGGACTATGGAATACCAATCAGAACCGAATAATCAGGATGAAATTAACCGTGAAAAGTATGAATTTATGAAAACAACCGGCATGAATCAATTATGAATTTTGAAACAGTAGAGCACACATCCCCGTGGCTAATGAGGAGGCTCCCAAAGACAGAACATTAGACACGGTGAACTGCAACCCAACCCTATGAAAAGAATCTTCTAATGTGTGTTTTCTTAATGAGGATAACCGAGTGCAATTTAATAAATAATGTTCGATAGATTCGTCTTCGCCGCAATACGGACACAAAGGCGATGGGGCCAGACCAGCTCTGTGCATATAAAAGTTTAGTTTTGGAATGCGACAACGTAATTGCGTAAAGATAACTTCTAGTTTTCTGGAGAAGAATGCATTTCTATTCCAAGGGAATAAGAGGTGTCGATAGTCATTTATATTAGTTAATATGTGTAATAAGACACGGTCGGGCTAGGTTATGGTGTCAGCCATCTTCTTTATTCTGAACCACTTCTTCGTCGTCTTCCATAGGAGCCTCTGTATGCTCTTCGGAACGCCCGCGTACACCCCCTCTTCGAAGATTCATCCCTCCTGGGATGATACAAAAAGCCGTTACCAATGGTCGCGAACTCAAGCACGTTATCGTCGTTGATGTAGCAAACTCCCTTGCCATCCAGGTATGGCCTGAAGTAGCCTACGGACATGAGGACTGCCAAAGGTTCCTTCTCTGTAGCCGTATAGTTAAGTTGCGCTGTTGAGAACGTGTATGAATAATACCCCACGACCCTCTGTTGCCGGCCTTGTGGAGCTTTTGTATCTCTCTGGTAAAGTACCGCTCCTGTGCCGTAATAGGAGGCATCGGTGTTCAGCTCGAAGGGCAATTCGTAGTCTGGAAGCGTCAGAACCGGGTCAGACGAGATTATGTTTACGACGCTGTGGTAAACAGAATCACACTCGGCTGACCACTGAAACGGCACATTCTTCTTAGTCATTTCCGTGAGGCACTTAGTCTTGGTTGCATAGCCTTTAATGAATGAACGGAAATGTTCTGCCAAGCCCAAAAATACTCGCAAAGAATGAAGTTCATACGGCTTCTTCATTCTTCTGATTCGTTCGACTGATTCCCGTTTTGTGGTCTTGGTTTGACCGTCAAATACTCTACCTAGAAACACCACTTTGAAAAAACTCGCTCTTCTTGTCATTTATCTTGAGCTCCTCATCACAGAGGGCTTGAAACCAACAAACGCAACCCGTGGATAAATCGCGATATAATTCACCTGAAAAGAAAAGTTAAACGCCTCAGAAAGTCATTTAAAAAATACTCCGACCAAGAAACACGTGCCACGCTCAACTCAGCTATCAAGAACTTAAAATCGGAGATACAGAAGGCTAAGGAAACCTATTTTAAATTCTCACTTACTACCTTTCTCAAAAATACCCCTCAGAAGTTTTGGAACTACATAAGCCCTAAAGATGGGGACACCAGCCCGTTAACGCCTGAAAAAAGTAAAAATAGAGCCAACTCATTGAACTCCTACTTTCACTGGGTCTTCACTACCGGTAACGAAAATACACCGGAATCATTAAAAACCTATTGCAGTGAAATTGAACCAATCGTAGTCGACGAGGCTGGAGTGACAACCCTGTTATTAAAGTTAGATCCTAAAGAAGGAGCTGGACCTGATGATATTCCCAATCAATTCCTGACGCGATACGCAGAATGGGTAGCCAGATATCTTTGTATCATTTACAGGAAATCTCTGTTAACTTCTTCCCTCCCTGATGACTGGAAAAAAGCCAAGATAATACCTGTACATAAATCTGGAAACAAAGCTGATGCCTGCAACTATAGACCCATCTCACTAACGAGCTCCGCATGTAAAATGCTTGAACATATCATTCTCAAGCACATAACCGTCTTCCTTGAACAGAAACGCATATTATCGACTTGCCAGCGGGGATTCCGCAAAGGGCTATACGGTCACTCAACTGACAGAACTGATTCACGACCTTTCCTTAAGCATCGGCCTTCAAAAGCAAGTGGACCTAATTCTTCTAGATTTTTCTAAAGCGTTCGATAAAGTGTCACACAAAACTGGTTAGGAAGCTGGAATGTAGAATAGGCGGGGGACAAATTACCAACTGGGTCAAAAACTACCTTGGGAACCGGACACAGTTTGTTGAAGTTAATCATGAATTCTCGGAAATTACCGCAGTTACCTCCGGTGTTCCGCAAGGCAGCGTGCTTGCGCCAATTCTATTTTTAATCTTCATAAGTGATCTACCCGACATAGTCAACACTCGCATGACTCTTCGCCAACGATTGCATAGTATATCAAGAAATAAATTCACCTGAATATCACGAACTACTACATCAAGCTCTGAAATCAATAATGGACTGGTCTGACAATTGGCAAATGTGCCTCAATGTAAGCAAATCAGCCGTCATGCGCATTACAAGAAAACAAATCTTATCTGTTTATCCGTATACAGTTGGCAGCACTGAATTGGCAACAGTTAAGGAATATAAATACCTCGGCCTCGTCATATCAGATAATCTTAGATCGAACGCCCATACTGACTTTGTAACTTCCAAAGCTTTAAAGAAACTTTTCTTTCTTCGGAGGCGGCTCCATCATACCACGCCAGATATTAAACTACTCGCGTACACCACATTCATCAGACCCATTCTTGAACATACTATTGTCTCCTGGTTTCCGTGCACAAACAAACTAAAAATAAAGCTAGAGAGAGTTCAGCGAAAAGCAATTAGGTTTATTTACAACAAGTACAAAATGACTGACTCACCGTCACAACTACTAACCAGAGCCGGAGTGCTTAGTTTAGAAAATCGCGCCAAACTAGCTCGTATGAAGCTATTATATCAATTGTTCCATCAGATGCTGCGTGTAGATTCCTCCCGCTACTTGATTAAAGCCGATACAAGAGAGACTCGTTTTAAGCCCCCCTTAACACTGCGAAACTACCGTTTCAACACTGAGTGCTTCAGATTTTAGTTTTTTCCTGCTGCAATTAGAGAATGGAACTATCTACCTTCACATATCATGGTAAGTCCATCACTAGACACGTTTCTACAATCTTGCGAAACTCACTTACACCTTCCTTAGACGCTCCTAAACAAGGGTTCAGCACTATCACGTCGACCTCATTACTTATGCTCCATTTTAAGCTTTATTCTTTTTTGTAATGCTCCTGCTTCATGGTTTTGTATGATGTGCATATGATGTGTGTGACGGATTGTGTATCTGATGTTGTTTTGTGCATTTTTCCGGTGTTACATATTTTCGTAAACCACAACAACACAATATTACTTACACTATTTAAAGGATAGTTCCCCAGACCTATGATATTGTTTGTGCCAATTGTATTTCTGTATTTTTTGTCATTTTTTGTTTCCATGCTTCTTGCCCTACCTGCAATAATCCCTATTGTGATTGGCAGTATGTTTAAATAAATAAATAAATAAATAAATAAATAAATAAATAAATAAATAAATCCGCGAAAACATCCTGCAGCCACCGGTGTCGTCTATGATAGAGTCTATTCGTGGCATTGGAAATGGAAAAAACTGTCTGCTTATTTATTTGTCCGTAGTCCGTGCACAAACGGAAACTTCCATTTTCCTTGGGAGCAATAGTAATGGGCGACGCGAATGCTGATGTGGATGGATGTGCATCCAACATCTTTCGAAGCTCGTTCTTTAGCCACATTCTCTTCCCTCGTGACATATTGTAGGGCTTCTTTTTTACCACTGCAGTGTCGCCTTACTTGAATGGTACTTCAAACTTTGTAGTTTGAAGGCTCCTCAAAGACGACGCTCAGGAAGCGGTGACGCTGTGACGCTTTTCTTCTATGGTTACTTCTCCGGTCCAGTAGACGTTGAGACGAAGTGCGCTGATGGCTGGACTTGAAATGAGTAATTTGTATGGTACCCCGTCGAGTACGAGCGCCTGCACAGCGACACTGTTGCCGAGACGCGATATGGATACACTTGTCCATTTGTCGTGAACATCTCGCCTTCCATTGTATCCGTGTACCTCTACAGGTCGTCCTTGCTGTATTTTCTCACTGTCAACAATATTGGCATTTATAACTGTGATGCTTGCTCCGCTGTCAACTAACGCGTTCCTTTGCTTTCCATCAATCAGAACGGACATGTACAACAGGCCTGCGTGAGTCAAGTAAACAGCTTCTCTTACTGTCCTCGAGGTTCCGTGATCATTCAGGAAGGATACGGGTGTAATGTAAGACTTCCAGCTTGCAGACGGGCGTCTTTCCTTAGTTTGTGTGGCCGCTGAACAACTTGCACAAGATTTCTTTGGTTACCGTTGGCTTCTCAAGTCTTCGAGGTAGAGGTTTCGCATTCCCGGCGAAAGTTCTTGAATTGTTTTCGGCCCTCTCACCTGTATTTGCTTCTGTAGATCCGATGTTGACCCGTGAATGACCAGCGGAACCACAGACGTCTCAGGCAACGATGAGTCAGCCAGCTGGAGTAACCGCCTCTTCTTATAAAAATAGCTCAGCGCAGATCCAGACCTGTACTTGAACACAATAGCTTTTTCCCATAGCAAAACCTTGTTCTCGCCGAAAGAGCTGAGAAAACATTCTTTCCATTCCATCCAGGGTTCGTTGTTCTTATCGATGATACGTATTCATACCAACACTTCGCTATTCCTGTTAGGAAGAGTCGCATGTTCCTCACTTTATCTTCATCACTGTGCCAGTAATTTACATTGCAGGCATAAAATCTCAGCCAGGACTCAGGACTGCTAGGCTGTCCATCAAACATTTCCATCACCATTTCCGTACTCGGTCTGTTGGCTCTTCTTTCGGTTACGTTTACAAGCAAGCGCATTAGTTCCTTTTATTTATTTATTTATTTATTTATTTTCGATACTGCCAGTCTCATACGAGACCAAAGCAGAAGGGCGTCTGTTCTTGGATACACAATACAGTTTTCAGTTTCACGTTTATACAGCAGCATATTTGTCAGAACATGTAAGAATGGTTGGAGGCAGAAATGCCTGTAGGGGTCTCGAGGCAAAATTCAATAAGTAAATTCTGAAAAAATGGCGTTAATTGTGTACAAACACTGAGCAATCGGTACATACTTAAAGACGGCATAGAAGACAGCTCTTATCTAGTAGACAATACAACTCTAGTTGTACACAAACACAAGAGCACTGGGAACAATACACCAGAAAAATACACACTTAGGTAACTTTGAACCAGTTCCTGCATCCAGCAACAAATTCGTTTACGCGCAATTGGACTCGAACATTTATTCCACAAAAAATAACTGCTAGTAAAATGACAATACAACACTAGTTGTGCACAAACACAAGAGCGCTGGAAACAATACACCAGAAAAATACGCACTTAGGTATCTTTGAACCAGTTACTGCACCCAGCAAAACAAAATTGTTTACGCGCAATTGAACGCGAACATTTATTCCACAAAAATAACCGCTAGAAAAAAAAAAACGATAATACGGCTCATCAAAAGAGAGAAAAAGATAACTGGAAAATTATTTGCAGAACATGTCCTCGATTTTTGAGGTGAACTCTGACAATGATTGTATACTGGTAATCGAGGAATCTAGACTATTCCATTCTCTTATTGACAGGGGAAAGAATGAATGCTTGAAGCAATCGTTGTTCAAGGTGTATTCTGTAATAGTGAACGCATGTTTGTGTCTTAGTTCTCTGGATTCTGCTAGGGAGATGTATTTTGATGCATCGATGCGGCTGCGGTTATGAAGCAGGTTGTGTAGAAATTTTAATCGTGCCAGTTTTGCTCTTGTCGCTAGCGTAGGAAGACCGCAAGATTCTAAAAGGTTAGTGGGCGAGTCGGTGCGTTTATACTTGTTGTAGATAAACCTTACGGCCTTCCTTTGTACCCGTTCTAACCTTGCGATATGAGTGGCATATTGAGGGAACCAAACAGTGTTGGCGTACTCTAAAATTGGACGAACGAATGTTGTGTAGGTTAAGAGCCTAGTTTGTGTCGGTGCAAGTGGGAGACGCCTTCTTAAGAACATCAGCTTGCGCAAAGCGGCAGCTGTGACGTTATTTATGTGTGCTCCCCATCGCAGATCGGAAGTTAATGTAACACCGAGATATTTCTGCAGCGTGACTCTTTGTAAAGGTGTGTTGTTTATTGTGTAAGTAAACTCAGAGGGTGCCTTTTTTCTGGTCACCGTCATACAGACCGTTTTTGTTAAGTTTATCGACATTTGCCAGTCTTCACACCAGTGAGCAATTTTTTCCAATGAACTATTTAGTGCCTTGTGGTCATCGCTGTCTTTAATTTCCCTGTAAATAACGCAGTCGTCAGCGAAGAGCTTAATTTTGCAGTCTATGTCGGCTGTAATGTCATTTATATAGATAAGAAATAATAATGGCCCAAGGACGGAGCCTTGGGGCACACCTGACTTTACAGAAGCCGTCCCTGATAATGCGCCTTCGTAAACCACAAACTGTTGGCGGTCGCTAATGAAATCTTTTACCCAATTCGTAATCTCTCCACCCCCTATTGTGTTTTCTAGTTTTGAAATCAGTTTGGTATGACAGACACGATCGAACGCTTTCGATAAATCAAGCAGTATTATATCTGTTTGGGAACGGTTATTTATACAAAGGGCAAGATCATGTACAACTTCAGTAAGCTGGGTTACAGTTGATAACCCTTTCCGAAAGCCGTGCTGGTGGGGAGACAGAAGGTTGTTATTTTCTAGAAAGACAGTTAAATGCTTTAGGATTATATGTTCGAGTATTTTGCATGACGTACTGGTAAGCGATATTGGTCTGAAATTAGAGGGAACAGCTGTATCTCCAGATTTGTGTATTGGAATAACCTTTGCTACTTTCCATTCGGATGGAAGTTTGTTGCCTGTTCTGCTCCTGTTGCATTTCAAGAAACTTATTGATCAAGTCGAAGCCACTGTCAGGGGAAGCAACAGTAGTAGGCTTCGCGGAACTTCCAGTTGGAGTCTGAACAAAATTGTCATAATCCTGAAATTTCATATTGAGCCTCACTTTTCCTTTCGTAATTAATTCACCTGGAGTGAGCTTCGTGTTAGCGCTTATATAGGAGACAAATGCGTCAGTGCTCACTGCTTCCGGAATAGCTTGCTCCTCTTCATCTTGAGGCGTTGCAGCCAAGACCCGGACGCCACTGCGTTGATTTGCTCCAATGGTGAAGTCAACCCACGTCTTGTCTTGAATGTCCACACAGGAAGTATGCGGCTGTGCCAATTTGTAATAAGACACGGTCGGGCTAGGTTATGGTGTCAGCCATCTTCTTTATTCTGAACCACTTCTTCGTCGTCGTCTTCCATAGGAGCCTCTGTATGCTTGCTCTTCGGAACGCCCGCGTACAGTAAGGAATTACTAGGTTCTTGATTTGTGGCCTTTTCCCTAAATCTTGCAGCAGTTATGAGCGCTGATGCCGGAAGTAGTGGGACAATTGGACCACTAAGAGACGCCCTCGCCAAGCTGTCCGCCGTTTCGTTCACTATAATTGTGCAAGCTTCCTTTCTTTTCATCGTCGATGGTGGCCACGTGCATTGGCCGAGCTCCTCAAATGTAGCACGCGTGTAGCAATATAAACACTTTCCTCAGCAACATCATTGCATAAGATGCCGACATCCCTGCCTTCCTAGCCTGCCTTCCCATCCATCACTGCCTGCCTAGAAGATATACGCCAGTGCGTTTATGTCTGAGCTCGCACAGTCTTGCCTTACTGCACGCTACGTCACCATGCTGTAAAAAGCACATATTGCATGTGTGTGGACATTTTTATAGACACTTGCGCACACGCCGTACTGGTACGGGCTTGTTGCTGTCTCATTTTTTTCACCTGCACCCAGGCGGCATAGTGACTCTACAGGCTAGGCTGAAAATTCCTGCAGCCATTTGGGGGCAGATATAGAGGGGGTATATGAATGTGTCTTCGCCCTTTTATGTTTTCGACAGCAATTTCCATACAAAGTGTGGCCGCCACAGTGTACGCCATCTAAACTTTGGCGCTATGTCACATGTAGGAGTGTCATCAGAAAGCATTATCGCTTTTTCCTCATCAAACACGTTTTGTGGAATGGGAGCGTAGAATCGATGACGAATCGCTGCGCAGCTTCTGCACCGTCAAAGGAGCCTGCGTTGCCAGCGGCCCAGCCTGAGGGGCGGGTCTTCTCAAGCTTGCTGAGGGTGTTCGAGGCGGCCGAGTGGGACAAGGTCTTCGTCAAAATGGCGCGCGTTGTCGTCAACTACTTCACCGACATGGCATTCAAGGTGCTGTTCGGGTCCACTGGCAGCCGACGAAGCAGCGACGGTGACCTCGAGGTAACGTGCGTCCCTGCTACACTAAAAAGAGATGTCTATGGCTGAGGGGAACAGGCATGCCCTTATTTACTGCACTTGGTGCAAAGCAGAAAAGTTTCATGAAAGACACACCACTACTGACTTACTTGGTACCCAGTGTATAAAACAAAGACATGTAGTTCAAGTATAACAAATATATCCCATGAGAAGCACATGGGCGATGTGAAGTTTTTGTGCAGCTGGTTGACATACCGCAGACTGTATGCTTTTTTTCTTAGGTATGGTATCCGTCCGCCCTGTAAGCTTGCAGACTGTTCATGGTATAATGCATGTAGCTCAGGAAGACTGTTGTTGCCAATGCGACTGTTGAGTTTCTTTCGGCTTAGCATGGGTGTTTGTCCAAGCTTCGTTTGGGTTCTAGTCTGTCTACTGTGGTCCTGAAAAGTAAAACGAAGTATCATGAGAATCAGAAAAAGGCATGCACACAGCACTGTTTTCTCTGCGCATTTATTTCTGTGATGTCCTTAGGATGCTGTGTGTAAATATAATTTTTTCATAAGTATGTCCAAATAAATGCACATATGATTATGCATATGCAAATGTCTTTCCAATGTCTGTACAAATGCATAAAATGATTTTATATACGCAAATGTAATATATGTGTCTTTCTGAAGTTAAGTGTTTTTGCAAATGTACAATGCTTATAATTACTTTTAGTGTACGGACTCTAAAATGCAGTGGATTGTGTAGCCTGATCACAGCGGACTCACTTGTGTGCAGACAGAGGGCAACGTAGTTAAGCTTTGTGCTGTGCCCCACGTTAATCTAAGAAAGCGCCTCAGTCGCATTCAGGTAAAAAAGCAAGCAAATGTGACACATTAAAATGACACACAAGCTGCGCGTCTGGCCAGCTGGATAAGCTGCCTTCATGCACAGACATTCAGTATTGAGAATGCAAAACGGTGCATTGTTACTCACGGGTGCCTACTACGCCCACGAGCAGCAGGGGTAATCTGCTTTCGTAGGGTGTTGTTTTAACAGGCTGTGCTTAGTACCAGTGATGAATGGGCGTGCTACCTGAGAAACAGTGCCAGCTGAGCAGCCGTTTCGGCCGGTGAATACACGGGACGAACCGCCGCTGCTGGAAAAGAACTTGCCGTCTTCACATGTGTTTCCGCTGTGGCACTGCTACTTAAAGTATGAGGCATAAGCTGGCTGCGGTTAAAGCGAACTCGTGTGATGACCGCCGTGCCGTCATACAATTTGAACCGAATAAGGGGTCAGAACGCAATCGTTACCGATGGGCTGCTGCTTATCGTAAGATAGTGAAATCTGAAGACCTGTATTCAAACTGTCAAGATCATAACTTTATCTCGTAAAATAAAAAACGACTGTTTGCTTGTTTCCAAGAAAATTATGTGGCAAGTATGTTTGTCGCAGACTTCGAATACATTCTAAAATTAAATTTTTGCCCTGGTTGAGCGCCCCTAGCAGAAAAATTGCGAACTAAGACATGGGGCTAGGTTAGTAGTTCCACTCTACGCTCAACTTGACGGAACGCACCGCGGTTGATTTTTACGCCATCTTCGGCGACTTGTGGAACCTCAAGCCTTCCCGGGCCTGACTGTCTCGCATGTCGGGAAGAGCATGTCGTTTCGCTTGGCTCGCGACGCCTGCGATACACAGAGTGGTGTGCACTCGAGCACTGGCAGTTTCTGTTGCAATATGCAACGAATGTTCCAATGCGGACAGCGAGAACTTCAAACACAGCTGGCGTTGACTCAACAGAAAGCTGCGCTCAGAGTTCGCATGAGGGAGTGTCGTAATCATCGGTGACTTATCGTACCTGTGGGTTTGCGTATATTTTGGTTTGTTTCCTTGACTAATTTTTGCGCTTCTCTGCATCTCTTGAGAAGTTTTTCCACCGTGCGATGATGCTCGCTCCGAAGTTGAACTCCTATTTTTTCCGGGTATTTCTGTTTGCGGAGGACCTTTTTTTTTAATATAACTGACGATGCTATAACTCGCGCCGACATGCTTGACCGCGCTGAAATTCCCAAAAGTCAGTCATCGAGCAGGGAACACAAGACTAACTTAAGACTTACTCACTCTGCATCGCTGCCAAACGTATCAGCTATTCCTAAAAAAACATCATAACATTTATTACTCAAACTCATCGCCTCAAACGCATATTCGTGGAACCGCCTCGTGTCGTGTACAGAGGAAACACAAATTTACGCGACATCTTAAAGGGCCACTAAACAGGTTCCAACTTTTTTTCAAGCCGCCCAAACAAGCTAACTCAATGATAGAGAAGGTTGCGGCGATCACATTCTGCGAATATGACAGCGCTGCGCGCCACACAGACGCCGTATTTCAAAAAACAATTCCCGCGCCTCTTTCCTGCGATTGACCAGTCACGCTCGCATACTAGGTGTCGTCAAGTTCTACCGCGAACAACTTTGCGTAGCTGCAGCTGGTTGATTGGTCGAAACGTCTATTGTCAGATCCTCTGGCCATCCCACCGGCGTGAGCGCAGGAGCAGCGCTGGCCGGAGTAACCGGTACTGCAGCGCAAGCGTCAATGACGTCAGTTGCTCACGTCATGTCACGTGTCAAAAGTGGGCGGAGTCACGACGGCGCGCCGCGCCTACCCTCTCCTCGGCAGAGATGGGTGGGGAGGCCGACCGAGAAAACGAAACCGACGCAAGCGGTCACTTAAACCCGTGTAACTTCTTTATTATTGCACCTATTCGCAAAATTCTTGCGGGAGCATGTTCACATCGCACAGGAGCGCAGTTATATCTTTAAAACAAAGTTTGGACCTCGGGATTGTTTAGGGGCCCTTTAACTAAATCAACTTTAAATCCACGTCGTGACACTGGCTGCAGGCCGTGTAATAAGCCACGTTGCCAGGTCTGCCCTTACACAAACTACACAAAAACAAGAAGCACCGCGTCCAACTTTTTTGCACAAATTAAAGGAAACTTCACTTATGACACGGATGTCTTTTACGTGCTTGAGTGCACTAAATGTAATCAACAATATATTGGCCAGACAGAAATACGTTTTAATAATCACAAGTCACACGCAAAAAATTCGTTGAGTCTGCCCTGTCTAAGCATGTGCACCTTCCCGGCCATTCATTTAGCGACCTGAAGGCGATGATACTGGAATCGGGCTTTCGGACGCACCACGATCGCGAGGTTCGTGAGTCCTACCTCATTTATAAGTTCAAAGCCGCTACCTTGGCCATTAATGAAAACATGGGTAAACTCACATGTTTCCCGAGTGACTAGGGCTTTGCCATTATGAGTAAGCCATTTCAAACAACTACAATGCGTTCTCTCACACTTTGCTTTTTTACCGAAGTTTTTTTATAGCTGTTATTTTATTTCCATTTTTCTTCCTTCAAGGTTTGTATTTTTCCATTACAAGATACCAGCCCTTTGTCAATAAATCAGTTTTTTTGTTTTCTTTGTTGTTTTTTATCCTTTCTGCTGTGGTGATTACCATTTTTACAATGTGGAGTGGCTTTATAGTTGCGTTACATACAGGTAGTAGAATCCCTCGGGGTTGTAAGTGCTGCTGTTGTTTGAGAGGCTACGGTGTCGCTTCGTGACTCGCTGCAGCCGATCACGTGTTCTGTCCAGGCAGACTTCATAGCCATTCCCTGTACAGACATACCCCTTTGTAGCCGCACTTTCTCCCCTTCTGTGATGTGTGATGTGCGCGGTTTTAAAAAGTGCGCGTGAAAAATGTGAATGAAGGGGAAAAAGAACCAAAACGACCTAAGACGCTAGCGGACCAGAAAACAACCATGAATGAAGGACGACAAAGACGAAGAACAACGAAAGGCGGGGCGTTGCAAAATGAAATAGAATAATGAAATGAAGCAACCAATCAGCAACACCCACGATGTTGGCGTTCCCAATGGCCAATAGCTGGTGAACACGGGAACACAGCGGTGGCCAATCAAAGAGTAACGAATAAGCAGAAGCGAAAGAAAAGCGAGCGGCCTCGGATTCTTCGAGAGGTTCCACGAAAGAGTTTTCCAGGAAGGAGAGTTCGAGGAAGGCAGCGGATCGTCCACCGGCCCGGGCGTTGAAGACGGCAGTCGGGTTCCGGACCCGAGCCACAACGGCTTCACCCGACCGGGACCTCCTGCTGACCTGTCTCCAGCCAAAGGAACCCCAGCAGCTCGCAAGCTCCAGGCGAGGACTTGCTTAATCCTGTGCCCGTAGGCATAGCTGGAACAGTCGGGCTACGGGTCCGAGTTCCACGCCGAGACGCCTGGCCGGGATGCTGCAACCACCTGATCGAGCCGCCTAGCTGCCCACGTCCTCCGTCGCAACGAGACATCCGTCGTCATCGTTCCGAACCGGCTGCACTTCGCTAACTTATTCATGAAGCTCATCGACGATTCGGTCAGCCATGCGCTTCTCCCGCGTCGACTTCACGCATCACTGTCAAAACCTTAGAGAGTAAATCGCCAGGACTTTCCCGCAGCGCCTATAGAGACTTATTAGAACTTTACTCAATTCTATCATGCTTTCCTTTCTCTTTCAAGTGTTTGTCGTTTAGTTTTTCTCTATTTTCAACAGTTTGATTAAAAGCTTGTGTGTGTGTGTCGTATTGTATGAAAAACGGCTTTGTCCTCAATTAGGCTCTCGGATGCTTCGCCTGAGAGAGTCGTCTGAAAACAAATCTGCTAAAGAACCTGCATAATATCATCACAAATTGGCGTCCGCTACGACAGGACAGGACAAAGCCGTTTATTTTTCGCAGATATTGTATCTTCCACAATGACTTCAGAATTAAGGGAAGTGTTAGAGACACTGGCACGGCGCATGGGTCTTGAGGGCGATGAGCTAAAGGCGTGGTGTGACAAACGCGAAGCAGCAGAACTAGAGGAGGAAAGAGTGCAGATGGAGTTTGAAAGGGAAATGGAAAAGAAGGAAAGGGAAATTGAAGAATTGAAGTTAGGAACACTTCAGCTGCGGCTTCAGCTGGCACAGCAGACGAGGCTCTTGAGAGAGAGGCGCGAGCGGGCGTTAGGCGGGAGCTCCAACGAGCCGGTATTTGATGTGCAATCCAAGAGCGTTGCTCAGGAGAATATACCGTTATTGAGCGGTGATAGTGAAGATTTCCATAGCTCTTCGCGAGAGGTTAAGTTGATGGCACATATGGAGAAGCAAAGCAGCTTCGAGACTATGGAACGGGGAAGTTCCACAGAGGATGAGTTCTGTTATAAAGCCTCTAGGAGGCCAAGCTCAATTAAGGAGGTCAGAGAACCTCAAGAACATGACGGCCAATACCGTACAGAAACTTCCGAGGCGTTTGATGCCCACAGTTTAGGTGTGCCGCTTGCTGCGGGTACACATGACACCGTCATGGTCCAGGACCATATGAGTGACTCTGTTGTGAATGGAGGGAGGATTGGTTCTGAGGGCAGCAAAGCTGTGGTTTATGCTAATGTAGTCGGAGACATTGAGCAAGGGCTGATCAATGCGGGCACGATAGAGTCCCAAATTCAGACAACATTATGGAATGGTGTTAGATGCCACGAATATCTTGAAGAGGTCGACAGAGTGCAAGAATGCACTATAAAATCTGTTGAAGGCGATCTTGAACTCCTTAGCGTTCTAGGCGAAGAGCCAGAAACCACTGTTTCGACACTCGCTAGAGAGAGCCCGGACGAATCAGTTGCAAAGACGCCTGAGTTGCGTCCGATGAATGAAACTGAAAAAGGTGCCTCAATATTTCTACAAGGCTCTGTCAACAAGAACGTTCATACGCGTTTTGAGGCATTTCTGATAGATCGTATTTCTGCTGAGACGTCGAATATGCAGCCAGGTAATCCAGTGATCGTCGGAACGCGTCAGACGCGTTGCGCGTGTGGTCAACAGCTTGGGCTGGCAGAGAACTACACGTGCGGGGCATGTAGCTCGACAGAGCGTCCGAGTCTTTTGTGGTGGAAAGGAAGACACACGTCTCAGTGGAAGCATCTACAAGCGTCTGTCATGCCTTTCTTTAAGTTTCTGAAATGTGCCGCACGTCTTGTTTGGGACGCAATAACGTAGGGGCACTCTGACAACTGGAGGCTGTCTTGGTTTATGAATATTGGACTGTCTAATGGACATTTTGTACATAGTTTTACAGACGTAAATGTTTCTACTCCCTGTTGAACTAGGCTTTTTGTTAATGAGCGATATATATGTGCCAGTATGCAGTGTGTGTTCATATGGACACTCAGTGTGTGTGTGTGTGGACTGGTGATGGACATTTCTTTGTGTATGGTCTTGTCGCTATTTTTGAACTCTGTGTAGACTCACCATAACTTCTCTTGTGAAGTGTGAAAGTGCGTTAAGTGTGTCACTAGTATTGTAGTGTGAAGGTGCACTACAAGTGTCCTTGTGTGAACCATCGGTTGCCCTGTGTTGTGCTTAACTTGATGCGCACATCTCTGCAGTTTTTTTTTACGAAAAAAAAAACTTATTTCGAAGGGGGGCTTATTGTGATGTGTGATGTGTGCGGTTTTAAAAAGTGCGCGTGAAAAATGTGAATGAAGGGGAAAAAGAACCAAAACGACCTAAGACGCTAGCGGACCAGAAAACAACCATGAATGACGGACGACGAAGACGAAGAACAACGAAAGGCGGGGCGTTGCAAAATGAAATAGAATAATGAAATGAAGCAACCAATCAGCAACACCCACGACGTTGGCGTTCCCAATGGCCAATAGCTGGTGAACACGGGAACACAGCGGTGGCCAATCAAAGAGTAACGAATAAGCAGAAGCGAAAGAAAAGCGAGCGGCCTCGGATTCTTCGAGAGGTTCCACGAAAGAGTTTTCCAGGAAGGAGAGTTCGAGGAAGGCAGCGGATCGTCCACCGGCCCGGGCGTTGAAGACGGCAGTCGGGTTCCGGACCCGAGCCACAACGGCTTCACCCGACCGGGACCTCCTGCTGACCTGTCTCCAGCCAAAGGAACCCCAGCAGCTCGCAAGCTCCAGGCGAGGACTTGCTTAATCCTGTGCCCGTAGGCATAGCTGGAACAGTCGGGCTACGGGTCCGAGTTCCACGCCGAGACGCCTGGCCGGGATGCTGCAACCACCTGATCGAGCCGCCTAGCTGCCCACGTCCTCCGTCGCAACGAGACATCCGTCGTCATCGTTCCGAACCGGCTGCACTTCGCTAACTTATTCATGAAGCTCATCGACGATTCGGTCAGCCATGCGCTTCTCCCGCGTCGACTTCACGCATCACTGTCAAAACCTTAGAGAGTAAATCGCCAGGACTTTCCCGCAGCGCCTATAGAGACTTATTAGAACTTTACTCAATTCTATCATGCTTTCGTTTCTCTTTCAAGTGTTTGTCGTTTAGTTTTTCTCTATTTTCAACAGTTTGATTAAAAGCTTGTGTGTGTGTGTGTCGTATTGTATGAAAAACGGCTTTGTCCTCAATCCTCAATTAGGCTCTCGGATGCTTCGCCTGAGAGAGTCGTCCGAAAACAAATCTGCTAAAGAACCTGCATAATATCTGTTCTGTTCTGTGGGGTTTAACGTCCCAAAACCAGTTCTGATTATGAGAGACGCCGTAGTGGAGGGCTCCGGAAATTTCGACCACCTGGGGTTCTTTAACGTGCACTGACATCGCACAGCACACGGGCCTCAACATTTCGCCTCCATCGAAATGCAGCCGCCGCGGCCGGGATTCGATCCCGCGACCCTCGGATCAGCAGCCGAGTACCATAGCCACTAGACCACCGTGGCGGGGCGAAAAATTCCGAAAGTTGTGTCCTCTGCCTGGATTCGAACCCAGGCTCTCGGCGTGGCAGTCGAGCGTTCTACCACTGAGCTACGTCTGTGGTTTGCATAATATCATCACACCTTCCTGTACCCTTAAAAGGAAGGTGCTCTGCAACACCTTTTTACTCTGATGAAGGCCGGTCCACCGGCCGCAACGTCAATAAATTTATATTCTTTTAGCGGCGAAGCTCCTTAGGGTGTGGGTCATTTCCTCCTCTGTAGTAGTATGTATATATGTAGCCACCTGGCGCCGTCAGGAGGCTCGCGCTCGCCCTCGGCGCGTGCCTCCCGCCGCGCGAGCTCTCTCACCCTTCCATCTGCTGTCTGAAGAGAGCGAAAGGCGCGCGTTGACTATGGAAACGCTCTTTCTTCGATTGATGGATTGATTGATTGTGGTTCGGTCAGGAAAGGACGCTACTTTCTGCAGCCCATGTAGGGAGCACGGCTAAGCGTCCGTGGGGGTGGGGGAAAGAGAGTGGGGGTGGTGGTGGTAGTGATTTTTAATGAAAGGAAAAAGGCGCTAATTTCTGCAGCCCTTAAGGGAGCACGGCTAAGTGCCTTGGGGGTAGGGGTATGGGAATGAAAGAGAAGAAGAGGAGTGAGAAGTGTTCATGACACGGTCGCTCAAGCACGAGCACACCGCACGCACATGGCCGCCTTCGTCCTCGGGGCAACACAATGTAGTGGTGGCGTTTCCGCCGCAGGCGAGTGTCCGATCACTCGCGCTGCAACAGAGGGGTTGGCACGGCGGCAAACCTTACGCATGCCGCGCGCATCGGGTGGTCTGCGGGTACACAGTCCACCACATCCCTGATGACCCCGACGAGCACGGCGATGAGGGCATCGCGCGGGTCGATGTCGGGGACCGGTGAGGCAGCAGCAGGCGGCGTCGAAGCGTCCGCAGCAGCAGCAGCAGCAGCAGGTGGTGTGGCAGGGCGGGGTGCCGGCGCGGGGCGCTGGCGTCCGTGAGCCACGGCAGGTGGTTGGGACGGGCCAGTCTTCACCGCAGCGGCGTAGGAGCGCACCTCTCGGGTCTCCTGGCGCACCGCAGCTTTGACTGCCCGTCTCGAGAGCAGGGCCGGTGATGATGCAAGCACGGTCGCCACGCGCCTTTCCTCCTGCCACCGCGGGCAAGTGGGATTGTCGGCGGCGTGGCTCCCGTTGCAATTCACGCACCGGGGCTTGCAAAGGTCCGTGGCCAGGTGTTGGCGGCCACAGATAATGCATGCACCGACCCGCCGGCATGCCTCGACGACGTGGTCGAAGCGCCCGCACCGTCGGCACTGCTGTGGTCGCGGCTTGACGTGACGGACTCGAAGCCGCAGCCAGCTGATCTTGACAACTTCGGGAGGGGTAGGAGCACCGAAACGCACCTTTACGGCGCGTCCCTCCCTCGTTGCCGAGAGTATTGGAGCCGCGGAGTCCAGTCCGGCACGCAGCTGCTCGTCAGTGATGTCACCGTCCACCCCGTACACGTACCCGAGGCTGGAGCGGCGATCGGCTGGTTCCCGGGCAGTCACGGGCATACCGTTGAGCTCCTTGATGGTCAGGAGCTCGGCCAGGCTCTCCCCCGACGACGCATCCGCAGCCACAATGTTGCGACGGTGGTTAACGCGCACCGCCACCACACCGGGCCGCGAGGAGAGTGCCGCGGCAAGGGCCAGGCGAGGCGAGTCCGTGAAGGAACTGCCGGGAGTGGAGGGGCGGTAGAGCACAGTCCCTACCGTGCCTGTGTGGGGCTCGATCACCGCCGATTCCAGGGCCCGTGCTCGCCGGCGCGCTGCTTTGCTGACGACGAGTTGATATCCGTCGTCGGCAGGCGCAGGGGTACGGGTTAGGGGCGGACGTTCGGCCGAGGTGCTTATGGGGCCCGTCAAAGGAGGGGCCGCTGCTGCTGTGGGCTCGGCGGCGCGTTGTTGCGCCCGCTGCTTCCTCTTGCGTTTATTTTTCCGTCGCCGAGCATTCTTGCGGCCGATGAAAGTCACGACCGTCCTTGGCGGGGCAGCCGCGGTGTCGACAGAGCCGGCGGGCGGAGAAACGGGTTGTGCCGTGCTCGTGGGGGTTGCCGGCGCTTGCGAGGGCGACGACGAAGGTGCGGAGGTATCGCACGTGGCTAGCTTCCGCGGGCCGTCGTCGTCGTCGTCGGGCTTGTCGTGCGGGCGCTTCCGGCATGCCGACACGTCCATCTCCTCGTCCGAGGGCGGGGGAAGAGGTGGCAGCGCGGAAGAGTCCTTATTGCGGGGGCCAGGTGCAGCTGCTGTCTCGTCTGCTGCGGCCGGCGTGGTGGCGGGGATCGTAGCCGGTACCGCGTTTGTTGGAGGTTCGGAAGGCACCGTAGCTCCAGCGTGTGTCTCCTGGGCTTTGTTTAGCAGCCATCCTCCGATGGCTGTGGCGGCCTGCTTTTCCAAAGTCTGCTGTGACTTGCGACGCAGGTCGGCGGCAAGTCTTCGCTTTGCCCTCTCGTAGTCCGTGAGGGAGGTACCCCAGTTGTCGTACTCGTCCTGCGGGGTCGTATCCATGGCACGACGCACACACACAGTAGCGCGCACAGTCTGGAGAAAACCACAAACACTCGCGTGTTCGCTAGTCCGTTATCCACGGAAGGGGCACGACGCGCGCGGCGCCGTACTCGTGCGAGCGAGGCGGCCGCGCGACCGCTCTCGTTGGTGGCGAGCTGGCAACCGCTATCGGAAAGAGAGTGAAAGAGATAGAAAGGCCGTAGTGGCGGGCTCCGGAAATTTAGACCACCTGGGGTTCTTAAACGTGCACTGACAACGCACAGTACACGGGCCTCTGGCATTTTGGCCTCCATCGAAAATGCGACCGCCGCGGCCGGGATCGAACCCGCGTATTTTGGGTGGCAGCCGAGTACCGTAACCACTACACCACCGCGGCGGACGTTTTTCTTCGATGAACGCTCTAGAAGCTCGCAAAGAAGGAGAACGCGCCCTCAGCCGCGAGAGACAAGCTTGACACAGGCAGCGTCTTCTAGCGAGTTTCTTGATTGAAAAATACTGCTCGCGCTGGAGAACCGTTCACCGGCCACCCATACATATATATACAACACTGGATCTTGACTTGCAATGAAGTGGCGGTGTGTAGTTGTGTGTAGTTGAACCATGAGGATTCGTAGCGTGCGCGTTAACTAAATTAATCCGGAAATCAGCACGATCTACTGTCGCGAAGAACGCGTCGCGTAGAATGTTTTCTTGTCCTTTTTTACTTTTCCGACTGCTTTTGTAGAAGGGGTGCTCGGGTAAACGAGCCCGCGCACCGCAGGGAGCCTTCCGGGAGACGGGGCGCCGAAAATAGAGAGCATGTGTGCGCGCCGCGGCCAGTTTCTGGAAAGCGTTGTTTGTATTAGTTTTGTGGCGAGGCCGGATGCGCGCGATCATAAAAGCTCGTAGAACATCGTTACCATCGACCTGCCTGACTTGTCCGTGTAAGCCGGTTTCCTATTGGTGGGAGGCAGTGGTGGTTCGAGCCGTCCGCGTTGCCGTGGATGCTGAAAAAGTGCTATTTAAGCGGCGACACTGGCCTTTTTGAGAGAGCGGACTCAGGGACCATGACGCTCGTCACCACCGGGGGACAGGCCGACGGGGTATGATACCATTTTCTCTGTTGTATAATTTTTGCCCGGTGTGTTTTACAACTTCAAGATGTCTTAGCTAAATAAACCCCCCAATGAGTGCTCCCTTACAAAAATGCTTATAGAGATTTAATTCAAGCTGTATTGAGTTTCCTCCATAAGATGTATTGTGTACAAATTAAATTCCTATCGACTTTTCCTATTGAAAATCATAAACAGATTGGCCACCGGGTTTCAATTGGAAGTCTCCTTTTGCTTTCCAATTAAGCGTGTTTTGAGTCAGTCAAAAGGACCTATTGACGTGCAACTGAGCTTGTTTTGCCCGTTTCTAATGAGTTGCAATTGAAACAGAAGCAAAGACCGGATATTCAGTTTTTATTGAGCTCGATCAAAAAACGCTGGTATGCAATAATGCGAACCGCAATTGTAAAAAAAGAAAAAACAAGCCTGCGCGTATCTACTGCGGATTCATATTCATAAACTTGCGTCTGCAGTAGGTACACACAGACTAGGAGCATAACAGGCACATGACCTCAATAGGTACGCACAACACTACAGACTACACACAACATTACAGACTAGGGGCATGAGAAAGCAGGTAATGGGAGGAAAAGAAAATACTACGAGCGCTACTAAGTCCTACATGTTTTACATCTGCATGATCTACACACACACACTGCTAAGATCAAGGTAAGATTCCAACGAAAAGAATAAACGTCTCCCATGTGTGCATCTTCGGCAATAAAATCGAAAAGGCCAGAGAGACAAAGAAAAAAAGACATGCAAGAAAGCCCTATTAACAAAACATACAAGGAGAATGAGCAATACTTAACGCGCACTTAGAAGAGATAAGAAGTCCGATGAGCCGTAAGAGTACTTGCTAACACGTGGCCTTATCCGTGCCGTGCGAAGCAACGGGCTGTCGATTCCTTGCTACACTGGTGGGGTCGTTCGGCGTGTCCGTGTGCTTGCAGAAAACACCAACTTGGTAACATCACCCTTCGGCCGTCCTAGTCACACCACGACCGCGCGCGCACACTTCTCAGAAATTCTGCCGCATGTTGGCTCACGTTGGCCCTGCGCGACCGTGTCCTGTCGCCACCACTGACACACTGGGAAGGCTACACAAGTAGTCCGTAAAGAAAAGGAGAGGTGTATCGCTCCGACACACACACGAGAGACACAAAACACAGACTCGCAAATTTCGATTGTTTACCGTGCAATTACGAGCGTGTTTTGTTAAGCTTATCAGAACTGTATTATGACGTGAGGCTACGAGCGAGGCATATATTGTTTTTTGCTCCCGCAAGCAACGCACTACTTTTTGGTCGCGGAAATACACACAGTAAACATGAGCACCATCTTTTACAGCGCTGCACGTGCAGGCACGCACCGCGACTGCCTACCGTGACTTACTTGGTGCGAGTTTCGGCACACGAAGGGTCTCGCCGTGTGCGCCTCTCAGCCGGAGGGGTGAGCGCCCCCCCCCCCCCCCCCAAGGACAGGTTCTATGCCTCTGTATATCTCTTCTAAAATAAAGTTGTTGCTACCTCTACCAGTTTACCTTGACTGGCACATGAAAGTTTCACATACCCTCAGTAGTTAACATGCGTGACAGGCTTTATCTATGTTTTTATCTTTGTTGATATGCAGTGATATTAGCCGTAATAAATTCTCTGCTTATAACATGTCATACGCACGGAATCAGCGAGAATATTTTTCTCACATCTTCCGTGTGGATTGTGATCATGAACGCCACGCATTTCGTACCTGAAAAGACAGGCTTACCTGCAATTTAATTAATAGATGCCTGCTTCAGTAAACGTTGTAAATATAATGTCAAAATTAGTTTATGCGCCGTGCGTATTCCCAAAAGTGTGTTCCGCTAAAAATATCCATGAGAGAATGTTTCAGACAGAAGTGATGCTCTACGTCATTCGTAATGCCGGTCGGACATGGTAGCAAACATTATACAAAAGATAAATGTTGTGAATTCGACGTCCGAAGTAAAATATAGTTGTTACTAAAATGAAATCATTTTGGCAGCGTTCAATATAGGGTCAATAAGATTTCCACTGAGTGCGATTCAATTAAACCTTGCTTAAATTTTGCCAATTGAATTGGTATCGACTGAGAGTCAATTGACGCTTTCTGTTATTATGCCAATTAAATTTTCATTGAGGGCGCTCAATAGAAATTGCCGTTTAAATGATTTTCTATAGACTCAAGAGAAACTCGATACGCACTCAATTGAAACGCAAAGTGCATTTTTGTAAGGGCTCTCCCAATTCACCGTGTCGACTCCTCATCCCTTGCCTGCGCGGAGTGGCTCCCACGCCTCTTCGTCTTCCTGACCTTCCGATGCGTCTAACATTCACGGCCCCGACGTTTCGCTACAAAGTGGTGGAGGTTGCTCGGTAGCGATATTCCCGCTCTAAAGCTATGCCCCGAGTCAACAAGCATCAGAAAACTACTTCGGACTGCTCCACTATGACGGAACCCCCTTCCTTTCTCTCTGCTATGGCTAACCCCCAAGCAATACCTTTCGTCGGACCGCCAGTCTTTAGAGGCGCGCCAGAGGAATCTGTTTCCGAGTGGCTACTTTGCTACGAACATGTCGCGTCGCTGAACAACTGGGACCAAGCCACGAAAGTTAAATTTTTATATCTGGCTCTAGACGGTGATGCAAAGAAGTGGCACACTACTCAGATTCTAACGGGTGCCCCTAATTCATGGGAACAATGGGCGACGTTATTGAAAACGTCATTTACTAGCCGTCACTCAGTCGAGATCGCCCATTTGCGGCTACAAAACCGGACACAGCTGCCGTCCGAAACTCCAGAGCAGTACTACTATGACGTCGTACAACTTTGTGCAAGAGCCAACCCGTCTATGTCAGAAGATGACCGGTTGCGGCACCTTATGCGCGGTCTGCGTCCGGATGTGCAAGAAAAAGTGATAATCGCAAACCCGGAAACTTGCGCCGAATTCCTCCGAATTTTACAGCGCATAAATTACGCAGCTTTGATGAGCCGTATGTCAGGGTCACGGCCGATCGACACCCACTATCCTAATGGATTGCAGTCGTGGATGCACAACATCGCGCCTCCGGTAGAGATGGCATCCGCCGCCGCGACAGTACAGCCTCCTCCTACATGTATCGCCACCTGCGCCGCAGCAGAACTGCGTTGCCCGGGGGAGGCTGCCGACCGCGAGGGAAACTTGAAGGCGATTGCAGACTCCATCGCCTTACTGTCGGACCGTATAAAAAACATCGAAGACGAGATGCGTCGCCCCCCAGTGCCTTGGCCACCGAGAACATCCCGTGCCAACGACGGGCGTCCCCGATGCCAGATTTGCAGCCGCATCGGCCACGAAGCACGACAGTGTTGGCAGCGGTTCCGGGTACGACAGAAATGATCATGCGGATTCGCTTGGCAATCACGATAGTCAGCGTAACCCTTCGGGAAACGAGAACGGCCGGGCCTAAGGGGCCAGCCCGGCCGTCCCATCGGCACATTGTCGGAAAGTCAACTTCACGCAGTCCCCACACGAGCCAACAGAACAATAACGTTGCGACACCGCCCTGACCTCAGGAATGGAAATGCCGACACGCTTTCCCGCCTTCCTCACGACCCCGTACCAGTAAGCGGAGAAACCCTTTTACCGTTGCTGGTTTTGGGTCAGGCGAATGTTGGAAAGAAGCAGAGGGCAGACCCATGGATTAGAGCCGTTGTACAGCACCTCGAAGAACCGAGTGCGCCCGTTGACAGGAATACCAAAAGAACGGCACGGAGTTTTCGGTTAATCGACGGTGTACTGTATCGGAGGGCGAAGGGTTTGAGAAAGATCGCGCGGCTCTCGTTGTCCCCAAGTGCTTGAGGTCTGAGATATTAAGGCTCTGCCATGACGACTGTACGGCAGGCCACTTGGGTGTCAAGCGTACATGGGAGAAGTTGCGTTACCGATATTTCTGGCCGAAGTTGTTCGCATACGTCAGCAAGTACGTTCTCTCCTGCCCTGACTGCCAGACGCAAAAGCAACCGCCGGGGAAGCCGGCCGGTTCCCTCCAAGCAATCCCGGCTGTAGGTCGACCGTGTCAGCAGTCGCTACCGGTAAATGTCGGGTCGGGCGCACTTTGAGTCTCGCGATCTGAGTCTCGCGATTTGAGTCTCGCGATTTTCCATTTGTTGTTTTAAGTTTACCACCTTTTAGATGTATAACTTTTCTGAAACGAGTACCTCACATAATTGTTGTATGTAAAATTGTTTTTTTTTTCTTCTTTTTTCCTGGGTTGCAACTAAAACGAGTGGGTCACTCTTTTTCGTAGGGGGGAGGTGTCGCGAAGAACGCGTCGCGTAGAATGTTTTCTTGTTCTTTTTTCTTTTCCGACTGCTTTTGTAGAAGGGGTGCTCGGGTAAACGAGCCCGCGCACCGCAGGGAGCCTTCCGGGAGACGGGGCGCCGAAAACAGAGAGCATGTGTGCGCGCCGCTGCCAGTTTCTGGAAAGCGTTGTTTGTATTAGTTTTGTGGCGAGGCCGGATGCACGCGATCATAAAAGCTCGTAGAACATCGTTACCATCGACCTGCCTGACTTGTCCGTGTAAGCCGGTTTCCTATTGGTGGGAGGCGGTGGTGGTTCGAGCCGTCCGCGTCACCGTGGATGCTGAAAAAGTGGTATTTAAGCGGCGACACTGGCCTTTTTGAGAGAGCGGACTCGGGGACCATGACGCTCGTCACCACCGGGGGACAGTCCGGCAGGCCGACGGGGTATGATACCATTTTCTCTGTTGTATAATTTTTGCCCTGTGTGTTTTACAACTTCAAGATGTCTTAGCTAAATAAACCCCCCAATGAGTGCTCTCCCAATTCACCGTGTCGACTCCTCATCCCTTGCCTGCGCGGAGTGGCTCCCACGCCTCTTCGTCTTCCTGACCTTCCGATGCGTCTAACATTCACGGCCCCGACGTTTCGCTACACTACGATGAACATCCGGAGCTTCGCCCACTCATCATTCACTCGGTGGATATGCTGGGGATTTTTTTGTTAATCGTGTGAATCTCTTCTTTTGAAAATATTTATTCGGGCCCAGGGAATTCTTCTTCCCGAACTATATCTATATATATATATATATATATATATATATATATATATATAGAAACAACTTAATGAGCAAACAGACAATGAAGCCTAGGAAAGCATAGGGGAAGTTACTTGTGCTATTGTAATTGTGGAGAAAGTAGAAAGGGATTAAAGTGGACGAAAAGACAAACCTGCCTTCGGTGGGACCCGAACCCACGACCTTGCTTATTGGGCAGCAGCCCAATTGGGCAGCAGCCCTTATTGGGCAGCAGCCCAGGGCTTATTGGGCAGCAGCCATCTCATCGAAGTTCACGTTCTACGTGACGCCTCCTGGCACGAAAGTGTGTGCTACACACGCCGCCTTGGCCACGAGTGGCGCTGCCTAACACTCCCAGGATAATAAGTACATAAATACACAATAAAGTGGACGGGGGGACGACCGCCTTTGTAGCTCAGTTGGTAGAGCATCGGACGCGACATCCGAAGGTCGTGGGTTCGGGTCCCACCGAAGGCAGGTTTGTCTTTTCGTCCACTTTAATCCCTTTCTACTTTCTCCACAATTACAATAGCACAAGTAACTTCCCCTATGCTTTCCTAGGCTTCATTGTCTGTTTGCTCATTAAGTTGTTTCTAACAAATAAAGAACGAGCCCTTGACCCCTTCCCTTTCGTTATTTCATAGCTTGGGCCTCGTTGCGGCAGACTTGGTGCCTTAGGTAGCATGCGAGGGCTTATTGGGCAGCAGCCATCTCATCGAAGTTCACGTTCTACGTGACGCCTCCTGGCACGAAAGTGTGTGCTACACACGCCGCCTTGGCCACGAGTGGCGCTGCCTAACACTCCCAGGATAATAAGTACATAAATACACAATAAAGTGGACGGGGGGACGACCGCCTTTGTAGCTCAGTTGGTAGAGCATCGGACGCGACATCCGAAGGTCGTGGGTTCGGGTCCCACCGAAGGCAGGTTTGTCTTTTCGTCCACTTTAATCCCTTTCTACTTTCTCCACAATTACAATAGCACAAGTAACTTCCCCTATGCTTTCCTAGGCTTCATTGTCTGTTTGCTCATTAAGTTGTTTCTAACAAATAAAGAACGAGCCCTTGACCCCTTCCCTTTCGTTATTTCATAGCTTGGGCCTCGTTGCGGCAGACTTGGTGCCTTAGGTAGCATGCGAGGGCTTATTGGGCAGCAGCCATCTCATCGAAGTTCACGTTCTACGTGACGCCTCCTGGCACGAAAGTGTGTGCTACACACGCCGCCTTGGCCACGAGTGGCGCTGCCTAACACTCCCAGGATAATAAGTACATAAATACACAATAAAGTGGACGGGGGGACGACCGCCTTTGTAGCTCAGTTGGTAGAGCATCGGACGCGACATCCGAAGGTCGTGGGTTCGGGTCCCACCGAAGGCAGGTTTGTCTTTTCGTCCACTTTAATCCCTTTCTACTTTCTCCACAATTACAATAGCACAAGTAACTTCCCCTATGCTTTCCTAGGCTTCATTGTCTGTTTGCTCATTAAGTTGTTTCTAACAAATAAAGAACGAGCCCTTGACCCCTTCCCTTTCGTTATATATATGTATATATATATATATATATATATATATATATATATATATATATATATATATATATATATATATATATATAGCAGTAAAAAGAAGACACACGTCGAAAAACACAATGTGTGTTTCGACGTGTGTCTTCTTTTTACTGCTATTATTTACCGGTGTCCAAGACTTTGTTCACTGCAATTATATATATATATATATATATATATATATATATATATATATATATATATACTGGCATACTTGACTTACGTCAGACCAACGTTGGAATATGCCAGCGCGGTGTGGGACCCGTTCATATCGGGGTTGATAAATAGTATCGACACGTGCGGTTTTCTTCGTGAACGCCGTTATCACCTTCCTGTGAATCGCGCGCTTCCTTTGATTGCTTGCCCCGAGCGCAGTTATCACTTTCTGTTCTGCCAACGCAGGCCGCGTTTATCTTGCACGTCACTTCGGGAACCGTGTCGACAATTCCTGAAACTTTGCATGCTGACGCGCACACTTGAGTAACTTCTCGATTTCCAGAGATAATGCGAGAACGCGTTAAGCCATGTGTATAAAGCCGACGCACTGCGCCGCTTGTCAGTCTTTCTGTCGGCCGACGACTGTTCACGCCGCTGTTGCTGTGAATTGTGATTGGCTTTATTTTGCTGGGCACAAGTTCGCCCAATGAACAGTTCGCCTGACATCACTTTGAGTCCTGCGTGCTTCGTATCAAGTGCTGCGTGTGTGACAACCACGTGACATCTGGTGGAGGTGCTCCTCGGTCCATGTACCGTACGCCCCCGTCCAGCCGTGAGCCAAGCCCAAGCCGCCAAGAGGACGACTCCAACCCGGTCCTTCGAGCTAGCCGCAGACAACAAGGACTCCCGCCAGAATATCTGCCGCTTCCCGACACAAGACAAGGGCTGCAACGAAACCGGCATCCACAATGACGGAAGCAAGATCTCCGGCAACTGTGGTGGTTCACCAGCCCAAAGCGCCGCCTACCTTCCGCGGATCGTCATACGAGGACCAGGAAAGCCGGCCGCGTCGCAGCATATAATTACTGAGCCATTTCGTCGAGTCGTAGTTGACATTTTAGAGCCCTTGCCGGTGACGAAGTCGGGATATAAATATCTTTTGAAGATGGTGTGCCCTGCAACTAAATTCCTGAGTCAATGCCGCTGCGTTGTCTTACATCGGCAGAAATAGTAGACGCCCTCCCTTTGATCTTTTCCCGCGTGGGATTTCCGAGTGAAATACAGTCGGATCTCGGCAGTGTCTTCACAAGCGAGTTAACCACCTTTCTTTACAGGTGCGGTATCAAAATACACCACAGCTCTATTCAACATCCGCAAAGCAACAGTGTAGAAAGGGTTCATTCTGTAATGAAGCGGGTATTGCGGTCCTTGTGTTATGAGCAAAAAAAAAAAAAAGAAGAAAAAGGAGAATGGGACACTGCGTTACTAACTGTGCGCTTTGCCTTACGTTCGGTGGCACATGAATCGACAGGTTTTAGCCCAGCAGATCTCGTGTACGGGAGGGCGCTGCGCTCCCCGCTTAGGCTAGTTCGTGAAAACTGGGAAGAGGAGGGTAGCGATCCGACTGTTGTCGAGTACGTTTGCAACCTACTGCAGCGCCTGTACGACAGGCAGGCTCTGGTGGAAGCCAACATACTTGAAGCTCATACAAAAGCAAAAAAAAAAAACAAAAAAACGCCGCGACAAAAACAGCAGTGTGCGCCAGTTTCACGAATGGCAAAGGTGCTGATGTTGCGTACTTCTAAAGCTAACAAGTTGGAGGTACACTGAGATGGCCCCGAGACGATAGAAGACAAACTTTCAGACAAAACATACGTTGTTAAACTGCCAGGTCGTAGGAAGGAAGTACGCATCTATGACAGCAACCTCATTATGCCCTATGTAGAGCGGGTGCAGGTCGTGTGCTTGGTGTTAAATCAGCCCGAAGAACCAGCAGCCGAACTTCCTGACATTCCCCGTGACATGACTTGTTTTTCTGTGGATGAAATCCTTAATTTGACAGTGGACAGCGCTCCTCTAAGTGAAAGCCAGCTTGATGATTTAAAGAAATTGATGGTGGAGCACATACAAGGGTTCTCAAAGGTGCCCGGTCGGACCACTCTGACGACTCATGATATTGAGCTTACACCAGAAGCTCACCACAACAGGCGATGCAAAGACGACAAATGTTCGCCGCGGTCTGATGCTGGCACTTAAAGTGGCCGAACTAGGTGAAGAAAGCTTCATGTCCCCAATGATAAATGTAGAGACTAACGGTAAAGTCCCTCGGCCGTGTATCGATTACCGTAAGCTTAACTCTGTAACCATTACCAAATTGTATCCCTTACCGCACATAGAAGACTGCCTTGAAAAGGTGAGCAAAACTACGTTTATCTCTACCCTCGATTTAGTGTGAGGGCACTGGCAAGTGCCGCTAACAGAGCGAGCGAGCGAACTCCGATATACTATCAGAAAGACACAGTGACAAACATAGGATTTATTTTGTCACTGTGTCTTGGTTTTGTTTCATCCCTCCGCTCCATATAAGGGATGATGTCGGTAATGGCTGCTATTTCCATCACACCGTTCTCCGTCGTGTAGCCGATGGTCTTCGGTACTCCTTTTTTTGTGGCCAATTTTACCACTTTAAACGGCCCTACAAGTTTTGTGTTCGGACCGCCATGACCTTTCCGCACCAGAACCATATCACCTAGGGCTATTGCGGGAATATTTGTGTTATGACGTTTGTCAAAAGCTCTCTTCATCGCTTCCCTGTGCTTATTTTGCTGTTCTTCCCCTTTCTTCGTTTCCTTCAAGTGCAGCTTCTCTGATATGCCAAGTATGTCGTCCGCAGGTAAATAGGCAGGCTCCCCGAAAGCGGCGTATTGAGGGCTGCATCCTAGAGTGCTTGTATGCGATCTGTTGTGGTGGGACACAGCTGCTTGAAGGCAACACTTCCACCCTCCTGGAAATCCTGGGTATATATATTGTTTTATATCTCGGATGACACGCTCTACTAGTCCGTTAGCTGATGGATGGTAAGGGGCTGTAAACTTCAGGGTAATGTTTCTTTCTTTTGCTCACCTTGAGAATTCCTGGCTCCTGAATGCGGGTCCATTATCGGATACAACACATTTCACTGCTTTAAACATGTCTCTGCTCAAGAGCGATATGACAGCAGCAGCATTTTCCTTTCCTGGCTTGGCTGCCAGCATCCTTGAGGCTCCATCAATGCACACCAAAAAGTATTGCGCTTTCTTCACTCCTTCGCTTTTTTTCTGCAGTTCGGCGAAATCAACATCCATGGTTTCGGATGGGATCTTTGAATGAGGTGGAAAAATCATGCTGTCTGTCTTCTTCTTGTATTTCGCTTTGTTCATTTGACATTTTTGACAAGAGCTAATGCACTCGTTAATATATTCCTTCATGCCAGGCCACGTAAATCTTCTCATTTTGTTGTATGTTTGTCAGAAGCCCTCCTGACCCGGGACTATCGGGATAAAGGCCGAGAAGTCTTGTTCTCAGAGTATCCGGCACGTGAAACCTGCCGTCTACATACATCAACTGTTCTGTTCCTTCCCACATTTTAAGTGAGTTAACAGTCTCTTCGTTAGTGACAATGGAAAGTCGAGAAACGGCGCCAGCACCTGACAAATCTTGTCCGCTTCTGTGTGCTGCCTCAAAATCAACTGTTGGATTTCACTTATCCATCGAGCAACTCGGCCTTTAGGCTGAGAACCATTTAGCAAATGAGTAAGTGCCAGATGGTCAGTGAACAGCTTGAATTTCGTGCCTTCTAGGTACGATCGAAAATACCTAATTGTTAGCACACCAGCCAATGCCTCCTTTTCAGTCGTGCTGTAGTTTTGTTCCGACTTCGTGAAAGTATAGGAGTAGTATCCAACCACGTGTTTTTTTCTTTTGCTTCAACTTGTGGCTCTTCGTTGGTACAGGACAGCACCTGCGCCGTAGTTCGATGCATCCGTTGTAAGTTCAAATGGAACAGTGAAGTCCGGTAGTGTGAGCACCCCGTCCGAGGATACGGCTAATACCAAATCTTTAAGCGCCTTCTCACATTCTTCAGTCCATATGAAATCTGTGTCTTTACGGAGCAAGTTATTTAACGGCTTCGCTCGTGCTGCAAAATCTGGAAAAGCGTTTCCGGAAATACCAAGAGTCACCTACCGCCGTAATAGAGACTTTAAGGACCTGTTAGTACATCCGAAAGTAAACCCTCAGCGCCTGCGTAATAACTTGCTCCCGTCCCAGATGTAAGACTTGCAAGCATATTCAAAATGATCTTAAAGTTAAAAGTACGGGAAGTGACTATGTCCATCATGTAAAATCTAGTTTCACTTGCGCTAGTTCAAACGTTATTTACAAGTTCGAATGTTCACTCTGTCACAAGCAATACATCACGAAAGTTGTCAACCAATTAATGTTAGATTAAACGGGCACCGCGCGGACACCGCTAATAGCCTGCCGAACACAGTGGCGCTGCATTTTAATATGACAGGTCATAATTTCGACGAACTGAAACTCTACATACTTCAAGGAAACTTCCGCTCGCCGAGGGACAGAAAATACAGGGAATCGTATCTCATACACAAGTCCAGTACTCTCCAGCCTACAGGCATAAACCTTTCAAAAGGAACCCTTGAGTCCATTAGATACAGTGGGGGGTTAACAAAGACGACAAAACGTTAAGGTATGCACAAGCTAGCAGTGTTTCTCCCAGAAGGTTTACTTTCAGGTGCGGAGCCCCCATCCGGTTCGAGGAGAACAACGGCGTTAAACACTGTAGTTATATTTTTAGCCACAGGCTTTCAGTGAAATGCACTGTTGGTGCGGCGCAGGTGGTGTGGAATGGAGAGGGGGGCACATGCCATAGGAGCAACTTCTGTTCCGAGCGTGTGTTCCTTTTTTCATCCTGCTTTCTGTCACTGTGCACACAATGCATTTGCAAGATATATACAAGGAGCGAATTCTTTGGAAACTTTTGTTATTGCCCCTTATATAGTCACGCTAACACCTGTCACCCACATACCCCTGCACCCAACCTCCCCCCCCCCCCCCCCCCTTTTGTTTTGTTCGCACGTGCTGCTGTTCTTCTCCTCTCTTTCTGAGGACGGGGGAGAGTGTGCAAAGGCGTACATAAACGAACGCTGGAGAAGGCAGTCGCCGCCCTGACGAAGACAAGTCCGCTTGTCGAAACGCTGGCTCCTGCGACATTCCCTGTTCTAAATCGTATTTTTGCGATTTGTTCATCAAAATCTTTTATGTAACTTCTAAAATGTCCAGCGAGGCCAAGAAAAACTCTGATTGCGTGCACATTGTCTGGCTTTTTCATCCGTCGTACACGTTCTACGGACTTCTCTTTCGTGAAATGTAATCTTGTGTTTAAAAAATTCACTTTTCTTAAGGTTCACTTTCATTTTGGCGTCACGTAATGCCATCAAAACAGCGGTCAAGTGCTCAGCGTGTGATGTTTCATTCTTGGAGTAGACTATAACGTCATCTACATACACATTGCAGAATAATCCGAGGAATGGCTTGAGGACACTATTCATCATCTTCTGGAACCATGCCGCACTGTTTTTCCGTCAGAAAGGCAAACGATTGTATTCCTAAACTCCAAATGGTGTCAGAAAGGCCGTGTACATCTTATATTTCTCTTTCAGTGGAATCTGCGAAAATCCTTTGCAGAGGTCTATACAAGAAAATATCTTGCAACCTCCGGTTTCTTCAATTATTTCACCAATCCTTGGCATTGGAAAAGGAAATAGGTCCAACATTAATAAAATCTTGAAAAAACATTTTAACATATTGGAACAAAGCGAGCGACTCTCCAAAATTTTTACCGATCCTCCGCGTGTGGTATACAGGCGACCGAAAAGCATAAGCATAAATCCAGATGCGGCGCGTGCAAACACATCCAGAAAACAAAAGTTGCAGAAAGCCCACATACGAATTTTAACCACAGAATAAAAGGACAACTCGACTGCGACTCAAACAATGTTATTTATCTCTTAGAGTGTGGAATATGTAACATGCAGTACATAGGACAGACGGACACACCATTCAGGATAAGGTTCAACAACCATCGGTCCCATGTGCGCTCACTGCCTGGCCTTCCACTCTCTAAACACATCAACTTAAAAGGTCACAGCTTTGAGGATATCAGAGTCACACTACTGGAAAGCGACTTTAGGAGCCCCAGAGAACGTGAGCAAAGGGAATCCTACTTTATCTACAAATCTGGCACAATTAAGCACGGCATAAATGAACATCCAGGCGCTCTCTCTGTGTTACGGTCATTAGGAAGTGAACATTCGAATTGATAAACTTTGTATCCTCTATTACAAGATCGGCCATTCCCGCCAGTTATCATTGCCTCCTTCGACCGTCTTTTTTCTTTTTCTACCTTTTTTTTTACTTTTTAAGCTGTGTGTGCCCTATTCCATCTGGCTGGCCCTGTTGGCATTACCCGTGCAGTGCAAGCCGACACACGCAAAGTGGCTCCGGAGATCGCACGACAGGAGGGGACAAGACGTCGTTGTGGTGTACACATAATTTGACTGCTTCGAAACGTTGTCTTTCTTGTGCGACGCTTTTCCTTCATGTCGCCCTTTCTTCTCTCTTGCCTGCCCCACCACGGCGCGCTGTAGCGCCGAGTGCGCGTTGCATATGTGGCTGCAATAAGGAACACGATCGCAGCGCCTTTCATGCCCGCCCGTCCTTCCCTCCTGGGGCGCGTTGCTGTGCAGCGGCACCACAGAGGCAATAGCCAAACCACATAAGGGAGGCCCCTGAAAGTGTCGTTAGTTTCGGCAGACATAAGCCGGCGCCACGGTATACAATGCCTAATTGATGGATTGGTCTTTAAAATGTCTACGGAGTCGGACAGCACTGGCGCGGCGGACTGCACTCGTCCTTCTCGCTGTCTCTCCCATTCTCTCCCCTTTCTCTTTTTTTTCTTCTTCTCTTTCTTTTTTCCTTCGCTCTATCTGTCTGTGTGTGTGTGTGCGAGTTGCTTGTGCTTGACTTGCTCATCTTTTGTTGCTGTGAAGATGCCAGCAATCTCTTTATTATCATTTTCAGTTAAGTTCAGTTAAGTTCATTGTCCTTAAATGCTTCTTTTATAGGGGTATTACATAAGGGCTGGGGTGCATCATCCAATGGGCAATTGGAAGTAAACAAAACGGAACATCGGTACACTGAGCAAACGAGAACATGCGTTAAATAAATAATTTGTTCAATAATGTGGCAGTACTTCAGAGGAAACAACACCATGTGAAAATCGAACGTACTAAATAGAGGAAATTTTTGACAAAGCAACACTGTACTAAGAACTATAACACCAGCACTGCAGGGATAGATAAACTCGTTAAGGGATGACGATTAATTTAGAAGAGCAGAAGACAGAACAGCTTTGGATATATGAGGCTTATTTGTAGACGCAACATGGAGGGCAAGGGAATTCCAGTGTGACGACGTTCGACAGAAAAACGAAGCAGAAAAATGGTTGTGCGTGGTTCTAAATCCTGTATGGCGCGTTGCGATATTCTGTTTAGTGAACTGTGGAAGAAATTATGAAAGAGACCAAGGCTCGCAATTGTACGATGGTTCAAGAGTGGCTTTAATTCAGATTTCTCTTTGAAGACGGATATGCTTACGTAATAAGAGTAGGATGAATGAATGTATCTTGAAGCGCGATTTTGAAAAGACTCCAGCGCGCTGATGAGATATTTCTGATATGGGTCCCAGATTGGAGAGGCATATTCAACTTTGGGTCTGATGAGTGATCTGAACGCTAGTAGTCTCAAGTCCTGCAGGGCATGACGCAGGTGTCGCTTCAAGAAGCCGAGCGATTTGTTTGCCGATGATATAGTACGCTGTTGCTATGTGTGCCGCAGTTAAGATCGAAGGAAATTAAGACAGGTAAGTACTTGATGATGCGACTGTTTCGATGGGGCTGTTGACTATTGTGTGAGAAGATGGGATGGGGTTACGACTGCGGGTAAATGACATATGTTTTAATTTTTTTATTAAGACTCATTAGCCACCATTAAAAGTTCCTTTCTGTCTGTCTGTCATTAGCCACCGGGCACACCAAGACTGCACATGGTCAAAGTTTTGCTTTAGTATATATTCTTCAGAACTTTAGTTTATTGTATGATAAAACATGGAGTCATCTGAGAACCGTCCAATTTCGCAAGTTGCATGAAGGGGCGTGTCGTTGATATATCGCAAGAGCAGTGGCCCAAGAACAGACCCCTCAGGGACACCTGAAGACACCGGAAGAAGGACGGAGGACTGATCATTGACACTAGCGAACTGCGAGCGGTTGGTTAGGAATGTTTTAAGCTATTTTAGTACGTTGGAGTTTAAGAAGGAAAGTTTATGTAACATGTGTCGTGCGAAACGTTATCATAAGCTTTTTCATAAACAGGAAAGATAGCGTCAGTTTGCCTGTTACGATCAAGATTCTTATGAAGGTCGTGAATGAAAAGATGTAGCTGTGTTTTGCAAGACAGGCCCTTACGAAATCCACGCGGCGCAGGATTAAAAAAATGATTGGCATCTAAATGGTCCATAATGAGTGACTAAATGACGTGTTACATGCCATGTACAACATGGCAAACTCGTGAGTGAGATGGGGCGATAAGTGGCTGAAACCTGTTGCCTGCTTTGGAGTTAGGAATAACTTTTCCCGCTTTCCACTAATGTTGGATACAGCCTACCAAAAGCGACTGGACAAACAAAAGACATAGAAATGCAGAAGATATATGTTTACTATTTTTAGCAGTATTGAGCTAATGCCGTCTAACCGGCACATGACGAAAGCTTTAGGTTATCAATCACATTTGAAATATCATAAACACTGAACGTAATGGCCGGCATTCTAGATACCATGTTGCTGGGCAGTAGTGGTAGAGAAGCACTGGTATCCTTAGTAAAAACTGAGAGGGGCACATTGTTGAAAGCTGTGGCACAGTAGGTGTCGGACATATTGTGGCCAGAATCGTCAGCAAGTGTCACGGTGTGAACATGACTTGGGTTGCCAAAATTTCGTCGGGTTTTCTCGAAGTATTTTAGGTAAGTTATTGTGAAAGAAAGCATGTTTGGTACTTCACATAGCAGATAAGTCCATTTCTTTGGCCGAGAGATACTTTTCCCAAGCGTTAGCATAATTACACTGTTTGGCAGGTCAGAAAAGTGTTTTCTTGTTTTTTCTAGATGCTTTAAGTGGTTAGTGAACCACGAATTCTGACGATTTTCACGGAAGGTAATCTCTGGGATATATTTGTCTGCTAGGTAGTTCATTTTACTTTCAGAGGTCCAGTCGTCATCAATAGATCGTTCGTTAAATCGAGATTCAAAGTTAGGTGGGAAGGCACATAATTCGTTATTAATGGCTTGGAAGTTCCCTCGGTGGTACGGGCAAATTGTTTTGTTACGTCTTGCACGTGGTGACGCAGAAAATAAAAATGTGGAGTGAAGAACTTTATGGTCACTGATGGGAGGAAGAAAAGTTAACGATGATAAGCTCTTTCGATAATTAGTGAGCATAAGGTCCAAGACGTTCGCACAATCACGTGAAACACGTGTTGGTTCAGAAACAAGCTGTGGAAGATTAAAGTTGAAACATCCCACGATGAAATCTCTGGCCTCGGCGTTAGTTCATGCTCGCGAAGATAGGTACAATCACGCATGTTGATACCAGGCAAGTTAAAGTCACCGAATAAAAGAATAAGAGCATTAGGATGCGCAGCTGTATCCTGGCATAAAATGCTGTTTAACTTTCCAGGAAAGTCTGGACAGGGGGCTAATAACAGACAGCGAGCAGGACGGCCTGTGGAAATGAGCGGAAACGCTGCCAGGCTATCTCTAGGCCAGCAGGAGGAGCTATTGTTGTCCAAGGTAATTGCTCACGAAATGCTATAAGGACACCCCCACCTCGTGTTCCTAGACGTTCATGACGATGAACTTCGAAGTTTGGCAAGTATCACTGTCACTGATAGCACCCATTAGCCACGTTTCTGTTATCATGAGCAAAAAAACTGCTAGATGAAGAAACAAGACTTTATATATTGTTACTGTGTTAGAGCTCCAAGGAAGATCGTACCTGTGTGGTAGTCGACGAAGTGTGCTTCGAGCAAGAACCACCATATTGGCTGCTTGGCTATTTTCCCTGTGTAAATACTTTGTAAATATATTTGTACCATTTTGGCGGAGGTGCCGGGTACGACACAAGACGGAACTTCGCAGTGGGCGTGTCCTGAACAGCTCCGTCATGTTAACGGAAGGAGACGCTGCCCCCTGTGCTCAAGCCGCGAGTCCGACAAGTCACGAACAGCTTCTCGTATTGACGCAGCCGCGCGACCCTGGTAACTTCTTTGGCACCGATGGCGTTGACGTTGATGATAAGATTTCGAAGTCGGAGCGTGTTGTAGCGCAATATCGGTGGGAGCCCACATTGATGCTCGCCAATGTCGCCTTCTACCTCTGCGGCAAAGCGGGCATCTGGTTTCAGTCTCACGAGGGAGTTCGTCCCAGCTGGGACGCGTGCAAGGAGAAACTTTGTGACCTGTTTGGCAGATCTCCCGTTCGACAGCGCGCCGCTTCGAAACTTCAACCGAATTGTATGTGTCGTACATACTTGATGTTCTTGCCCTGTGTCATAGGGTCGATGCCAACGTGACTCAGGCAGACAAGGTGAGCCATGTGCTCAAAGGCGTTGCAGATCACGCTTCCAATTTGCTGGTGTCCAAAGACTGCTCATGCGTAGACGACATCATCAAGGAATGGCGGTGTTTTGAAGATTTGAAGAGTAGTCGCATCGCCCAGCTATTCCTCCGGCTTCCGAACACTTCCGCGACGTCATCTTGCGAAGACGGTCAGCCGCAGCCCAGTCAGCCGCTTACTACCGACAGCGTAGTCCGCATTGTACCACGCGAAATCGAGGCCGCGTCCCCGCCATCTTTCCTGACGCGCCCTTCCGAGGACCCTCTACCAACCATTTTATTAATTCAAACTGTTGTACGGGCGGCGCTTCCTAACGTAGGACTGCAGCCTCTGTGTTCGCTCATGCAGCGCGTGTTAGTCCTGTATCATACCCTTAGCGAACATCGGCAACTTTCCGTCGCTATCCCCGCCCGCTTTCCATCGCTTCCCCGCCCAGTGGAGGAAGCCGGGGAACAAACCGATCTGCTTCCGTTGTCATGTTGTTGGACATGTCTCGCGGTACTGTAGCAATCAAGGATTTTCGTCTCGCTCGTTCGGCGCATATTGGCCTGCCGACAACAAGCCCATGCAGTTCGCAACTCGTGGCAATCGACCATCCGGTGAAGTTACCACATCAGTCCGACGCTCCAACCGTTCTCCGCCTGATCACGACCATCGCTCCTGCTCACCTCTGCACCGGCGCTACACATCCCCTCGCCCACCTGTACGCTCCCTATCGGAAAACTGACCGATGCAACTCCCGGAGGTGACGCTGCATTCGACCCCAGACCTGAAAACCCTCTCCTCAGCATGACTACTGACCAAAACCTGCTTGCGGTGGAAGTGGGTGGTCTGCCTGTTACTGCCCTTGCTGATACTGGCGCACACATTTCTGTTATGAGCACGAACCTGCATGCAATTCTAAACAAGGTCCCAACGCGACCCGAGTGCCTCTTTGTATGCGTCGCTAATGGAGGAACTGCCGCCGTGCTCAAAATGTGCAACGCACGTCTGCGCGTGGCCGACCGCCACACTGCTGTCCTGTTCCATGTTCTTCAACAGTGTCCTCATGACGTCATTCTCGGTCTAGATTTTTTATCTGACCATTTAGCCTTCATCGATTGCTCCGCCGGTGTTGTACAGCTCGACCTGCCCGATTTTGCCGACGCCGTCGACCCAGTCTAGAGCAAGCTTTCGTGTGCCGAATTTGTTCGCCTGCCAGCACACGTTCGACTCTGTATCTCCGCTGAGCCGTGCCCCACTGCGCCGGATGGTGACTATGTGGTCTCTCTCTGCCGTAGTGTTTTGCTGTCGCCCAACGTGTCTTTCCCATACACTTTTCTCACCGTAAGGGCGAACAAGAATGCTTTCCTCTGTGGAACTTCGGTCGCCGCACACAAGTTATACCTCAAGGTATTGCTCTCGCCACTTTGTCGCCGTCGCATGACTGCGAGATATCATGGTTTTACCACAAGTGGCTTCTGCCGATTCCTCTGCTCCACACAGTGCCAGCAAAATTCAATCATCTCCATTGGGACACCGCGTAACGATGATGATTGCCTCATATCTTTTGCTTTCCCAAGTCAACGACGTCTGTGCTCTGCTTGTCACATACTCTGACATATTTGACTTTGATCGTCGGCTCTTAGGTCAAACATCGCACGTCAAGCACCGCATACATACCGGTGATGCGGCTCCGATTCACAGGCGGCCTTACCGTGTGTCAAGAGCACACTGGCGGAAAAACGCGCGCGGCGCGCCGCCGGCGGAAAAATGCTTCGGCGGCGACACGGCCACACTGCTCGCGGCGAACCGCGGTGGCATCGCCGTGAAATCCCACCTCCTCCGAGCGAACGGGCGTGAGAGGCAAGCGAGCCACCGTACGGGTACGAAACGAGCCTCCGGGCGGGTCCGCATGACTCCGCGATGGAGCGCGTACGTCACGGACGAAGACGCTCTGATTGGTCTCCTCTCCGGCGGCACGCGGCACCCCGCGTAAAATCGTGCACAGACCAATCGTCTCGCGGCAAGAGAATCCCTGCCGCGCGACAGCCTCGGAGGCTCGCGTTTTGCCGCCTGCGGCGCGCCGCGCGCGTTTTTCCGCCAGTGTGCACGGGCCTTTATTCGACAAGAAGTCGACAAGATGCTCACAAAAGGCATTACTGAGCCTTGTTCGAGTCCGTGGGCTTCGCCTGCGGTCCTAGTTAAGAAGAAAGACAATACTTGGCGTTTCTGTGTAGACTATTGGCACCTAAACAAAATCACCAAAAAAAAATGTCTATCCGCTTCCGCGCATAGATGATGCTCTTGACTGCCTCCACGGCGTGCTTCGAGCAACAACCACCCTATTGGCTGCTTGGCTATTCTCCTTCCGTAAATACTTTGTAAATATATTTGTACCAATATGTTGGCGTTTTGGAAGAAAACTACGGGCGTTTCTGAAAATAGCAGATAAAGAAAGCTTGTTCTTTGAGACAGTAGGGCGAAGGTTGGGCGAA
This sequence comes from Hyalomma asiaticum, assembly GCA_013339685.2. NCBI lineage: Eukaryota > Metazoa > Arthropoda > Arachnida > Ixodida > Ixodidae > Hyalomma > Hyalomma asiaticum. The sequence goes on along the minus strand of CM023482.1, from coordinate 6,337,891 downwards.
TGTCTGTTGAAAACAGACGTTCGTCCAACCTTCACCCTACTGTCCAAACAGCCGTTGAAAATTCTCGCCAACTGAGCAATTCCTCGCCTTTAACTTACGCCCGTTAGCTAGGACTAATTCTTTAATTTTGTGCAGAGCCAGTCTGGTGATGATGGCGCGGTTACGGCCAGGCGAGTACCGTGCCAGCCGGGGGGCACGCTCAACGTCTTTAGCATCAAAGCTTATGTCCATACGTTTACGAATGTTGCCAATGAAATGTTTTTCCGACTCGGTGAAAGTTTCAGAAGGGTTCCATTCAGGAATGCCATACAATATTAGGGTAGTTCTACGCGATCGGTTGTCAGCATCACCTATGCGGCTTTCGAAGTGTTTTTTTTCTTTTTTGCGGTAGTAGCGTGCACCGCTTCCGATTCACTTCGCAAAGGTATCAGTGTGCCTGGTAGTGTTGTTCAAGTTCAGTCATTCGCTTATGTAAATAATTTAGTGTTTTATCAGGGCGCAAACTTTCGTTCTTTAGGCTTTACACATCAGTGATTACTTTATTTTGCCCGGCTGTCAGCTTCTGTAACTCAGCGGGAACATCGCTAATATGAGGTCCTGGATTTGTTTCCACGTCACCTGAGAGAAACAGCGAAGCCTGGATGACATGTACACATCCACGGAAAAGAGCAAGGCAGCACTGAGGGCCGGAAGCTGCACCGGACAATAATCGGCAGGTTCCCTACTCAAGAGTGTGTTTTCTAACCTGCATGGGGAAAACCAGCATCGATGTGACGCAGCCACCGAGCCCACAGAGCGGTCGTAATGGTCACTGCTATTTTATAGCTGATGGACTCGGCAGTGTTCCTTTCGATGCAATATCCCACGATGGCTGGTGTATCTGTGTTCCTCCGGCCAAGTCAAGAAGAGCGGAACGGCAACTGACCTGATTTGGGTATTCGTAGTGGTAGAACGATGGCGCATACTCCATTGATGCTACGGTGCATGCGGTCAGCAATTGAGGCAGCAACACATGACAAACAGCAGCGGTGATCATCTGCACAGTGAAAACCAGCATGGTAGCCGACATCGATGTGGCGCAGCCACCGAGCCCACCAAGTCCGAAACAAACCAACAGTGAGAAAACCATCCTCACTCTGCGTGGGAAGGTGTTGCGACGATATGCAAATTATACTTCTTCAATGTCTCCTGCGAACCCATTTCTACTGTGGTTGTTGCACGTCACTGATTGCGATACTTCGTTTGCAGAAGTGACGAAACATGCTCAAGGCACCCACATCCAGAGATATTTTACTTAGCTTAAAATAGTCGTGTAGCGAATGTTACACAGATGCTTCGAAGTCGCATCACGGCTTGTCGCATGCAGCCAGTGGTTCATCGTTTTCAGAGTCCAAAGTCCTGCACCCTTACACTAGAATCTTTGTAGCAGAGGCATATGCTCTAAGCAAAACACATATAACACATAAACTTACCGAAGGCTGTCATGTACACGAACACTTTGAGCGTTGTAAAAGGACTACTGCCATTCCGTAAACACAGAAGTTCAGTAACTTCAGTACTTTATTCTCTCTTGTGTTCTGTTATTGTCTCTGGCCAACATGGAACTATATGCTGGGCGCCTGGTTCCAGTGGTATTCAGGGCAGTGAGCTGGCGGACCGAAGTGTTGCATCGTTTGATGCACCATCTATAGTGACATGATAGCTGTTCCGGCTGTTGACGTAAAGCCATACTGGAAAAAGAACGTAAAGCAACTCTCTACCTATTCACGTCATACAATCGAGAAACTTTACAAAACCATTAGAAAACCATTTTTCTTAAAATTGAGTATAACTATGAGCAGTGTTTAAACTTTTCTTGCAATTCTGTCATGAATCCCATGCTGTGTGCAGTGCCCTGCTATTGTCTGAAGAGTTGTCTGTATTGTCTGTAGTTGTCTGTATGGTCTGCGTAGTTTATCACCTGTGTAAATTGTTGTGCAAAGCAAGCGTTTCGTTATTTGATGGCTTATTTTTCTTTTTTTTTCTTGCATTGTTAGTCTTTTGTGAATACTTTGTCATTGTATTGTTGTATTGCCCCTCCTGCATGGGCCAGCATGCTGGCCTGCAGTATCGATAAATAAATAAAATAAAATAAATAAACGAGGAAAGAACTGGACAAGACGAGCACTGCCCTCGTTCGGTCCTCGAGTATGAAACCGTACAAACTCGCCCAAATTACATTTCCTCTAAGACCTAAAGGCATACTTGTGGAGAAGTACACGACGCTACTGGCAAAGAAAGTGGGACGCTGAATTCCTTATAGGGCCCCAAACCAGCCCCGACATTTTTTTGAACATTTCAAGTTAACACGCGCATCAAGTTGAGAATGCCGTCACGATGAACGATGTCAAATGCGGCAGCGCTACGCGCCGCGGCCGCGCCACAATCTCGAAAAGCAATCCCGTGCGCCGCTCCGGCCATTTCCGGCACACCAAAGTTAGCCGCGGCGACATTGTGGTTTTTTGGTGACGTCGGAAGAGTCTGAGCTCCGCTGATTGGTCGAAGGAGAACGTCGACTTCCCGCTAGTCTGCCAGCAAATGCACGCGCTCCCTGCCTGTTCGCTTTTCCTCGTCGTGTGTCGTTCGTGTGGTGTTCGCGTGTGAATTCGTAAATGCGCTACGCTACGCAAGTGCAAGTGAGGTACAGCCAACTAGAAACTGCAGCAACTGTCAGAACACGACGGATAGCGCTAACAGAGCGATGGCACAGCACCAACAAAACACTTGCGCGAACGCGGGAGACCGCGGAGGCGCTTCAACCGGATGCGCGTCATCGGCGATGTATGTTACGTGACATTCGGAGGAGCACTCGGCGAGGAGGTGGCACCGGCAAGCGGCCATAGGGGCACAGGAGAGAGCGAAACAAGCAAGCGCCGCGTTTTAATAATCAAACGCGTGTAACTCGGCTATTTCGGCACCGTTTCGAAAAATTCTTGCGGCTACGTGTTTGTTGCGGACACCGGCGCTAAATCAACACCGAAACTAAATTTCGACCTCTTGGTGGTTTAGGGGCCCTTTAAGAAGCTCCGTGTAGTTAAGGCACTGTTAGGTTACTGGCCCCCACTGATCAACTCAAGACAAAGGGATGTACTGCTTTGCCGTCTCAGAATGGGGCACACCCATGGTACCCATAATTTTCTGCTGAATGGGTGTAAACATCCGGTATGGATGAGATGCGGGGAAAACCCCTTTGTCCAGCACGTGTTGATGGAATGCTGCGAGACACAAGCTTCGCTCTGGCCTATACAGACAATGTATACAACTCCACCTGGCACTGCCCCGCCACGGTGGTCTAGTGGCTAAGGTACTCGGCTGCTGATCCGAGGGTCGCGGGATCGAATCCTGGCCGCGGCGGCTGCATTTCGATGGAGGCGAAATGTTGAGGCCCGTGTGCTGTGCGATGTCAGTGCACGTTAAAGAACCCCAGGTGGTCGAAATTTCCGGAGCCCTCCACTACGGCGTCTCTCATAATCAGAACTGGTTTTGGGACGTAAAACCCCACAAAACAAACAAACAAGCAAACAAACATCCACCTGGCACTTTCTGTAGGCAAAGCACCGTTATGGAATCCGTTTTAGTCTCTTTTAATGACATTCGTATCCTTCACGTACTCTGTACGAAAGATACGTAGCACGGCTTCCTGCGATAGGCTGCTGTTACGATATCCATGTTTGATAGAGCACAAGGCTTGTGCGCCGTCACCACGTCCTTTCTACTCAAGGGAAGTGGCGAGGCTCCTGCGCTGCACGTTGTTTAACATAGCTTGTACTTTTTGATTCACGTCAGGGCATCATGTCTTTGTTCTAGATCTCGTTTTCATTGCATAGCCCACTGCAGTTATTGCCATGTTTCTACCAATTTTATATTTTGAGCTATTTACTGCTCTGGCTTTTAGGCCTTCATATAGCCATGCAGCATGAATCATTAGTCCAATGAAAACTCATAACTGGGTGATTCCACGTAAGATCGAACAAAGCATGGCAGGTCACCCTCTTAAATTTATTTCAAAATTTTATATATTGATGCCCGATGTGTGGAAAGAACAGATCCGCAGTTGGTTTTGCTAGCAAAAATATTGTCGAAGCGCGGGGACTCAATAATGAACAGGTGGAGTGCCGCGCTTACCTGCTCTTCTGTTTTGGCCAAATTTGGTTATTAATTACACATACTATATTAAGGTTACGTGGCTGAAATTTTTTTAGGTAATTATATTGTCACGTCGTTTTGACACACGCAGCATTTGATACGAAGCACGCAGGGCTCAAAGTGATGTCAGGCGAACTGTTTATTGGGCGAACTTATGCCCACAAAAAACAAGGTCAATCACAATACACAGCAACAGCGGCGTGAACAGTCGTCGGTCGACGGAAAAGACTGACAAGCGGCGCAGCGCGTCGGCTTTTATACACATATTGCTTAACGCGTTCTCGCATTATCTCCAGAATTCCAGGAAGTTACTCAAGTGTGCGCGTCAGCATGCAAAGTTTCAGGAATTGTCGACACGCTCCCCGAAGTGACACGCAAGATAAACGCGGCTTGCATTGGCATAACAGAAAGTGATAACTGCGCTCGCCGCAAACAATCAAAGCAAGCGCGCGATTAACAGGAAGGTGATAAAGGCGTTCACGAAACCAACCGCACGTGTCACTACCCCCCTCTGAAAAGCGTCGTCCCGATGCCAAAAACAGAACATGGAAGTTAGAGTACATGCAATAAATTAACAATACGTTACTGTTAATCAGCGCGCGTAATAAGGTTTCAGTCGCACCACATGTACAACTTCGGGTCGTGCACGGCGCCGCTGGGATGACGTTAGGCCATCGGGTACGACCTCATAGTCCAGTTCGCCACAACGTCGCAGTACCATGTAGGGTTCAAAGTAGCACCGTAAGAGCTTCTCACACACTCCCCCGTTGTCGCATCGGCGTCCAGACCCAGACAAGGTCACCGGGTTGGTATTCGGTGTGGCGTCGTCGAAGGTTGTAGTGGCGCCTATCGACTGTCTGCTGGCTCTTGAAACGCAGGCGGGCTAGCTGTCCAGCTCCTCCGGCGCGCTCCAGGTAGCTGGCGACGTCAAAGTCTTCGTCGGTGCTGACCGGTAGCATGGCGTCAAGCGTCGTTGTTGTGCTCCGTCCGTAGACAAGCCTGTATGGAGCAAGCTGCGTCGTTTCTTGCACGGCCGTGTCGTACGCGAAGGTCACATACGGAAGTATGGCGTCCCACGTATTGTGTTCGACGTCGACGTACATGGCCAGCATGTCGGCGATGGTGTTATTTAGACGCTCGGTGAGGCCATTCGTCTGCGGGTGGTAGGCGGTCGTTCGGCGGTGGTTCGTGTGAATGTACTTCAAAATAGCCTGTGTTAGATCAACCGTAAAGGCCGTACCTCTGTCGGTGATGAGGATCTCCGGAGCTCCGTGGCGCAGGACGATGTTCTCGATGAAGAACTTCGCGACCTCGGCGGCAGTGCCCTTGGGCATGGCCTTTGTTTCGGCATAGCGGGTGAGGTAGTCAGTCGCTACGACGATCCATTTATTGCCGGAAGTCGACGTCGGGAACGGCCCCAGTAAGTCCATGCAAATTTGCTGGAACGGCCGTCGAGGTTGTTCGAGGGGTTGCAGAAGTCCGGCTTGCCTAGTTGTCCGCGTCTTTCGTCGCTGACAGTCTCTGCATGTCTTCACGTAATGGGCGACGTCTGCAGTGAGACGAGGCCAATAGTACCTCCCTTGTATCCTTGACACCGTGCGGGAAAAACCGAGATGTCTTGCTGTCGGGTCGTCGTGTAAAGCTTCCAGAAACTCTGGACGTAACGCTGAAGGCACCACGAGGAAGTAGTTGGCGCGGTGCGGCGAGTTCTTCAGGAGAACGTTGTTCCGCAGGAAAAACGGAGCCAGTCCTCGGCGGAATACTTTCGGCACGGCGGCGGTCTTGCCTTCCAGGTAATCCATGAGGCTCTTGAGCTCTGGGTCAGCTCGTTGGCGTTCCGCGAAGTCGTCGGTACTTATAGGTCCCAAGAAAGAGTCATCATCCTGGTCACCCTGGGACAGCGGATCGACGGGTGCGCGAGACAAGCAGTCGGCGTCGGTGTGCTTTCGTCCGCTCTTGTAGACGACGGTGATGTGAAATTCTTGCAGTCGAAGACTCCACCGTGCGAGGCGTCCAGATGGGTCTTTCAAGTGAGCTAGCCAACACAAGGCGTGGTGGTCACTCACGACTTTGAAAGGCCTGCCGTACAGTTAGGGGCGGAACTTTGATGTAGCTGAGATGATGGCAAGGCATTCCTTTTCTGTGGTGGAGTAATTGGCTTCTGCCTTCGAAAGTGACCTGCTAGCGTAACTGATGACCCTTTCAAGTCCGTCGGTCCTCTACACGAGCACGGCGCCGAGCCCTGTGCTACTTGAGTCCGTGTGAATTTCGGTGTCAGCATCTTCGTCAAAGTGTGCGAGTATTCGCGGCGTTTGCAGGCGTCGCTTTAGTTCATCAAATGCCTCGATATGCGTCGTTTCCCATTTGAAATCGACGTCGGCCTTCGTGAGGCATGTCAGTTCTTGACGAAGCGCCTGTAATAAAAGCAGAGGCCAAGAAATCGGCGTACTGCCTTCTTGTCGTTGGGCGGAGGAAAGTCGGCGATTGCGGCTGTTTTCTGTTGATCGGGGCGTACTCCCGACTTGATAATAACGTGGCCAAGGAACAATAGCTCCTCGTAGGCGAAGCGGCACTTTTCTGGCTTCAGGGTAAGTCCGGAGGCTTTGATTACCCGAAGAACAGCTTGAAGGCGCCGGAGGTGTTCGTCGAAGCTGGAAGCAAATACGACTACATTGTCCAAGTAGATGAGGCAAGTGTGCCACTTCAAGCCTGCCAATAATTTGTCCATAACCTTTTGGAACGACGCAGGCTCTGAGCAAAGACCAAAGGGCATGACCTTAAACTGGAACAGGCCGTCTGGTGTTATGAAGGCCGTCTTCTCTCGGTCTCCCTCGTCTACTTCGATGTGCCGGTAGCCGGTTTTGAGGTCTATCGACGGAAAATACTTCGCGTTGTAGAGTCGATCGAAAGCTTCGTCTGTCCGTGGGAGAGGATACACGTCTTTCTTCGTGATCTTGTTGAGGCGACGATAATCGGCGCAACTCCGTACGGTTCAATCCTTCTTCACTAACACCACGGGTGATGCCCACGGGCTCGTAGACGGCTGAATGATGTCGTCACGCAGGATTTCGTCGACTTGTTGCTTGATGGCCTCGCGTTCCCGTGCCGAAACTCGGTAGGGGCTCTGACGGAGAAGCCGGGCATATTCGTCGGTTATGATGCGATGTTTTGCGAGAGGGGTCTCACGAAGCCTCGATGACGACGAGAAGCAGTCCTTGTATTGCAGGAGTAAGGCCTTGAGCTCCTTTTGTTGCTGCCTGGAAAGGCCTTGATTGACGTCGAAGGCGGGTGCGGACACTGCGGTCGTCGTGGAGGGTCCGTGAGAATCGGTGAGGGCGAAGGCATTGCTTTCTTCCACAAATTCATTTAGGTGCGCCACCGTCGTACCCCTATTCAGGTGCCGGTATTCATTGCTGAAGTTCGTCACCATTACCTTGGCTGCGCCGTTATGAAGCTTGCCTATGCCTCTTGCGACGCACATCTCATGGTCTAGGAGCAAGGGCCGGTCACCTTCGATGACGCCTTGTAAGTTGGTAGGCGCTTTGGTGCCGACGGAAATGATGACTCTGGACAGTGGCCGACGGTTACCTGCTCTTCTGTCACTATCAAGGCATGATAAGCGACGTTGCAATCTGACGGCGTGGAAAACGTAATTGACCTGGATCTTAGGTCGATGACTGCGCCGTCTTGGTCCCAGAAATCCATGCCTAAAATGATGCCTCGCGAGCATTGCTGCAGGACCACAACACTCACCGAATACGTCTTGGTGTCAATCGTGACTCTTGCCGTGCAGGTTCCAGTCGGTGTTTTAAGGTGGCCCCCTGGTGTTCGGATATCTGTTCCTTCCCAGGCAGTCTTTACCTTCTTCAGCTTGGCGGCGAAGAGACCAGTGATGACAGAGTAGTCGGCGCCGGTATCGACTAGGGCGGTGACGCTGTTGCCGTCGATTATTACGTCGAGGTCGGTGGTTCGTCGTCTGGCGTTCCGCTTAGGTCGGGGCGTTGGATCACGGCTGCGTCGGCTTGTTCCGGCGCTGCTATGTCGCGTCAGCGGCGAGGCTTTCTCGTGAGGACTCTGGTCAGGCGGTGCTGCTGCGACTACGTCGAGAGGGTTCGTGCATCGTGGTCGTCGTCATCGACGGCAACGGCGGCGGCGGCGGCGGCGAAGGATCTTCGGCATTGCGTCGTGCAGCAACCGCACCTCCATCGGTTGCTGCCTTTAGTTTCCCGGATAGGGGCTTGGAGATCGGTTAGACCCGGTTAGGGCCGGTGTACTGGCGGCGATCCGGGGAGACGTAGCGACCAGGCGAAGGTGAACGGGATGGTCGTCGTCGTTGCCACTGCGATCCGGCGATGTACTCATCGATGTCGCGAGGTCGCTCACCTGGGCGCTGACGCGGCACGTTCACGTCGAAGCCACGCAGTCCCATCTCACGGCACTTACAGTAGCGGTAGGTGTGCCCGGCTTCGCCACAGTGGCAGCATAGTGGGCGGTGGTTCCGGGTGCGCCAAATATCACTTTTCCTCGGCGCGCGCTGGATTACTGGCGAGCGGGATGGCGACGGAGGTGGCTGGCGACGAAACTGCGGAGGCGTTGGGTCCTGGCGTGGGCGAGGAGCGGCGGCGGGTCGGCGGGTCGGCGTGCAGCAGCGGCGTAGGTCATCGCCTCCGGTTGGGGTGTCGGTGGTTCGGGAACAGTCAGTGAGCGCTGTACTTCCTCGCGAACAACGTCTTCAATTGACGCGACTTGGGGCTGCCACGACGGAAACATCCGGCGCAGTTCTTCGCGAACTACAGCCCTTAGGGTCTCGCGTAGGTCGTCGGGGCCGAGCCCTTGGAATTCTGAGATGTCTGGGAACATGCGGCGATTGTATTGCCGGTTCGCATCTCGAGGGTCTTCTCAATGGTGGTAGCCTCGGAGAGGAACTCTTGCACCGTCTTTGGCGGGTTTCTGATTAGTCCCGCGAAGAGAACCTGCTTCACTCCTCACATAAGGAGGCGAAGCTTCTTGTCCTCAGACATGTCGGCGTCGGCGTGGCGAAAAAGTCGCGTCATCTCCTCCGTAAAGATGGTTACGTTTTCGTTGGGGAGCTGCACCCGAGTCTCACGCAGTGATGCGGCTCTTTCCTTCTGCACGACGCTTGCAAAGGTGGGCAGGAAAGCAGCGCCGAAGTCGTCCCAGGGTCGAAGCGTTGACTCACGGTTCTCGAACCAAGTCCTTGCGGCCTCTTCCAAATAGAAATACACATGCCTCAGCTTATCGTCGGGGTCCCACTTGTTAAGGGCTGCGACGTGGTCGTAGATGTCCAACCAGCTTTCCGTGTCCTCATATGACGATCCGCTGAAGGTAGGTGGCTCTTTCGGCTGGTGGACGACCACGGTTGCCGTAGATCGTACTTCCGCCATCGTGGATGCCGGTTTCGTTGCAACCCTTGTTTTCTTGTCCTTGTCGGGAAGCGGCAGGTATTTGGGCGGAAGTCCTTGTTGTCTGCGGCTAATTCGAACGACCGGGTTGGCGTCGTCCTCTTGGCGGCTTGGGCTTGGCTCACGGCTGGACGGGGGCGTACGGTACATGGACCGAGGAGCACCTCCACCAGATGTCACGTGGTTGTCACACACGCAGCACTTGATACGAAGCACGCAGGACTCAAAGTGATGTCAGGCGAACTGTTTAATGGGCGAACTTGTGCCTAGTAAAACAAGGCCAATCACAATTCACAGCAACAGCGGCGTGAACAGTCGTCGGTCGACGGAAAGACTGACAAGCGGCGCAATGTATCGTCTTTTATACACACAGCTTAACGTGTTCTCGCATTATCTCTGGAATTCCAGAAGTTACTCAAGTGTGCGCGTCAGCATGCAAAGTTTCAGGAACGGTCGACACTGTTCCCGAAGTGACATGCAAAAGAAACGCGGCTTGCGTTGGGCATAACAGAAGGTGATAACTGCGCTCGCCGCACACAACGAAAGCAAGCGCGTGATTAACAGGAAGGTGATAACGGCGTTCACGAAACCAACCGAACGAGTCAATATGCATGCCACTGCTTGTGTTAAATTATTTTTGCTCTTTATGGGGAATGTACATATTTTTATAAAAATCCTCAAAATCAGCCCAGGCAGCATTTTTTTCCACTTTGCGGGCTCATATCTCAAAAAAGGCTTGTAGCAGAGCAGTGAAAATTCCGCATTACGTTCTAAGCATATTCGTTTATCAAATTGCAAAAGCTTATATTGTTGCGGTTCTGCGAACGCACGGCGTTTATTGATAGAGATGAAAGGTTATCGTAGCGCTCTAGCAAGAGGACCGCAGAGGCAGGACTCCGAAGGGCGTCTTCGTCTTTGTCTCTGGGAAAGCGTTCGTATAGTCACGAGCTTATATCGTACATCGTCTTCGTCGCTGCCAGCGTACAGCTGGGCACGGACCAGTGCGCGGCATTATTCCCCTTCCAGTTCGAGCATCGTCCCGATGCTCGTCAAATATCGGTCGGTGGTGTGCAGCAGCGAGTGAGCTAGACGTCACTCGGCATGATAAGGTTTCATGCCCACGACATGCACTGTTTCAGGCGAAGGCTGACTGACTGACTGAAAAACATTTATTAAACAATTTTTTTACAGGAAGAGTTCGGAGCGGTCCGTAGGGGGCCGCCCCGTACAAACACTAGGTGGGCTCCCTCTTACGGGAGCCCAGTGGCGTCGGCCGCGGCCCGGGCCCGCTCAACCAAGGCCCGTTGGGCCGTCAGGTCATAGCAGCCGAGCAGGGCTGCCTCCCAGTCTTCCCGGGAAGGGTTGGGTAGAGGGGTAAGTTTGGGTTTTTTTGGCATGCCCACGCCATGTGTAAAATGTCAGAAGAACTGTCCTCACAGTGCGGGCACTTCCCCGTGCAAGTGGGGTCGAAGTGTTTTACTATTGCCGGCAACAATAGAGTTCGGGTATAAAGGCGAAGGAGGATTCGCTCCTCCACCTTCGTGAGACCCTTACAGGGTTTAGGATAAATTTGATGGCCGGATTGATAGATTGATAGAATTGTGCGATCTCCTTGAAGGTGTAGGCGGGGTTGGGTTTGGGGTCCGGATCGGTAGGGTACGAGGGTGGTGCCCGGAGAGTGAGCGCGCGGGCAGCGGCATCGGCCGCCTCATTGCCCTCGAGGCCCGTGTGAGCCGGTGCCCATATGATCGTTCGGTGCGCGGGGGCACCGATGTAATTGCTGTTTTGCAGAATTTTGTAAGCTATGTACGGAATGCACCCCTGTTCGACATTGCGGCAGGCCCCCCTAGAGTCGGTGATGATGACTCGCGAGTCCTGATCTGCGGCGGCTAGCGCAATGGCGATCTCCTCCGCGTGTGTAATGTGTGCACTGAAGGTGAGTCCATTTAATGCGATGTTTTGGTGGACGACAGGGCCGTGTGCCAACCCCCGTGGTGCGGGCCGGACGCGTCCACGTAGAATATTCCGTGTTTGTGACCATAATGACGAGCCAAGGCTCCTGCCCGCGCGAGGCGTCGGCCATTGTGGTCGTCTCGTGTCATGTTTGCCGGAAGAGGGCGCACGTGCAGGGCATATCTCCAGACTTCCGGAATCTGTACGCGCTCTTCCGTGCGTATCGAGTGGTGAATGTGTATTCGGGCAAGGAGGCGGCGACCCGACGGCGTGTTAGAGAGTCTAGTGTATTGGTTCGTCAAATGCGCCTCTCGCAGCTCCTTGAAGGTGTTCACCATTCCCAGGCCCAGGAGGCGCTGGTTGGAGGTGTTGACCGGAAGGTCGAGGGCGCGCTTGTAAATTTTGCGGAGAATGACTTCGAGTACATTCTCGTCGAATTTGCGTAGGTGGAGGTATGGAGCCGAGTACAGGACTGACGGCGTCTTGAACAAGATGAACTGTCACCTACGACCTCGTACGTGACGTCGCTGAGGCGGCGCAGAACCTTGTATGGCCCGAAGTATCGGCGTAGAAGTTTCTCGGAAAGGCCTCGGCGCCGCACAGGAGTCCAAACCGAGACCCTTTCCCCGGGATGGTAGTCCACGAAACGAGGCCGGAGATTGTACCGTCGGGTGTCACTTTCTTGTTGAGAGGCTATTCTGACACGCGCGAGCTGTCGTGCTTCTTCGGCGCGCTCAGTGAAGACAGCGACGTCGTCCTCTGTATCGGTGCAATCGTGGGGCAGCATAGCGTCCAGCATTGTTATAACTTCTCTTCCGTGAAGGAGGCCAAACGGTGTCATCCTTGTCGTTTCCTGGCGTGCCGTATTATACGCGAATGTCACATATGATAAAATTTTGTCCCAATTCTTGTGCTCTATATCGACGTACATGCATAGCATGTCTGCGATGGTCTTGTTGAGGCGTTCCGTAAGCCCGTCCGTTTGCGGGTGGTACGCAGTCGTTTTCCTGTGCGCTGTGCCGCTGAGCTCAAGCACAGTGCGTAAAATTTCAGCACTGAACGCCGTTCCTCTGTCAGTTATTATGGCCGCTGGAGCTCCATGCCTGAGGACTATGTTCTCAATGAAGAATTGTGACGCTTCAGCAGCAGTGCCACGTGGGATTGCCTTAGTTTCTGCGTATCGGGTGAGGTAGTCTGTCGCGACTATCACCCATCTATTGCCGCTGTCAGAAAGTGGAAATGGGCCTAGAAGGTCCATTCCAACTTGAGCAAATGGTGCGTCTGGCACGGAGACCGGATGCAGCAGCCCGGTGGGTTTAGTCGGTGGCACTTTGCGTCGCCGGCAGTCAATCCAAGTCCTCACGTAGTCTTTGATATACGCTGCGAGCTTTGGCCTGTAGTATTTCTGTTATGTTCGTGCCAACGTTCTAGTGTAGCCGAGGTGCCCTGAGGTGGGTTCGTCGTGGCAGGCGTGCAGTATTTCTTTTCGAAGGCTTTCGGGGATAACCAGAAGGTAGCTCCGTCCTGTGGAAGAGAAGTTCTTACGAAAAAGGATGCCACCACGTAAGCAAAACGATGCAAGGCCTTTTGAAAACACCTTCGGCACATTAGAGGTAAGCTCTTCCTAGAATTTTATCAGCGAGTTGAGCGCTTCGTCGTCATGCTGTTGCTGGGCGATGGTGGCCGCGTCAACAACGCCTAAAAATCGTGTGCATTAGTCATCGTCCGTGTTTGGTGGATCAATCGGTGCTCTTGAGAGGCAATCCGCATCTAGACGCTGCTTGCCGGATTTATAAACCACCGTCATGTCATACTCTTGTAGCCGTAAGCTCCAGCGTGCCAAACGTCCTGATGGGTCCTTCATGTTGCTCAGCCAACAAAGCGAGTGGTGGTCGTTTATTACTCTGAAAGTGCGGCCGTACAAGTACGGACGAAACTTAGTAACTGCCCATACTACAGCCAGGCACTCCTTCTCCGTGGCGGAGTAGTTGGACTTTGCACGTGACAACGTCCGGCTCGCATATCAATAACTCGCTCGGCACCGTCTTGCCATTGAATGAGAACGGCGCCGAGACCTACGTTGCTAGAGTCGGTGTGCCAGCGTTGGTGCGTCCTCGTCGAAGTGAGCGATGACAGGCGGAGTTTGCAGACGCTGCCGTAGCTCATTAAATGCCGCTTCTTGCTCCTCTCCCCATGTGAAGGCGACGTCTTCTCTTGTGAGGCCGGTGAGCAGAGAGGCAATGTGTACAAAGATTTTTATGAATCGCAGGTAATAATCGCAGAGTCCGAGGAATTGTCTCACTGCCTTTTAGGGGCGAAGCTCCTCTTAGTCTAACCTTGTCACGCGTCAGGCGTCAGTCGTCGTCAGGCGTAACCCGCGTGCCTCCCGGCACGCGCTCGCCCTCAGTGTTCGCCTCGGCGCGTGCCTCTCTCTCTCTCTCTCCTGGCGCTGCCTCCCGGCGCGTGCCTCTGCTGTCTTGTGTATGAGAGAGAGAGACAGAGAGAGAGCGAAAGGCGCGCGTTGGCTATCGAAAAGCCCTTTCTTAGAGGAACGATGTACCAGCTCGCAAAGAAGGAGAACGCGCCTTCACCCGCGAGAGGCAACGTTGGCGCAGGCAGCGTCTCCTAGCGAGTTTCTTGATTGAGAAATACCGACTGCTCGCGTTGGAGAAGCGTTCACCGGCAACCCATATATATGTATATATATAGACACTAGATCTTGACTTGCAATGAAATGCTGGTGGGAGATTTCACTTATGCATAGTTGAACCATGAGGATTCGTAGCGTGCGCGTTAACTAAATTAATCCAGAACTCGGCACGATCTACGATGAACCTCCCGAGCTTCGCCCACTCACCATCACTCACTCCGTGGATATGCTGTAATTTTTTTATCTGTAGGCCTGAGGAACTTTGATACGGCAGCAGTTTATCGGGATCTGGCCTGACGCCTTCATGACTAACCACATGGGCAAGAAACTGAAGTTTTTCGTAGCCAACGTGGCATTTTTCGGCTTTTAACGTGAGCCCAGCGGCCTTAATGGCCTGGAGAACCGAGAGTAACCGTTTTTGGTGCTCCTCAAACCTGGCGGAAAAAACGATGACGTCATCAAGATATACCAAACAAGTTTTCCACTTTAGACCGGAGAGAACGGTATCCATTAGTCTTTGAAATGTGGCTGGGGCTGAGCATAAGCCGAAGGGAAGAACCTTGAATTCGTAAAGCCCATCAGGCGTAGCGAAAGCAGTCTTCTCTCTCTCGCTCATCGACCTCTATTTGCCAGTATCCATGGAAGAGAAGTAACGTGCATGGCGTAAACGGTCCAAAGAGTCATCAATCCGTGGTAAAGGATACACGTCTTTTTCAGTAACACGATTGAGCTTGCGATAATCAATGCAGAATCGTAGGGTGCCATCTTTCTTCTTTACGAGCACCACAGACGATGCCCAAGGGCTTTTTCACGGTTGGATTACTTCGTCTTCTAGCATCTTCTTGACCTGCTGGTGTATCACCTCGCGCTCTTTCGGTGCTACACGGTACAGATTCTGGCGAATCGGTGTTGTCGTCTCCTCCGTGATGATGCGGTGTTTCCTTAGCGGCATTTGACCTACTCGCGATGTTGACAAGAAGCAATCCTTAAACTGCTCAAGCAAGGTGAGAAGGCGTTCCTTCTCTAAAGGCGTTAAACTTGGACCAACGTCGACGACAGGTGCACATGCCGCTGCATCAACCGTTTCATCCCTTTGCACAGTGAAGCAATCTTGAGCGGGGGCGATTTCTTCAAGGTATCCTACAGCGGTGCCTTTACTTATGTGACGGCGTTCGTTGGTGAAGTTAGTCAGCAGCACTTCCGCTCGTCCACCGTGTAAACTGGACTATTCCACGAGCGATGGCAATACCATGACGGAGGAGAAGGGAAGTAACTTGTTCGGCTACACGTTCTTCGTTGCAAACTCCGTTGCAGATGATCGACAGCAAGCAACATGATAGCGGCGGTATGCAGACGTTATCGTCAAGAACACGTAGAGGTCGACGTTTCCTTTCCGCGCTGTAAGTAGGATCTTTGCCTGCCGAGAATGTCACAACACCGTCGCGTATGTTAACGATGGCATCGTACTCCCGCGAAAAGTCCATTCCTAAGATCAGCGCTTTGCAGCACTCTGGCAGAATCACGAAGGTGGCGACAAATGTTGTATCGCCTATAGCCAGCCGCGCCGTGCCTGTCGGTGTCATCAGCTGGCCTCCGGCACTTCGAATTAAAGGGCCGGTCCATTCCATTTTCACCTTTTTGAGTGTGTCTGCCAACTGCTCGCTCATTATAGAAAAGTCCGCGCCAGTGTCAACCAAGGCCGTCACTTCGTACCCGTCAATTTGCACAGTGAGGTCGGCAGTAACAGTTTCTTCGGCGTTGCGATCTGGTTCGGCTACGACCTCTTGCGGCAATAAAGGGTGATTTTCGGCAATTTGACGTTCGGCAACCTTCCCCCCTGAGGTCGCTGCTTTTAGTTTCCCTGCCTCCACGTGGCTGAGGTGCATGTGCATCCACCACGAGTGTTTTGAAGTGTGGGCTATCCATTGAGTTTTTGGGTACGTATTGTCTTAGAGAAGTGTTTGTAGTACCGAGGGCCTTTGTTCTTTAGATAGTGTAACTCTTGTGCTACGAGCGGTCATGGTCAAAAAGACCGCAAAGTGTTCAGGGTGCGGGGCAGCGGTGAAAATGAAAGTTTGTGCGGAAGAGAAGGCAGAAGAAGCTGACGCAAAATGTAGACAGTGCGAGATCGAGGCAAAAATGGAAAAAATGATGGCTGCTCAGAGCGGACTTATGGACAGAATCCCTGAGCTTGAAAATGCGTTGGTAAAAGAGCGTGAGAAAACGCAGGCCATGGGGGAGAGGCTTAGGTTAGCAGAGGAGGAACTAGCCATGGTAGTTAAGGTGAACAAAGAAGCAGGCAACAGCGAGAATAGTGTTGCGCCGACCTCCAGCGCGGGGGGGGGGGGGGGGGGCAGCAAGAACAGGGTGTGAAAAACGCAGGTGCAAAGAGCACTGGGCACAGCTTTCAGGAAGTAGTGTTGAGGGAGGGAGTAGACAATGCAGCAGCTGGGACTCAGGCTAAACACCCAGACAGTAGCCAGGTGCAGGTGACTCCAGCTGGAAAACCTCAGCTGGTTATTATAGCTGGCGATTCCAATTTAGTTCGATGCGCCGAGGCACTGAAAGAGAGGCTGAAAGGCGACAAAAGAGTATTGGTAGGGACGTTCCCAGGACATAGGCTGGGTTCAGTCATGAGGCAAGCAAGAGAAAAGCTCAGGTCTGGGGCTCACGGACGCAACCTCGTGATGATTGCGGCAGGGCTAAACGACGTCCTCAACAAAGAATCGTCAGGATTAGCGACGACCTTGGCAAAAGGCGTCGACGACATGCGCGCCATCTCCCCCCAGGTGCAGATAGTAGTGTGCACGGTACCGGAAATACCAGTGCGTGACGGCAACCTCCAAAGAGCTGTTGTCGATGCGAACAAAGAGATATGGCGTACGAGTCGAGAGAAGGGTTTCGAAGTAGTGGAAATAAACAGGGAAGTGCATAGGTGGGGGGGTTTCCAAAGAGACAGAATTCACTTCGATAGGAGGCTTGGTCATGAGGTGGGTTGGCGGCTTGCAGGACGTGCAGTAGCTTTTTTGGGGGGTACCCGGGCCCTTCGGAGTCCGGGGTAGCAAGGAACAAAGGAAACAAGCAGGGGGATTTTCGGGCAGGTAGCACTGAGAAATGCCAGAAAGGAGGTAAAAGGAAGAAAAGAGCGAAGGCGCGTGTAGCAATTAGTTACATAAACATGCAGGGTGGCAGAAAAAAGGCAAAATCGTTAGAGATTGAGGAACAGTTAAACAAAGAAAAGATAGGCGTTTATGCGGTTACAGAAACACACCTTAGAGACCTGGAAGAGCCACCACATATTGACAGTTATGTTTGGGACGGGGTGCAACACGATCATATCAGAAAGAAAAGGTGGGGGTGTTGGAATGCTTATTCATAGCGGAGCAAAATGGGAGAGAGTAAAACAAACGTGTTCAGAGCACCTCTGGGTTTCGGGCACGGTAGGTGGAAAGAAAACGTGGCTAGGTGTAGCTTACATGTGGACGGGAAATAACTGTAAGGAAAAGAATCTGGAGATAAAGCATTGCATAAACACCGATATTAAAGAATTTGGTCATGGGGCCGAAATCATCCTCCTAGGGGATATGAATGCCCACATCCACGACCTTGACGGATATACAGACACCAATGGGAGGTTATTGCTCGATCTTTGCGAGCACCATAGTCTTGTGATAATTAACACAGGGCCCAAGTGCGATGTACAGATCACGTGGGAGGTCAGAAACAGACAATCGAACATTGATTATTGTCTTATGACAGAAGGAATCTATGAAAAACTGAGAGAAATGAGAATAGACGAGGACGGGATGAACAGCTTGGGTAGTGATCATAAACGCATAACGTTACAACTGGGATATAAAACTGAAAATAATAACGTAGAGTCGAAGTTTGGCAGCTCGTATTTAAATGACAAACAAATAAAAAATACAGCCGCAAGAGTAGAGGAAGAAGTAGGCAAAATACGAGGCATGGACTGGGGGTATAATGAGCTAGTTGACGAAAGAAATAAGTAAAGAGAAGAAAACTGTTTGCTGGAAAGGAAAGAGAACGCCAAAAAGATGGTGGAACAAGGAAATCCGGGAAGCGATCGAAAAGCGACGTAAAGCATCAAGGGAGCACAGGCAGGCAAAAAGGGACAAGCGGCCGCAAGTCGAAGTCACGGAAAGATGGGATATATATTTAGAGAAAAAATCTATTGTACAGAAATTGGTCGAGGCAAAAATTAAAGGTGAAAGCGAACGCTGGGTGACAGAAATTCATGACAAAAGGAAGGCCGCGCCTAGGATATTTTGGAACCACCTAAAAGCGCTAGGTAAAAAGTCTGCCACGTTGCAACAGCATATTGTTGATGAAAGAGGAAATCAATTGGAAGGGTACGAAGCGTTGGGTTACATACAGAAGGTAAGAGCCGGTTCGTTTAAAAAGATCGTCCAAGAGATTCCCCCAGTGGATAAAACCATGACGGATAACGAAACTAAGGAAGAGCTAGAACTTGAGAATTTCAACTGGAAAAAGGCCGAAGGAAAAATTCCAAAGCGCACTGCCCTGGGTTTAGATGGGGTCCCCGTTAGCCTCATTAACGAATTAGGACAGAACACTAAAGAAGCACTATTGAAAGCCCTAGAAAAATGCTTACAGAAGAGGCAAATACCGGACAGTTGGCGAAAAAGCAGAATGAACTTAATCTATAAAGGCAAGGGGGAAAAGAACAACGTTCGCTCGTATAGACCGCTAACCATTACATCGGTACTATACAGTATGGCTATGCAAGCAGTAAAATTAAAAATAGAAGCCTGGGCAGAACGTAACAATATTTTGGGAGAACTTCAGAATGGATTTCGAGTAGACAGGCGTTTAGACGATAACCTATTTGTTCTTACTCAGTGTATAGAAATATCTAAAATAGAAAGGAGGCCGTTGTACGTGACTTTTCTAGACATCACTGGGGCGTATGACAATGTTAATCAGGAAATATTGTGGGAAATTTTGGAAGGAATGGGCATAGGCGACGATTGTGTACAGCTTTTGAGGGAAATATATCGAGAAAATACAGTTTGCATAGAATGGGAAGGAATCAGTAGCAGAAAGAACGTTGATATTAGCAAGGGGCTGAGACAGGGATGTCCTTTGTCGCCGCTGTTATTCATGCTGTACATGGTTAGAATGGAAAAAGCGCTAGGAGATAGCAACATTGGTTTTAATCTGTCACACAAACAGGGAGGCGTGATGATTGAGCAGATGCTTCCGGGTTTATTTTATGCTGATGATACTGTCTTATTCGCGGACAGTCGAGATGATATACAACGGCTGGTGAATATATGCGGGAAGGAAGGCGAGGCTCTAGGACTAGGATTTAGTGTAACAAAATGCGGATTGATGGTATTCAATGATCCCAACGACCAGGCGGTATCCATACAGGGCCAAGAAATACCGAGAGTAAGCGAATACAAGTACCTTGGCGTATGGGTTAATGAGGGCGATATATACATGAAGGTACACGAAAAAGCCTTGGCAACAAAGGGAAAAAGGAACGCAGCAATAATGAAGCACAGAGCGTTATGGGGACACAATAGGTACGAGGTGCATAGGGGTCTGTGGAAAGGGGTAATGGTACCGGGGCTTACATTTGGGAACTCAGTGGTGTGCATGAGACCAGAGATACAATCAGGAATAGATGTGAATCAAATAACTGTGGGACGCCTCGCGTTGGGTGCTCACGGGAAAACCACAAACGAGGCTGTAAAGGGCGATATGGGATGGGCGAGTTTTGAGGCAAGGGAAGCGCAGAGCAAAATAAGGTTTGAAGAAAGACTAAGGAATATGAAAGAGAGTAGGTGGGCAGTGAAGGTGTTCCGCTATTTATATAGAAAGAGCGTTGACACGCAGTGGAGAAAGAGAACTAGGAGGCTCACCAGTAAATATACGGCTGTAAGAGAACTGACAACAAAGAGCGTAAAGGGAAAAGTCAGAGAGGCGGAGAAGATTTACTGGAGAGCAGCGATGGAAAAAAAGCCGACTCTGAATAACTACCGAGAGGGCAAAAACGAAATAAAGAGGGAGGCATTTTATGATAATTCAAGAGGAAGCGCTTTATTGTTTGAAGCGAGATCGGGCTGCCTTAGAACGCGTATTTATAAAGCGAAATTCAGTAAAGAAGAAGAAAAATGCACGTGCTGTGAGGAAGATAGGGAAACGACGGAGCATGTTCTGATTGAATGCGGAAATATCCGCCCAGGTGTACGTTTGGGCACCACCCTACAGGAAGCCTTGGGTTTTAGGGCGAACAACGGGAAGCTGAACATGGCCGCGACTGAAATAAGTAAGAGACGGTTAGAATACTGGTGGCAGAAAACTAGAGAGAGCGGACAAAAATAATTATAGAGAAAAATAAGGACCTTCTGCCATAAGGGGCAGGGAACTGGGCTATGAATTTCCGTTTTTTCTATAGTATGATCGATTTGATTGAAGTAAATTTGAAAGGCATGAGGAAGATTTAAAGAGAGAGAGAAAAAAAAGTGCTTAAATCTTCTTACGAGCTTGGTGGCGCACATGTCACCGCCCCGCTACAAAGGGGACGCTCATAGCATCCATCCATCCATCCATCCTGCCGAGGGCTGGGAGATCGACCTCTGACGTTCCCAAAGCTCGAGCGGTTCGGCGAAGGAAACCGCGAAGGAGACGGCGAACGCGACCGAACCGATGAGCTCACTTGGCTGCGAGCCGTGCTGTCGCCAAATGCTGAACGGCTGTCGCCAAACTGGCGGCATGGAGCGGCGAATGCGTTTCCCTCGTAGTCAGTTTCACGGTGGGGGCAGTAACGGTAGATGTGTCCCGGTTCTCCGCAGTTATAGCACAGTGGTCGTCGATCAGGGAAGCGCCAAATGTCGGTTCGCCGAAGTTGGGGTCTCCTGACAGGTTCCGGTTGTGTCCACGCCGCGACGGGTTGCTGGGGGCAGTACTGTGGCGGCGGCAAGGTGGGCAACGGCAACGGCCGACGAAGAACGTCTGCGTAGCTATATGGGGTCGGCTCGAAATGCGTCTCCGGACGTGATTCGGGGGCGGCAAACGCTTGTCGCAGTTCGTTGCGCACTACTTCGGCGACAGAGGCAACTGTGCACTCCTGCGGTGGCGGAGGAGCTGCTTGCCTAGCATTCTCCTTTGCAATCTCTTCCCGAACAATGTCGTGTATGAGCTGACGTAGCGTGCGTTCATCAGGCACGCCCAATACTGCGGCACCTGCAGGCGCATCGGCGGCCGGGCGGTCGTATTGCCGATAGCGTTGCTGAAGCGCCCGCTCGATTGTCGTGGCCTCCCTGATAAACTCGTCGACTGTCGTCGGTGGATTGCGTACCAAGCCAGCGAAGAGCTGCTCTTTTACACCACGCATCAGATGGCTCACCTTCTTTGATTCAGGCATACTGGGATCGGCCCGACGGAACAGGCGCGCCATGTCCTCAGCAAACATGGCAACTGCCTCATTCGGCTTCTGGATTCGTGTCTCGAGAAGGCGTTGGGCTGTTCCACGTCGATCGGTATTACGGAACGTCTCAAGGAACCGCCGGGAAAACTCGGCCCACGTAGCGAAGCTTCCCTCCCTGTTGTGGAACCATGTTTTCGCGCTGCCCTCAAGTGAAAAATATAAGTTGGAAACTTTTTCGTCGGGGCTCCAGCGGTTAGACTTCGCTACTCGCTCGTACTGTTCGAGCCAGTCGTCGGCGTCCTCATACGTGTCGCCATGGAATGGCTCGGGAACTCGCTGATTCTGAACTGTCACGTACGTTGGGCTGTTCGCCGATGCCATTTCTTGAGCGGGAGGAGCCATCGAGGCAGAGGAACCTTGCAGAACACCAAATTCAGGGCTCAAACCATGCAGGCAGCGGCTTGCGCGGTGCACAGGCGTATCCACGCGTATGTAGCGAAACGTCGGGGCCGTTAATGTTAGACGCATTGGAAGGTCAGGAAGACGAAGAGGCGTGGGAGCCACTCCGCGCAGGCAAGCGATGAGGAGTCGACACAATGAATTGGGAGAGCACTCATTGGGGGGTTTATTTAGCTAAGACAACTTGAAGTTAGAAAACACACAGGGCAACAATTATACAACATAGAAAATGGTATCATACCCCGTCGGCCTGCCGGACTGGTCTCCAGGTGGTGTCGAGCGTCATGGTCCCCTAGTCCGCTCTCCCAAAAAAGGCCAGTGTCGCCGCTTAAATAGCACTTTTCAGCATCCACGGCAACGCGGACCAATCAGGCAGGCCGAAGTTAACGATGCTCCACGCGAGCTTTCATGATCGCGTGCATCCGGCCTTGCTACAAAACTAATACAAACAACACATTCCAGAAAATGGCCGCGACGCGCACACGTGGTATTCATTTTCTGTGTCACGTCGTCAAGAAGACCCCCTGCGGTGCGCCAGCTCGTTTAGGGCACGAAGAGACTAACCAGACGCACCTGCCTCTCGCCAGCTCGTTTGCCCGAGCGCCCCTCTAGGAAAGCAGTCGAAAAAGAAAAAAGAACAAGAAAACATTCTACGCGACGCTGCCTTCGCGACACCTCCCCCCTACGAAATAGAGTGACCCACTCGTTTTAGAAAAGTTATACATCTATCTAAAAAGTGAAAAACTTAAAACAACAAATGGAAAATCGCGAGACTGAAAATAACTAATGTTCACTCGCTGGCTCTGTAATACAAGTCAGTATCAGTGTCGTAAGCGGCGACATTTCGTTGTCCGTTGCTGCCGTTTGACAATGTCTTCCAATCGCTGTAAAGTTCAGTTTCAGAGTCAGAGCTCTCGCGCTGCTGCACTGCATCACTGGTCCCTGACTCGCGCACACCATGACGCAAACGAAGTTCTTGGTCCACTCGCGAACCGCATTCGCGCACATCACCATTGACGTCGCACTCGTGCACAACACTGGGTTGTAATTTGTGATCATCACTCCCTGCACTGCGCTCGCGCACTTCACTTTGACGGAATTCGCGGTCATCACTGCACTCGCGCACATCACCACTTGGATCTCGCACCTCGTGATCGGCACCGGACTCGTCGTCTGCGTCGTCGGCATCGGAACATGATCGAACGTGGCAGGGCTTTAATCGCACAACATTCACAACGTCACGTTTTTTTCCCAGTTTGGTCTACCGCCTCCCAGTCATTTTCGGCTACCCGGCGCACTAGACTGAATGGTCCGTGGTATCTGTGAAGAAGCTTCGTTGTCTTTCCTTTTGCTCGCGAGGGAGTCCATACGTACACCAAGTCCCCCTGACGATAAACAGCACTGCGTCGTTTAGCATCGTAGCTGCGCTTGTTCTTTTCTTGCTGGTGCCTTTCCCGTTCATTCACTGATTTTCGAGCCTGCCGCAGCCGGTGAGCCACTTTCATCGCATCCAGGGTGTAGTCGAATCCACGTTGTGCGCCCGACCCGACATCTACCGGTAGCGTCGGCTCATGCCCGTGAAGAAGAAAGAAGGGAGTGAATCCGGTCGTCTCGTGGGTGGAAGAATTGTACGCAAAAAGAACGTACGGCAGAAATTCATCCCAGTCACGGTGGTGCGAGGAAACGTACATGCTGAGCATGTCAGCCAACGTGCGGTTAAAACGCTCGCACAGCCCGTTGGCCTGTGGGTGGTATGCTGTTGTGGTGGCATGTTCGCTACCCACGAGCCGGAATATTTCCTCGGTCAAGTTGGCAACAAAATGCTGACCTCAATCGCTTATAACTCTCTCCGGGGCACCATGACGCAGGACGATTTGCTCGACGAAAGCCCTCGCCGCCTCTGCGGCAGTGGCTGCTGGACACGCCACAGCTTCGACCCATTTTGTATGGTAGTCGGTAATCACGACGATGTAGCGGTTCCCTGCTTTGGATTTGGTGAAAGGTCCAAGAAAGTCCATGCCCACTTGTTTAAACGGTCGACCCACAGGTGGGATTGGTTGGAGGTAACCGGCTGGCTTCCCTGGCGGTTGCTTTCGCGTCTGGCAGTCAGGGCAGGAGAGAACGTACTTGCTGACGTATGAGAACATCTTCGGCCAGAAATATCGGCAACGCACCCTCTCCCATGTACGCTTGACACCCAAGTGGCCTGCCGTGCAGTCGTCATGACAGTGCCTTAATATCTCAGACCTCAAGCACCTGGGAACAACGAGGGCCGCGCGATCCTCCTCAAAGCCTTTCGCGATCAACCGAAAACTCCGTGCCGTTCTTTTGGTCTTCCTGACAACGGGAGCACTCGGGTGCTCGAGGTGCTGTACAATGTCTCTAATCCATGGTTCTGCCCTCTGCTTTTTTCCAACATCCACCTGATCCAAAACCAGCAACGGTAAGGGGTTTTCTTCGCTTACTAGTGCGGGATCGTGAGGAAGGCGGGAAAGCGTGTCGGCATTTCCATTCTTGAGGCCAGGGCGGTGTCGCAACGTTATGTCGAACTCCTGAAGTAACAACGACCATCGCATAAGGCGACCGTTCGGATTCCTCACTCTCATAAGCCAAGCTAGGCTAGCTTGGTCAGCCACGACCGTGAAATTAGCGCCAAAGAGGTATGGCCGAAACTGTCCGCAGGCGTACACGACTGCGAGGCATTCCTTTTCAGTTGTGCTGTAGTTCATCTCAGCCTTGTTGAGGTGGCGGCTTGCATAGGCAATGACTCTTTCTTGACCTTCAGTTTTCTGGACCAACACGGCGCCAATGCCGTAATCGCAGGCATCGGTGTGCACCTCTATCGGCTTTCCCGGCTCAAACTGACCTAGAACTGGGGCTGTGATCAGCTTTTCTTTGAGGGACTGCATCGCCGCCTCGCAGGCTGCATCCCACACGAAAGGAACATCCTTTTTAGTTAAGTTGGTTAGAGGTCGAGAAATGTGAGAGAAGTCTTTGCTGAATCGCCGATAGTAGTTACAGATTTCGAGAAAAACTCTGTACACCTTTTTTGTTTCGCGGCTGGGAGAATCTTTCGATCGCTGCTACTTTGTCTGGGTCTGGCCGGATGCTTTCACCTGTGAGAATGTGTCCTAAATATTTTATTTCCTGGCGGGCGAAGCTGCATTTCTCGGGCTTCAGTCGCAAATTTGCCGCGTCCAAAGCCGAAAACACACTTTCCAAATCTTGCAAATGGGTTGCCATGGTCTTGGAGAAAATTACGATGTCGTCCAAGTAGGCCAAACAAACCCTCCAGAGGAGACCGCTGAGGACTTTGTTAATCATTCTCTGGAATGGGGCGGGGGCGTTGCACAGGCCACAAGGGACAACGTTGAATTCGTACAGGCCGGTTCCACAGGCAAACGCGGTCTTTGGCTTATCTTCCTCTTTGATGCCCACTTGCCAGTAGCCTGATGTTAGATCAAGTGTGGTGAAATATTTTGACCCCTGAAGCACGTCGAGAATGTCATCATTCGCGGCAGTGGGTGCACATCTTTCTTAGTCACTTCATTGACTCTTCGGAAATCGACGCAGAAACGCGAAGTCCCATTTGGCTTTTTAACGAGGACGACAGGTGATGACCAAGGACTGTGAGATTCTCTAATTATCCCATCGCGCAGCATCTCTTCGACCTGTTGCTCAATCTCTTGCCTTTCAAACGGGGAATGGCGATATGGGTGCTGATTAACTGGTCGAGAATCACCTGTGTCGATCACGTGTTCAGCGACGTGAGTTTGCCGGATGGGGTTATCGTTGCTTGTAAATAGATGACGGTATTTCTCAATGAGCGACAGCAGCTCATCGCGTTCAGATTGCTGCAGGTTATCCCCAGTCTGTATGTCAAGCTCATGAGGCACTCGATCGTTTTCGGGAGCCGTTATTGCCAACTGTGCGTCATGAATAGATGAAGCCCATCCAAGCTTTGTTCCGTTGAGCAGATTTACTGGCGACATGGTGGGGTTAGCATACGAAGCAGGCCTCTCCAATGCTCGATCCTCGTCACTGTGCGTGCAACTTGGAGTCCACTTCTCAGCGTGCTGTTCGGCTCGACGAGGTGTATTCCGTCCCTTGCAACTTTTACTTCAATGGCGACCTCTGTGCGAGGTTCAATGCGAATGTGCTCGTGGCACCGCACTGTAAGCACATCATTGTGTTCGGGGGCACTTGAGTCTACCCGTAGTCGAAAAACCTCGCCATTGAGTTGGAGCACTTTCTTGTGAAAATCAATAAGAAGTCGCACTGTTCGACAAAAAGGGAGACCACCGAGCAGCTCGTACGGGCAATTCTTGACCACTAAAAACTTTTCTTTAACTTCGGTGGTGCCAAATTCAATATTTATTTCAACTTCACCATGAGGGGTGAGCAAGCCTCCGCCAATTCCTCTGATGAAAATGTCTTTTCTCGATTTAGATGCAGCGCATATTTTGTTGGCTAATTCTTCTGAGATGACATTTACGGATGAACCGGTATCAATTACGAGTTTTGTCTCTCTACCATTGGCTCGTGTGGGGACTACGAGAAGCTGACTTTCGGACAATGTGCCGATGGGGCGGCCGGGCTGGCCCCTTAAGGCCCGGCCGTTCTCGTTTCCCGAAGGGTTATGCTGCCCGTCCTGATTGCCAAGGGGCTCCGCATGATCATTTCTGCTATCCCGGAACCGTTGCCAGCACTGCCGTGCTACGTGGCCGGTGCGGCGGCAAATCTGGCATCGGGGACGCCCGACGACGTTGGCACGGGATGTTCTCTGTGGCCAAGGCACTGGGGGGGGGGGGGGGGGGGGGGGGGCGACGCATCTCGTCTTCGATGTTTTTTAGCCCCTCAGACAGCAAGACGATGGAGTCTGCAATCGTCTTCAAGTCTCCCTCGGGGTCGGCAGTCTCACGCGGGCAACGCAGTTCTGCTGCGGCGCACGTGGCGAGACATGTAGAAGGAGGCTGTACTGTCGCGGCGGCGGATGCCATCCCTACCGGAGGCACGGCGTTTTGCATCCACGACTGCAATCCAGTGGGAAAGTGGTAGTCAATCGGCCGTGACCCCGACATACGGCTCATCAAGACTGCGTAATTTATGCGCTGTAAAATTCGGAGGAATGCGGCGCAAGTTTCCGGGTTTGCGATTATCACTTTTTCCTGCACACCCGGACGCAGACCGCGCATAAGGTGCCGCAACCGGTCATCTTCTGACATAGACGGGTTGACTCTTGCACAAAGCTGTACGACGTCATAGTAGTACTGCTCGGGGGTTTCGGACGGCAGCTGGGTTCTGTTTTGTAGTCGCAAATGGGCGATCTCGACTGAATGACGACTCGTAAATGACGTTTTCAATAACGTCGCCCATTGTTCCCATGAATTAGGGGCACCCGTGAGAATTTGAGTGGTGTGCCATTTCTTTGCATCACCGTCTAGAGCCAGATATAAAAATTTAACCTTCGTGGCTTGGTCGTGGCGGCCACTACAAGACCGTCGGAAAAACCTAAGACTCAAATTTTTTCACTCTGTATACCATTCTAAAACCGGCATTGATCGAGAAAGATATATCAGCTTGCCTACCTATGTGTCGTCGAGACGCGACCATGCACTGAAAGTCCGCGAGTATCCTTTCAGAGGTGACGTTTTCAGGTATCCTTTTTTTTCACGAACCATAAGAGAATGGAATGCTCTAGCGCCTGACATTGTAAACATTTTGGACAATGATGTATTTTACCGCGCTTTGTGTGTGTGATCAATTTGTACATAATTTGTATTGTAACCCCCCTGCTGTAATGCCCACTGGGGCGATGCAGGTATGAAATAAATAAATAATAAATAAACACGCGTATCCGATTACAGCATAGCACTTGTGTAAATAATGCGCGATCTTGGTGCAACCGACTGTGGAACTTGGCCGTGCTCTACGCAGCTACTTCGACTTGGACGGGAGCGTCGTGACGTGGCGCAGTACGTACTCGAGAGTCAGCAGCGAGTCAGCCGACTGCCGCCGGACTGCCAGCGGCGCATTGCCTGCAGAGTGGGACAACAATTGGGCAGCGTCAGCAGCCTGCGCACTCTGGCACCCATGCTGAGGTATATATAGTCGGCTTTGGGATTAAAGATCTCGAAGACGCGACTGCTTTCGATGTTCTCACTGTGCAATTGACATTCTGGGAGTTGGTCAATACTGAAATAGCGATATGGGACCGTGACGTGTTAACTTCACCCCTACTCTTTGCAGATCCCGGGAAGTTGGGCTTGTTGGTTATTAACCACTGTAGGCATAGCACAAAAAATGCGGGCCGCAAAAGAGACAGCACACGTGAGTGGTTACCTTGAACATTGCATCGTATGTGTGCAGGTTGTGAATAGCTATAGCGCCGTCTTACTCTTTCGAGCTACCTTACCGGCTAGAGATGGCTAGCTCCGGAGTGAATCGACTCTTTGTGGACACCCTGTGAAAAGAACAAGTGATTCAGTAACAGTGAGCAGCGATTGTCTTCGGAAGCACGACAGGCAAATAACCAGAAGGTGCTGCAGCGCCTCCATCGGAAAAACAAGGCATGCCAGATGTGCTGCCGGCACACGAAGGATCGCGCAAATGTTCAGCAAATCATGACGGCTCCTCGTTGACGTGCAGTGAGCTCCACAAGCATTGAGCATATACAATCAATGGGTCGCTGCGCGGCTCACGCAATCGGCTCAGAGCGCCCGGCTTCCCCTTCGGGGCGTTTTCCCGTGTCTAACAGTGTAGGGTGGCCCAATGCGCACCTTCTCCTGCGCTTCGAGATGCTCCAACAATAAGTAGAATTGGCAAGCATTCACGCGCCAAAACCGGCTATGCAAATTTGACCAGCTGATTTTAACAGCGATGCTGCTTAATCGTTGTTTGTCCGGCGAACCAACAAACTATCATCACTATTAGTTCTGGTCCCAAGAATACGCGCTCACTTCTATGCAATGCCCAATGTGCGGCGTTCGCACGCGCGCTTCGTTCTTCTCTAGCGTACATGACCGCTGCTACGCTGGCGAAACTCCAGCTGATTATCGCAAGCAGAGGAAGACAAAGGCCATCTTGTCCGGTGCACAGCTTCGCACCTTGCGTCATTCTGTTTGGTCTACCTTTACAGCTTCTCACCACGAGAGCACGCGTCCTCTCATGGCTCGTAGCTATGCACGAACGTATGGCGTAGTACATACCACAGGGGTGGGACGGCGTCTGCACTCTTAAAAAAATGGCAGTGCTATTTTCTAACTTTGAGGTAGTAAATGCTTGTCACAGCATTCACGACCTAAGTATTAACTGCAGCTAGTAAATGACAAGGTTGCTGTCATGGAGGAAGAAAAAGGAGGGAGCCTAACGTCACAATATTGAAGCCAACAGCGGTGGCCCAGCACGTGACCGACACGTAAGAGGAATGGAAAATACGTCCGAGCGCGCGGTACGTTTCAGTAGTCGCGACTCGCGGTTTCCGAACCCTTCCGACTACTGCCTTGATGCGGAAGATTGCGGCGTCGAATCGCGGCAAACGCATTTGCCGCCCAGCATATCTTTGTCAAAGA
This sequence comes from Hyalomma asiaticum, assembly GCA_013339685.2. NCBI lineage: Eukaryota > Metazoa > Arthropoda > Arachnida > Ixodida > Ixodidae > Hyalomma > Hyalomma asiaticum. Next base: position 6,308,230 of record CM023482.1, on the reverse strand, counting down.
ACACGCCATCTAAACAGTGGAAACAGTCGCGCATTATCCCCATGGAAGCGATGGCGCGAACGCGCGCGGCGTCTCTGCGCTACCTCGTCTTCCGGCCTCGCGCGTGTCAGCTATGCGAGCAGCATCTGGTGCTTTCGAGAGTACTTCACGTCTGCGTGTCGATATATGGTGCATGCTACTTACCTATGAGCAGCGGCGAAGCAGTAATGCACACGTACATACATCAGAGCTCTTGTTTGGGCTAGTTGGTGACTTCAAGACGCGAAAAAAGTACAAAGACGAAACACAAAAACGACAAGGACAAGCGCCTACTTCCAACTGAATTTATTGGGGCATACAGAACGGGTATTTATAGGCAGCCATCTCCACGTGACGCCAAAGCAAAGACGAATTTTTTGTGAAGCAGTGATAATATACAGCGCAGTGCTTGTGTGGCTAGAGCTGATAGAGGATGACAGGACGAAAGCAAGCCAAAACGCTGACTGAGCTTCCACAATCATAGAAGTGCATACACAGCGGCACATACACACAATGTTTACGGCACACAGCTGTCGTTTTGCGTCAGCCGAAGCCCATACCGACAGCCCAAGTTGCTTTGTAAACTTCTTGCAGCTGGCTCATGGCGCGAAAAATGTGCCTTTGGGGAAACGACCGAAGCAGAAGAAGCTTTCGGAGAGAGCTTTGAGCACACACACAGTGTGGCGGGTCGTGGGCCCAGGACTCAGACAGACAGCTAAGTCACAGACGAGGAAACATTTATCGACAGGACGAGACAGCGCATACACTTTCATGGACAAACAGTACAAGGCAAACACAATCTAATCCCTAAGCTCACGAGAATCGGCGCGTCCTGCCTGACGAGGCGTCAGAGGTCCGTCGGCACCACTCAAAGTACAGGTGTCATAAGCGGCGCACGTTGACATCAGTAGAGGGATTATGAGTCGTGTCCGGGCACGAGCAGACCCTGAGCTGCTCGCTCAGGAAATCGTCGGGGTACGATGCCCCTAACGTGGCGCCGAGGCCACTCCCTCAAGCAACGGCTGCGTAGGACTGCAGCATACGTGGCACCGTCGCCACGCTCTCAGCAGGCGGCTCGAACGGAACTTGCGCGGCACCGGGGCCACGCGTTCATCAGGCGGTTGTGCCGGGCAGGGACCGGCGCGGCACCGTGACCACGCCCTCAGCCGGTGGTTGCGCCGGACTCGAACCTGCGTGGCACCGTGACCGCGAGTCGGTAGATGGCTGGCCGGCTGCACCACAGCTCCAGTTGTGCGCCCTGGCCCGCTCGCACATCCACCCCGAAAGGGCCAGCCCGGTCCAGGACACCCCCTTCTCCGCAAGAACACCCAGTGCGTCCCGGCTGGGAGCTGGTGCGTCTGCTTGCCGAGTCGACGTGCCGCTCTCGGTCGCTTCTAACGCTCGATCGCGTCGGCGTTCCGAAGGCCACGCGCTTCACGTTCGGCTCGCAAAGCACGCGCTCTTCGTCGTCGTCCTTGTCCCTTTTTTCGCGCCGAAAACAGACATTCACTACACACAGGAAGAGCAGCCGAGCAATTCCCGGCTAAGGGCGAAAAAGACCCGGACAAACACGCGTCGATTAAAAGCTACCGTGCACCAAACATCTCGGCAGATCTCCATTCTTGCGTGACTCTGATGCAAAATGTCACGTGCGGAGCCTTTGCTTGCTAAGGCTGACTGCGTGACGTAATGCTCCCAACCAACTTTTAGCTGTGAAGCAGCTCTTTGACTAGCCTGTGTAACGCTGTCCCTCCGTCCGCACAAACGCGAGGCAACGCGCTTCCCTCGGCGCAGGTGTTGGAGCGGTGCCAAGTGTAGAGCACTGCACGGGCCCGGGCCCGGCCCGGCCCGCGGGCCGGGTCGGGCCGGGTATGTAATTGTTGGATCGGGCCCGAGCCGGGCTCGGGCCCATGAGCATCGGGCCCGGGCCGGGCCCGGGCCTGGGTCAGGCCCGAATCAGGCCCGGGTCTCATACGTGTCGGTAATGGCGCGTGTATGCTTTTTGGTTTTGTTGTTTTTTGGGATTTAACGTCCCGAACCTAGTCAGGCTCTGTGAGACGCCGTAGTGAAAGGCTCCGGGTAATTTAGACCGCCTGAAGTGCGGTAGCGTGCATTGAAATCGCATGATACAAGAAGTTCAGCATTTTGCCTCCATCAGTATGTTACATGTAATTTCGGGAAACTGCCTCATATAAGTTCCCGCCATTATATTGAGTGAAATACGTTATTTTGTACCGTGTTTCAACAGAAATGGTATGTCAGGCAGCACTGCGGCAAGTGCGAAGCAACGGTACACTGCCCGGATTAGTGCATATAAGATGTACTCATCGGTATCATGGGAAACATTTCGGGTATGCAGCTACGCTCGCATGCCCGCCGCGCCTGCTTCCGCCTTCGTGACTCTGTAGACTGGTCAACGCGACTCGTGAGTCATTAATACCTGAGGATCTGCTTTTCCTCCAGTTTCAGCGCAAGAAGCGAAGTGACTCTTGTCACAGGCTCGCCGATCCACGCAGATGTTGCTGATTTTTGTGCTAGCAAGGCATTAGCAAATATTTATGATTTGGCAATTAGCAAATCAGAACTAGCATTTAACTCGGATGCTCACCATATATCGAGTATGCTTTTTTTCTGATTCTCACGGCCACATTCGTCTTCGTCACACTTCGTCAGTAATTCATAAGTTTCCTCATTCGTCGGAGCACAAGTGTTCTCATGGCGCTCAAAAAGGTGGAGGCACTACCGAGACAGAAGTGAGCAAGCACCTAAGGAAGGTGATAATCAAGATTATTTACTGCAGTACCCTTTGTAACAGGCGGGTGTATTGGCACCCTTTACCGCATAAATATCTAAGGGGTCCAGCGACACCCCGTGTGCACGAATTTTTCATCCCTTCAAGCTTCCATCTTCCCTCGAACTTCTGCCGCTTTTAGATTTTAGCGGCTAAGTAACACACACCAAAACGGGAGACATGAGCCCCTCCTCTAGTCAAAAAAACGTCTGGCAGCTCCGCTGCTGTGAAACCTCAGGACTTGCGTAGCACGGGCACCCAGCGATTCCCATTCGTAGAGTTCCCACTGCTCCGTTGACCAAAGCGTCGCTGACGTCGATGTTTGTGGTAAGCAAGTAGGGTTTCCCCGGCACGAGTAGAATTTGTAAGGCAGATTCGCTAAGTCGGCGTGCGACGTGTGCGCTACTTTCTTGTTGACATTTATCGGCTGCGGTATCACCGTCGCGTGTTAAATGTACCACGATCCAAAATCGTGGCACGGGTAGCTCGGTGCGTGCGCTAACATAACATGATTATAGTGGGTAATACAGGTTGTGCGGAAGCTATCTACACTGCAGAGGCATATACTGAGTATTCTGTGCCGCACTTGAGATGCTTAACACCCTACATGTTGAAACAAAAGCAGAAGGGCCCAAGTTCATTCATATGATGGAACACATAATTTATTTTATTGACTGAACAGTTGACACCTTCCGAAATGAAGCCTATACTGAAGCAATAGGATATGCCTGATCCGCGTGAAATGTCCTTCCACGTGGGCGCTATATACCCCTCTCAGAAGTTAGCTTTTTCTCTACCTTCCGTCTTTTCCTGCCCACCGTAGTCACCGCTTTTTTCTTTCTGGCACACATCGTCTCCACCGCCACAGCCGCTAGCTACAAGACTGCAACCACGACTGCGAGCCACAGACAGCCAGGCTTCGCTCCCCTGTTCGCACAGAGGCCTCCGGCCTTCGGCGGCAACCCACTCTCCCGATTCCAGTCATTGCGTGGGATCGCGGACACTTGACCCTCCGCGTTCGACGGGGAGCGCTTAAGAAGCCACCGGCTAGTTCAGTTCGGCGCTCTAATAAGCAGTTATTTCGGAAGCCCTTAGTCCGGTCTTGATTTAAAGTATAACACTTTCAATGACCGAAGACGTTCACACAAAGGCGACGAGAGAGGCATCGAAAGCGAACAGCGAGGACGGTATCTCGCTCGCTAACGTGTGTGGCTTGATTTAACAGATCTATGGCACTGCGGTGGCGGTGACTCGGCGAACAAAGGTGCGGGAGAGGACCTTCTTTTTAGCACAAAGATGTAGCGTACGTTGGAGACAGTTGCCTAACGAGGAGTCGAAACGACAGGTTTAATAACGCTACTCAGCTAGCCTGGCGAATCCTCCCAGGAGTAGTTAGAACGCGTTTTTTTTTCTCTCTCTCTCTCGTTGCATTGTGCAATAAACGAAGTTTGCATGATAAGTTCTGCGCTGTTTACTCAATAGTCCCGGCAATTAATGTAAACTCAATTATAAATGCCGCCGTTTTTCCACTTTATGTGGGCGTTGTATGTTGTAGTCGTTCTTTGGAATAAAATAAGAACATTGTACGGTTAGCACTGCGCGCATGAGACACCCAGTTATGCCTCCTCATATATAACCCTGCAATTCCTTCGCAAAAGTGCTACGGGCGTAATTAACCAAAGGTAAACAAAATACCAGTGGAAATCGTGACACTGTCATAAGTTCCCAAAACACTCTCCAAAAACTATCTTGAGTGCGGCTGATATCTTCACTATAAGAGAAGATTGGACAGTGCCTCGTTTATGCTCAAGGAATAATTGGTTGAATTGGGCCGGGCCGGGTCGGGCCGGGCCCAAATCTTTCGGGCCCGGGCCGGGTACGGGCCGTATTTAAAAACACCGGGCCGGGCTCGGGCGGGCCGGAGCACGGCGCTTTCGGGCCGGGCCGGGAAAAGTCGGCCCGTGCAGTGCTCTACCAAGTAAGTCACGCCGCAGCTGGGCGATGACGTCACGCTCCCCTCGCAGGTGCGCGCGTACGTCACTCTCTCCCTCACCCGCAGCTGCCGGCTCCAACGCCCGCTCGCCTCCCGTGTCTGCGTTTCAAACAAACGTTTACACCAGTAAACGCTACACCGAGTTTCGCTTCAAACTGTTCTTCCAGCACCCGCGTTAGCGCCGTTCAACCCGTGACGCCACCCGTGCGTAACGCTGCGGCTTCACATCCCATCAGGGTTCCCTTCGGGGAGACGGTCCAAGTTTTTTTTTTCTTGCTCCATGGTTACTATCGTACTAGAAGAGAAGCTCGTGGGAAGATGGAGGCTTGAATCCATGTACAGGTCGCTAAAAAACTAGCAGATCCCACGTGCAGTGGGAATCAAGGAAATGCGAAGCACGCATCAGGAACTTAAATGGATTAACAGTGTTGTCTCGCTATACCGAGTTTGGTACATATGAAGTTTACGAAACGGCCGCACCAGCACCATGACTGTTACATGTAAATCATGCCGCTCATACACGCACGTCATGATTCTAACGTTATGACCTGTCATTTCCGTTGGTCATGCAGTCGTGTTGTGCCATAGCAATTTTGGTGTACATCCCATTCAGAAAACGAGTGGCATGTAGATCATGCCGCCCATGACATGCATATCATGCTTTTCATGTTATGGCCTGTCATTCATGTTTGTCATGCAGTCAAGTTGTGGCATGCCAATTTTCGTATACGTCCCATTACCTAAACGCGTGGCATGGAAATCATGTCGCTCATGACATGTGTGTCACGATTTACATGTTATGACCTGTCATTTATGTTCGCCATGCAGTCATATTGTGGCATACCAATTTTTGTATAAATACCATTAACGAAACGGCCAGGAGAGCACCAAGACCGCGGCATGTAAATCATGTAGCTCAGGACATGCATGTCATGGTTTTCTTGTTATGACCTGTAACTTATGTTCGTAATGCAGTAATGTTGTGGTATACCAATTTTCGTATACATCCCGTTAACGAAACGACCAGGAGAGCACCAAGACCATGACATGTAAATCATGCCGCTCATGACATGCATGTCATGCTTGTCATGTTCTGATCTGTCATTTATGTTCGTCTTGCAGTCATGTTGTGACATACCAATTTTCGTATACATCCCATTAACGAAACAGCCAGGAGAGCACTAAGACCGTGGAATGTAAATCATGCCGCTCGTGACATGCATGTTGTATCCGGCAAGGCTACTGTATCACGACTGCGCATCGCACATGCGCAGATACTCTCGGCGCGCTATCGTGCCCTTATATAATCAGTGACTGAATAAACCGATCGTTCTTCATGTTCTGGCCATCATGCTGTCACGTCGTCCTTGCTAGTTACATGGTGTCAGAAGTGGCCGCCGCGGACCGAAGCACGACAGCAACGGCGCGGAATCGCCATGGACCTACTGAAGCCGCCGGAGCCATCGTGCCTATCAGGCAACTTGTCTGAAAATTGGAAGCGCTTCAAGCAAAGGTTCGAGCTTTTTCTGCAAGCACCGGCAGTCGAGAAGGCCCCGAGAAGTGACTCTTCGAAAGTAGCACTCTTGCTGAGCTTCGCGGGAGACGAAGTGCTCGACATCTTCAACAACTTTCAGTACGGCCCCGAGGAAAGCAAGGAATGTTACGACACGGTCGTGCAGAAGTTCGACACCTACTTCTCCGAGGTGAGCAATGAAATTCATGAAAGATGTCTTTTGCACACGAAACCTGGCGGAGAAAGAACCTTTCGAGAAGTTTGTGCGGTACTTAAAGAAGCAGGCGACACAGTGCAACTTTGGGGATCAGCATGATTCTCTGATTAGAGACCAAATTGTGTTTGGTACGAACAACCCAAAGCTGCGTGAAAGAATGCTTGCCGAGAGAGGCCTGACGCTACTAAAAGCTGAGGAAATGTGTAAAGCGGCAGAAGCAGCGGCACTAAGGAGCCTAGTTTGGAATAGGACGGAAGACAGCATTGTCGCGGTTTCAAGTGGCGAAACGGCGACGAAAAAACAGCAGCAGCGGAAAAAACAGCAGAGTCGCGATAATCAAGATATTTGCTGCAGGAAGTGCAACCGCAAACATAAACCTAAGCAATGCCCCGCATATGGTAAATTATGTCATTCTTGCCGCAAGTACAACCACTTTGCAGCTGTTGCCAGAAGTCTACCGTTGTTAGCCAAGTAGCTAATCTCGATGAGAATGACTTTGAGATTCTCGAAATCGGCTCCGAAAACTCTCGCAAGAGAGACTGAACAATCAAGGCTCAAGTAAATGGCAGAGAAGTGACATTCAAAGTGGACACCGGTTCGCAGGCAAGCTTACTTCCATTTGCAACGTACCGTAAGCTTGGATCCAAAGAAGCACTGCAACCAACCGGGTCAGTGTTGCGCGCATACAACGGGGGCGTTATTTCAAGTTATGGAACAACGTCATAGAAAGTGTCTGTAGGAACCACCGAGATAAGCGTGAAATTCTTCATCGTAAAGAATGGGCGCCAAGCCATCCTTGGGCTCGATGCCAGTGAAGCGCTCGGGTTGGTTCGACGTACGGTGGACGCTGTCAATGCCGCGTCTGAGTACGAACTTTTGAAAGATTTCAGGCACCTGTTCCAAGGGGTCGGCTGCTTGAAAACGCAGTACAGAATGGTCCTGGAGCCAGACGCGGTTCCGGTCGTTCGCCGGGTTCCTCTTGCACTTCAGGAACCTCTGAAGAAGGAACTACAGCGAATGACCCGGGAGGGCATCATCGTAAAAGAAAATGAGCCAACCGACTGGGTAAGCCCTCTGGTACTGGTGGGAAAAAAAGACTGTGCTCTAAGGGTTTGCATGGACCCCAGAAGAGTGAACAAGTATATTAAGAGGCAGCATTTCCCTTTACCCAGACGCGAGTACTTGGAAGCACGGCTAACCGGTGCTACCTATTTTAGCTGTTTGGATGCAAACGCCGGCTTTCATCAGGTGCCTTTGGACGAGAAAACATCAAAGATCTGTACGTTCTCGTCGCCTTTTGGCAGATACCGTTTCCTAAGACTACCTTTTGGCATCTCATCTGCACCTGAGGTGTTTCAGCAGGCACTTTGTCAAATATTTGACGGTCTGCCAGGCGTGCTCATATATATCGATGATATCCTGGTCTGGGGCTCAACGAAGGAAGAGCATGATGAGCGCCTGGTAGCAGTCCTGAAAACTTCTGAAACAGCTGGATTAACGTTTAATCTGCACAAGTGCAAGTTTGGCGTAAAACAGTTACGTTTTCTGGGTGATATCATAAGCGCGAACGGCATATCCCCAAATCCAGGGCTCGTAAAAAGTTTGGTTCAAATGCCAGTGCCAACATGCAAGGCCGATGTTCAGCGCATGCTTGGTGTGTTGAACTACTTTGGAAAGTTCGTGCCGCAGCTATCTGAAAGAACGGCCCTGTTAAGAACTCTTATCAAGGCCAGCTCTGAGTTTGAGTGGACAGAAAACCACGCCAAAGAGTGGAAAAGCGTCACGCAAATTCTGACCACCGCTCCCGTGCTCGCAATATTTGACCCACGACGGGAAACAAAGTTGTCTTGCGATGCATCGAAGGACGGCGTCGGCGCCGCTCTTCTGCAACGTCACAATAACGAGTGGCGGCCCGTAGCTTACGCATCTCGAGTACTGGCTAAGGCAGAGAAAATGTACGCACAGATAGAAAAGGAGGCCCTAGGAATTTGCTTTGGATGCGAAAAATTTCACCAGTTCGTCTACGGCCAGAAAGTCGCAATTGAAACGGACCACAAGCCACTCTTGCAATTGCTCAAAAGGAAATTAGTGACATGCCACCTCGCCTTCAACGGTTCTTTTTGAGGTTGTTCAAGTATGATTTTACTTTGCAGTATATTCCTGGGAAGCACCTTGTTCTTGCTGACATGTTGTCCCGGTCAAGTGCTGACAACCAAGACGAGGCTGGTGCCACTACCGACGTGGAAGTTCACGCAATCCAGCTTCTAGGCTACCGTGTCACAGAAGCAACGCAGAAAGAACTGCAAGCGGCAACGGCTCGTGACCGCTACCTACAGTCGGTGATCACAAGTTTGTCGGTGGGGCTTCCAGTACAAGGTGAACTAAAGCCTTTTGAGCACGAACTCTCATTTGTCAACGGAATACTTTTAAAGGCGTCGAAAGTTGTTATTCCGAAAAGCATGCGGCAAACTATGCTTGAAAGAATCCATGCAGGTCACCTCGGCATGCAAAATTGCAAAGAAAGGGCCAGACGCCTCTTGTTTTGGCCTGGGCTTAACACTGAGATTGCTTCCATGGTCAAACTTTGTCCTACATGTCGCAAGTACGCTTACAAACAGCCCAAGGAACCGCTTGAAATGCGGCCCGTGCCAGGTTGTGCATGGCATAGAGTTGGAGTCGATATTTTTTCGATTGCGGGGGACTCGTACATCGTTGTCTTTGACGCCTTATCAAACTTTCCAGAAGTTCAGAAACTACCGGACCTATCGACGCAATCAACAATTGCAGCACTGAGCGCTATTTTCGCCAGATTTGGCGTGCCCGTCGAAGTATGTACTGATAACGGCCCACAATTTTCCAGCCATGAATTTCTTTTGTTTTCAAGGAAGTACGACTTCACGCACGTCACTTGAAGCCCTCATTATCCGCAGTCAAACGGACTTGCGGAAAAAGGTGTGCAAGTTGTGAAGCGCATCTTGAAAAAAACTGCAGATTCGGGCGACGACTTCTGGCTGGGCCTGCTGGCCTACCGCTCTACCCCACTGGAGGACGGGCGATCCCCTGGTGAACTACTGCAAGGAAGGCGCCTTCGCGCCAACCTCCCGGACTTCAGTGCGGTGACCGGAACCGACGTCAAGAAGCACAGCCAGACTCAAGGGGGAAGACCTTTGCCTCCTCTGCAGAAGGGTGTCGTCGTGAGGCTCAGAGACGCTGCATGGTCTCGAAAAGCCAAAGTGGTGGGTTCGCCATATCCAAGGTCATACCTTGTCAAAACGGAGGACCAGAAGCTGCTCAGGCGCAACCGTCGTCACCTACTTCAAACTGGCGAACGGTTCTTCGAGGAAAGCGACGACGACATTGATACCAGCCCAGCGGACAACAATGTTGGTGGCCATCCAACAGTGGCAACTTCAACCTCGCCAGCCAACGGCCGACGTCGCGAAGTTCCAACGTCGGGCGACCCTTCGCCACCTGTGGTGCGTCAGTCAACTCCACCACCGACGCCAGCTTTGAGAAGGTCGACTCGAACCGTAAAGCCACCACAGCGTCTTCATTATGAGAAGGACTTTAACCAAGTGTCTGATATCATTTTTTGAAGTGCCATGTACTTATCACTGTTTCGGTGGGTGTGTAATTTGTTTGTTAACGGAAAGGATGTATCCGGCAAGGCTACTGTATCACGACTGCGCATCGCACATGCGCAGATACTCTCGGCGCGCTATCGTGCGCTTATATAATCAGTGACTGAATAAACCGATCGTTCTTCTTGTTCTGGCCATCATGCTGTCACGTCGTCCTTGCTAGTTACACATGTCATGATTTTTATGTTATGACCTGCCACTGATGTTGGTCAGGCAGTCATGTTGTGCCATACTAATTTTCGCATACATCTGATTAGCGAAACGGCCAGGACAGCACCAAGACCATGGCGTGTAAATCATGCCGCTCATGACATGCCTGTCATGACTTTCATGTTATGACCTGTCATTTATGATCGTCATGCAGTTATGTTGTGGCATACCAATTTTCGTAAACATTCCATTAGCGAAACGGCCAGGAGAGCACAACATCGTAGGCAGATAGATAGATAGATAGATAGATAGATAGATAGATAGATAGATAGATAGATAGATAGATAGATAGATAGATAGATAGATAGATACGCTCAAACTCGCCGGAGTTCGCTAAGAAATGTTTCGCATTTAAAATGATTTAGAACAGGGAATGTCGCAGGAGCCAACGTTTCAACAAGTGGGCTTGTCTTCATGGACAGGCGCTGCCCTGATGAAGACAGGTCCACTAGACTATATGTTGGCTCCTGCGACATTCCCTGTTCTACATCGGTTTTAGCGATCTCCTCAAAGGTTACTACCTTGTCACTTACTACCTGCAGTTACTGCCTATCGGTAACCGAAGTTAGTAACTTTACTACCGTGGCAGTTTTTTATCGAGCTTATTATTTATACTTGCTGTTTACGCTGCCATATCAAGTCAGCTGCATTGCAAAAGAATAAGATGAAATAAAAATGAGCGGTAAGGCGTTGTCCGGTGACACTGATTGGTGCTGACTAATTACATAGTGTTACACCAATCAACGATTGCTAATTACTTCATGCGATTAGCCCTGTAATAAGCTGCACATACAAATGTTGCGGTGACAGTTTAGACAGAGACATGTTAGGACCAGAAAACACACCACAAACTACCACACACAGAAGATCAAATCTTCTGGGCGACATATGCCCAAACAGCAACGTTGACGCTATTTATGGCTATGCTTAAAGGGGCCCTGAGACACATTTTACGCACACTTTAGTGAACCTATTCATCAATATAGTCTGTTTGGCTCGTCCAGTATGCTCGCTTCATTCAGGCACGACGCCTACACTCGACGCGCCATGAAGCCAATTGGACTGTGGCCGGACGCAGTTCCGCTAGCCAGTGAGGTTGAGCGCAGCGCTTCTAATACAATGATGCCCGTTAGACATGCTGGTAACGTCATGGTGGAACAGCGCGCACACACACGGACCGAAGGGGATGTGATGCAGGGGATGTGATTGTAATCCTATCTTCACTAACACATCTGTTCTTTTCAGACATAAAAGTCGTCCATAAGAGAGATTATGGAAGCCTTTCTTATAAAAAAAGGGGGAGAGAATTGCATAAGCCAAGCGTCGCTCAATCTCCTAGATTGTTGTTTGTTTTCTGGGGTTTTACGTCCCAAAACCAGTTCTGATTATGAGAGACGCCGTAGTGGAGGGCTCCGGAAATTTCGACCACCTGGGGTTCTTTAACGTGCACTGACATCGCACAATCTCCTAGATAAAGAGACCCGGTTTTTAGAAAGCACATAAGGACAATCAGTTTTGTTGCACTTAGCCGCTGTGTATGTCATGACCAGTATGTTCACGTGTGTTTCCTCCTTATATATGTGCTATCGTTTCAATAAAATTTCAGTTGTTAGTCAGCGCTCGTGTCGTCTCTTCTTCGCTTCGGTCCGTGTGTGTGCGCGCTGTTCCACCATGACGTTATACCAACTAGCCCAACTTGCTGCCTTGCTTCATGCTGGTAACGAACAGCTCACAGGAGCAGATGACGACGTAAGTACAAGCTATATGCGCGTTCAACGTTATTGTCACAGGGGCACATATACCCGACAACTGAGATTGCGGTTAAATGAAACGTGGCGTATCCTGGTGTCCCTGGTACTGCTTTTTGGACTCTACGAATTGCTGCACGTCGCCTGGTTCTGCTCATACGACCATAACTCGGTCTTAAAATTGCAGTGATTACACAAAAACGCATCCCAGCCTTATCAATCGCTTGCTGTGCTTTTAACCGCGGCGCATGCGGGCAGCGTCTCCCAGGCATTGAGTGCACGCGCTGTGCAAACACACACGACCCACAAACGCACAGCAAACGCACAAACAAACGCACAGAACCCTGTGCAAACACACACGACAGCTGTCAGCCACTGTTTGCAACATGTATCGCTTTAAGACTCCACAAGCAAAAAATTCTGATCAAACATTATTTACAGCATTTTGTCAGGCTTTTATGCCTTTTCGCTGGTCCCCTAGGCAAATTGTACCTTTCTTCTTTTTTTTTTTTGCTTTTGCCTGAAATAAACTTCAACTTCAAATGATTGGACAATCTCACCGGTAAGCTTTTGGTTCAAGTAAAGAAACCAGGTAACATAGGTACTTAGAAATATGATTGGCGGTCCCTTTAACTGCGATCAACGCCGATCGGGAAGACGTGCGACAACAGACGCTGCGGCTCCTGCCGCAGTCTTCCGCGCTCACCTCGAAAGTGCGGAGCAGCTGAAACGCAAGATCGTCGTCGTCGTCAAGACGCTGACGGCTTGCCACAAACTCAATGCCTCCTCATTTGTCAACATAACGACGTTCTCTACCAACATGTGATCAACACGCAGTCGTCTGCTAGCTTGTGCGGCCCACGTGGTTGTTGTGACCCATGGCAACGACGTCATGAAATTAGCGACCCAGAGGCCCGCGGATCGCAACCGCTCCGATGTCAAGCGGAAAACACTGCGTGCAATGGGCTCCAGAGCGATGGGCCCCGGGTGTATCGCTTGTACATTGACAAAACAGCATATATATGGTGTCCGAGAAAATTCGCCCGTGCAAAAGGGGGCGCTCCAGACGACGACGGCGACGAAAGGCGCAAGCATCATCGCCTGCATGTCTGCCAACGGTGTGCTGCACTGGCGCGTAGTAGAAAGAGTGCATTCGAGTGTGTTCAAGGACTTTCTCGCCGACGTGTCTGTCCTGCTTCAATCTGTAGTGTTCGCGGAGGCCGAGAAACGTACAGCCGACACGCATGGCGTTCAGTCTCAAAGTGTCTTTATTTCTCAGTTCACCTCCCCCGGTGCCCGTAACTCCGTCGTCGGGTGGGCGGAGCCCGCTTCCCGGCGGCTCCCCTCCGTCGGCTCGGGTTCTCACTGCGTTGCAGCAGTAAACACACAGCACACAATCTGAGGAGCCGGAAACAGAGGCCGTCTTCATTTTCGACAACGCTCCGGCTCATAACCGCGCAGAACAGGCAAATTTGGCCAGCAATAAACATTCAATCAACCGTCTGCCGCCATACAGCCCTTTCTGTAATCCGATTGAGGAAGTGCTTGCGAAGGCATTGTGAAGGAGTACCCTAGTGACCGGCGCGACCAAGTCCTGACGACTCCACAAGGGGTCACGAAAAAGGAGCACAGACGCTCGTTGGTTGTGAACGCTGCAAATCATGCAGTGACATTTGTTCAGCGCGTGGATTGCGCGGCATTCGATAGGCACAACTTCTGTTCAGGCGGCGCTCAGAGAGGAGGACATGTAGACATTCCTTGTGCTTACAAAGCCATCCAAAAAGTGCCCCGGACTCCTCTGAAATGAAATTCTGCATCGAATAAACTACATCTTTTCGTTCATGAGACATCGGCGTATTTTTGTAAGTCCACAGCGTCGAAGGACGGTTCTCATTAAACACGTCACGACATTAATTGGCAGACGACCTTTTGGTAGTCGATGCTTGAGCTATGCAACAAAAGACCACCTCATGCGCACTTGAAATGGTCTCCATTTTCCCACTTCTAGTTGATCAAACTGTGGCGATGAACAAAATATCGCTGCCCTAACCCAGTGGCATGACGGTTGAAAGCCGCTAACGGCGCTTCGCGTTTCACGCTGACACGCTTTTCATTTCAATGAAAAACGTATGCCTAAATGTCTGAAAGTTCCCATTTACAAAAATCGCTGAATTTCACATGGATACCATGAGTGTTGGACAGTATATGAAGAGTGTTGACATTGCTTTATTCATTAGGGATCAGAATATTACACTTTGACCGTCATTTCATTATATGTGCGTGTCGACCGCTAATGTGAGCGCACACGCGAGTGAGAACGATGGGGATGTCACGTGAGTCACTAGTGATCATACCGTGTGACTTAGTGATATATAGCAGTTTATTACTCTTCAGAAGACGTTTCGTTTCGTTTGATATGCGTGTAGGCAGGTTAAGAAAGCTCAGGTGGGAGTTATAGGTGTGATGACGTCACGCCAGTCACTAGTGATCTTGCCGTGTGACAGCGATATGTCGCAGTTTATTACTCTTTCGAAGACATCGCTTGATACGCATGTCGGCAGCTTAGGAAAGTGCAGGTGGGGTTATAGGCGCGATGATGTCACGTGAGCGGTCACGCCATGTGACTGAGTGAAATTTCGCAGATTATTACTCTTTCTAAGACGTTTCGCGTGATATGCATGTCGGCAGGTTAGGAAAGTGGAGGTGGGGGTTATCGGCATGATGACGTCACGTGAACCACTGGTGATCACGCTCTTTGAATGTGTGATAATAATCACGTTATTACTCCGTCAAAGACGTTTCGTTTGATATGCGTGTCGGTTGGTGAGGAAAGCGAATTTGTAGGATGATTAAACTGGCTGGCACAGGGATTAAAATGATTGACATTTGCATTAAAATGGCTCGCGCAAAGACTAAATCAAATGGCATGCGGAATAATTTCGATGGCGCTGGAGTTAAATATAGTGGCGCCTGGATTAAATTGTTGGCGTCCGGATTAAAAGTGTTGGCGTGCACATTTTTAAAACGGAATTTATGGCATGTCCGCAGGAAGGAAGGCAATCTCATTGTCTAATAACTTTGGACACAATCTGTCCAAAGTTATTCACAGTATGTTTACAAGAAGTATCTAGAACACTGGATTGGGAACAGGTGGGTGTCAGTAACCTCATATTTGGTGATGACATTGCCTTGCTAGGTAACTCGGGTGATGAATTACAAAGCATGATTACTGACCAAAACAAGGAAAGTATAACAGTGGGCCTGAAAATTAATATGCCGAAAGCTAAAGTAATGTTCAATAGCCTTGGGCGAGCACAGCGATTTCAGATAGCTGGCGAGGCATTGGAAGTAGTAAGTGAATATGTCTACATAGGCCACGTAGTGACCCCTGATCCGAATCATGAGGCTGAGGTTATTAGGAGGATTAGAATGGGGTGGAGTGCATTCGGCAAGCATTGTCAGATAATGAATGGTAGCTTGCCACTGTCTCTGAAAAGGAAAGTGTGTAACAGCTGTATCTTACCGGTACTCACCTAGGGGGCAGAAACTTACTTGGGAGGCTAAGAGGGTTCAACCTAAATTGAGGACGATAAAGCGAGCAATGGAACGGAAAATTGTAGGTGTAACCTCGAGGGACAAGAGAGCGGAGTGGGTTAGGGAACAAGCGCATGTTAGGGACATACAAATAGAAATTAAGAAGTGGAAATGGGCGTGGGCGGACCATGTAATGCGAAGACAAGACAACCATTGGTCATTAAGGTAGCAGAGTGGATTCATAGAGAAGGCAAGCGTGGCAGGGGGTGGCAGAAAGTTGGTGAGATCACCAACTTTCAGGTGAGATCAGGAAATTTCCGGGAATAAATTGGGCGCAGTTAGCACACGACAGGGATAATAAGATAGCTATGGGAGAGGCCTTTGCCCTGCAGTGGGCGTAGACAGTCTGATGATGATGATGATGACGATTTTTTTTTTCAGCCGTCAGCCAGTACCTTTGCAGCATGGCCCAATATTTCCAGCTGGAATGAGCACGTCTTCGGAAGATAGTGCCAATAAAGTGTAATATCCCGTGAATGTGTTGTTACTAGTGCCGGTCGACGCCTGTGGGTAACGTGGGACGGTTGCAGACGAGTATTGTCGAGAGTAGAACAAGGATTTTGTGGAAGTTCATTGTGTACTGCGCAAGAAAATCGCCGCTAGGTGCGGAAAGAAACAGGACGCGATTACCTTTTCGAGAAACTTTTCCAAACTCTGTAACTGTAACGGGGTTACTCCTTTGGCTTCCGTGACTGCAACACCATTACTTTTTACTCGCAACGTGCCCATTACCCTTTCTGATGGCTGTCTTGAGTGCATTGCTTATTGATTCGCATTTATGTTTCTGCGTGTGCCAGCGCGAATTCGTTACAGTTGTTCTTGTAAAGTTAAAAGAAATGATTATTGTTATTGTTTGCAGTGTTCGTTATTCTTACTATTATTATTACTATTATTATTGTTAGTAGTAGTAGTAGTAGTAGTAGTACTAATAGTTCGGAATATAACGCTTAAATTGCGCTGTCTTTTGTAATCGGCCGCGGTAAAGCTATCGCAAGGGCCGGTATGGACAGCCCCCTTATAAACTTCGCCCACTTTGCTGAGTTCAATAATTTCTGTTCCAAAGAGTTATTCGCATGGCTTGCGTAGGATATCGCGAACTCACGAAAGTGTCTTACATTGTTGCGAGCACTTTGCTGTTGTGCGTATTCTGTTAACCAGTCTCCTGCTGCAATGTTTCTGTGCTGCAACATGCATATGCTTTATAAACAATACTAAAAGCGAGGTTGTGCAGTGATTGCGTACGCTATGTTTCGTTGCAGCAGAAGCGTGGACCGGTCCTTGGTGGAAGCAGCTCTTCACGGCGTGGCCAAGAGCGACTGCGACATGTCATACCCCAACTGCCAGCTGGCCTGACAGATATACCTCCGATGAATACGTGGCATTTGTTGTTGAAAAATAAACGCTGGACCCTGTTTTCAATGCCTCGCCGTCGTACGGCAACATCGTTGCCCATGAACTATGAAAACATGAGTTGCGCCTGAGAGAAAGCACACGGGGATAGCGTTTATTTTGTGAAACGCTTTCTGGTGAGTGAATAACCGTAACTTTAGTTTTTCATTTCGCATTCGTTCAGTCATTGCCACTGAAGGGAGCAATTCTGGTGCCCGAAAGGGTTTCTCGAAATCAGGGTCGTAGCGTCAGATTCACACACACACAAACATATTGTGACGACGGACCGCGTTTATTTACACGATGTAAAATGGGTACAGTGGCGCAGCTCAGTCAAAGCAGGAGATGGCCGCTTTGACTGAGCTGCCAATGACAATGCACAGCAATAGCGGCGTGAACAGTCGTCGGTCGACGGAAAAGACTAACAAGCGGCGCAGTGCGTCGGCTTTTATACACATCGCTTAACGCGTTCTCGCATTATCTCTGGAATTCCACAAGTTACTCAAGTGTGCGCGTCAGCATGCAAAGTTTCAGGAATTGTCGACACGCTTCCCGAAGTGACATGCAAGATAAACGCGGCTTGCGTTGGTATAACAGAAAGTGATAACTGCGCTCGCCGCAAACAATCAAAGCAAGCGCGCGATTCACAGGAAGGTGATAACGGCGTTCACGAAGACAACAGCACGTGTCACTACCCCCGTCTGAAAAGCAGCGTCCCGCTGCTAAAAACAGAACATGGAAGTTAGAGTACATGCAGTAAATTAACAACACGCCACTGTTAATCAGCGCGCGTAATAAGGTTTCAGTCGCACCACATGTACAACTTCGTGTCGTGCACGGCGCCGCTGGGATGACGTTAGGCCATCGGGCACGATCTCATAGTCCAGTTCACCACAACGTCGGAGTGCCTTGTAGGGTTCAAAGTAGCACCGTAAGAGCTTCTCACACACTCCCCGTTGTCGCATCGGCGTCCAGACCCAGACAAGGTCACCGGGTTGGTATTCGGTGTGGCGTCGTCGAAGGTTGTAGTGGCGCCTATCGACTGTCTGCTGGCTCTTGATACGCAGGCGGGCTAGCTGTCGAGCTTCTTCGGCGCGCTCCAGGTAATTGGCAACGTCGAGGTCTTCTTCCTCGGTGCTGACCGGTAGCATGGCGTCAAGCGTCCTTGTTGGGCTCTGTCCGTAGACGAGCTTGTATGGAGTAAACTGCGTCGTTTCCTGCACGGCCGTGTTGTACGCGAAGGTCGCATACGAAAGTATGGCGTCCCACGTCTTATGTTCGACGTCGACGTACATGGCCAGCGTGTCGACGATGGTCTTATTTAGACGCTCGGTGAGGCCATTCGTCTGTGGGTCGTACGCGATGGTTCGACGGTGACTTCTCTGACTGTACCACAAGATCATCTGAGTTAGGTCAGCCGCAAAGGCCGTACCTCTGTCGGTGATGACCTCCGGGGCTCCGTGACGCAGGATGATATTCTCAATGAAGAACTTGGCGACCTCAGCGGCCGTGCCCTTGAGCAGGGCCCTTGTTTCGGCATAGCGGGTGAGGTAGTCAGTCGCTGCGACGATCCATTTGTTGTCGGAAGTCGACGTCGGGAACGGCCCCAGTAAGTCCATGCCAATTTGCTGGAACAGCCGTCGAGGTGGTTCAATGGGTTGCAGAAGTCCGGCTGGCCTAGTTGTCGGCGTCTTGCGTCGCTGACAGTCTCTGCATGTCTTTACGTAATGGGCGACGTCTGCAGTGAGGCAAGGCCAATAGTACCTCTCTTGTATTCTTGACACCGTGCGGGAAAAACCGAGATGAACTGCTGTCGGGTCGTCGTGTAAAGCTTCCAGAACCTCTGGACGTAACGCTGAACGCACCACGAGGAGGTGGTCGGCGCGGTGCGGCGGGAAGTTCTTCTTCAGGAGAACGTTGTTCCACAGGAAAAACGAAGCCAGTCTTCGGCGGAATACTTTTGGCACGACGACGGTCATGCCTTCCAGGTAATCCCTGAGGCTCTTGAGCTCTGGGTCAGCTCGTTGGCGTTCCGCGAAGTCGTCGGTACTTATGGGTCCTAAGAAAGAGTCGTCGTCCTGGTCACCCTGGGGCGACGGATTGACGGGTGCACGAGACAAGCAGTCGGCGTCGGAGTGCTTTCGTCCGCTCTTGTAGACGACGGTGATGTCAAATTCTTGCCGTCTAAGACTCCATCGTGCGAGGTGTCCAGATGGGTCTTTCAAGTTAGCTAGCCAACACAAGGCGTGGTGGTCACTCACGACATTGAAAGGCCTGCCGTACAGGTAGGGGCGGAACTTTGATGTAGCCCATCTGATGGCAAGGCATTCCTTTTCCGTGGTGGAGTAATTGCTTCCGCCTTCGAAAATGACCAGCTAGCGTAACTAATAACCCTTTCAAGTCCGTCGTTCATCTGCACAAGCACGGCGCCGAGCCCTGTGCTACTTGCGTCCGTGTGAATTTCAGTGTCGGCATCTTCGTCGAAGTGTGGGAGTATTCGCGGCGTTTGCAGGCGTCGCTTTAGTTCATCAAATGCCTCGATTTGCGTCGTTTCCCATTTGAAATCGACGTCGGCCTTCGTGAGGTATGTCAGTTCTTGACGAAGCCCCTGTAATAAGCGCAGAGGCCAAGAAATCGGCGTACTGCCTTTTGTCGGTGGGCGCAGGAAAGTCGGCGATCGCGGCTGTTTTCTGCGGACCGGGGCGTACTCCCGACTTGCTAATAACGTGGCCAAGGAACAATAGCTCCTCGTAGGCGAAGCGGCACTTTTCTGGCTTCAGGGTAAGTCCGGACGCTTTGATAACCTGAAGAACAGCTTCAAGGCGCCGGAGGTGTTCGTCGAAGCTGGAAGCAAGTACGACTACGTCGTCCAAGTAGACAAGGCAAGTCTGCCACTTCAAGCCTGCGAGCACTGTGTCCATAACCCGTTTGAACGTCGCAGTCGCTGAGCAAAGACCAAAGGGCATGACCTTAAACTCGAACAGGCCGTCTCGTGTTATGAAGGCAGTCTTCTTTGGGTCTCTCTTGTCTACTTCACTTTTGCCAGTAGCCGGTTTTGAGGTCCATCGACGAAAAATACTTTGCGTTGTAGAGTCGATACAAAGCTTCGTCTATCCATGGGAGAGGATACACATCTTTCTTCGTGATCTTGTTCACGCGACGATAATCGAGGCAAAAACGTAGGCTTCCATCCTTCTTCCTCACTAACACCACGGGTGATGCCCACGGGCTCGTAGACGGCTGAATGATGTCACGCAGCGTTTCGTCGACTTGTTGCATGATGGCCTCGCGTTCCCGTGCCGAAACACGGCAGGGGCTCTGACGGAGAGGACGGGCATATTCGTCGGTTATGATGCGATGTTTCGCGAGAGGGCTCTGACGAAGCCTCGATGACGACGAGAAGCAGTCCTTGTATTGCAGGAGTAAGGCCTTGAGCTCCTTTTGTTGCTGCCTGGAAAGGCCTTGATTGACGTCGAAGGCGGGCGCAGACACTGCGGTCATCGTTGCGGCTCCGTGAGAATCGGTGAGGGCGAAGGCATTGCTTACTTCCACAAATTCACTTAGGCGCCTATATTCGTTGCTAAAGTTCGTCACCATTACCTTGGCTTCGCCGTTATGAAGCTTGGCCATGCCTCTTGCGACACATATCTGACGGTCTAGGAGCAAGTGCTGGTTGCCCTCGATGACACCTTGTGTGTTGGTAGGCGCTTTGGTGCCGACGGAAATGATGACATTGACGCTCCACAGTGGGACGGTTACCTGCTCTTCTGTCACATTTGAATGTGATAAGCGACGTTGCAGTCTGATGGCGTTGCATTTTCGTGGACAGCGTGATTGACCTGGTCATTGACTGCGCCGAGCTGGTCCAGGAAATCGATGCCTAAAATGACGTCTCGCGACCATTCCTGCAGGACCACAAAACTCACCGAATACGTCTGGGTGTCAATCGTGACTCTTGCCGTGCAGGTTCCAGTCGGTGTTATAAGGTGGCCCCCTGCTGTTCGGATATCTGGTCCTGCCCAGGCGGTGTTTACCTTCTTGAGCTTGGCGGCGAAGAGACCACTGATGACAGAGTAGTCGGCGCCGGTATCGACTAGGGCGGTGACGCTGTGGCCGTCGATTATCACGTCGAGGTCGGTGGCTCGTCGTCTGGCGTTCCGGTTAGGTCGGGGTGTCGGATCACAGCTGCGTCGGCTTGTTCCGGCGCTGCTATGTCGCGTCGGCGGCGAGGCTTTCTCGTGAGGACTCTGGTCAGGCGGCATGCTGCGACTACTTCGGGAGGGTTCGTGCGTTGTGGTCGTCGTCATCGACGGCGGCGGCGGCGGCGGAGGATCTTCGGCATTGCGTCGTGCAGCAACCGCACCTCCATCGGTTGCTGCCTTTAGTTTCCCGGATAGGGGCTTGGAGATAGGTCCCAGTTAGGGCCGGTGTACTCGCGGGGATCCGGGGAGACGTAGCGACCAGGCGAAGGTGAACGGGATGGTCGTCGTCGTTGCCACTGCGATCCGGCGATGTAGTCGGCGACGTCGCGAGGTCGCTCACCTGGGCGCGGACGCGGCGCGTTCACGTCGAAGCCACGCAGTCCCATCTCACGGTACTGGCAGTAGCGGTAGGTGTGCCCGGCTTCGCCACAGCGGTAGCATAGTAGGCGGTGATTGGAGGTGCGCCAAATATCAGTTTTCCTCGGCGCGCGCTGGATTACTGGGGAGCGGGATGGCGTCGTGGGTGGCGGCGGTGGCTGGCGACGAATCTGCGGGGGCGTTGGGTCCTGGCGTGGGCGAGGAGCGGCGGCGGGTCGGCGTGCAGCAGCGGCGTAGGTCATCGCCTCCGGTTGGGGTTGCGGTCGTTCAGGAACGCTCAGTGAGCGCTGTACTTCCTCGCGAACAACGTCTTCAATTGACGCGACTTGGGGCTGCGACGACGGGAACATCCGGCGCTGTTTTTCGCGAACGACCGCCCTTATCGTCTCGCGTAGGTCGTCGGGGTCGAGTCCTTGGATTTCCGCAATGTCTGGGAACATGCGGCGATTGTATTGCCGGGTGCGCATCTCGGGGGTCTTCTCGATGTTGGTAGTCTCGGAGAGGAACTCTTGAGCCGCCTTTGGCGGGTTTCTGATTAGTCCCGCGAAGAGAACCTGCTTCACTCCTCGCATAAGGAGGCGAACATTCTTGTCCTCAGACATGTCAGCGTCGGCGTGGCGAAAGAGTCGCGTCATCTCCTCCGTAAAGATGGTTACGTTTTCGTTGGGGAGCTGCACCCGAGTCTCACGCAGTGATGCGGCTCTTTCCTTCTGCACGACGCTTGCAAAGGTGGGCAGGAAAGCAGCGCCGAAGTCGTCCCAGGTTCGAAGCGTTGACTCACGGTTCTCGAACCAAGTCCTTGCGGCCTCTTCCAAGTAAAGATACACATGGCGCAGCTTGTCGTCGGGGTCCCACTTGTTAAGAGCTGCGACGCGGTCGTCGATGTCGAGCCAGCTTTCCGGAAGAGCCGCGCAAAGTAGGCGGTTCTTTGGGCTGGTGGACGACCACGGTTGCCGGAGATCTTGCTTCCGTCATCGTGAATGCTGGTTTGGTTGCAGCCCTTGTCTTCTTGTCCTTGTCGGGGAGCGGCAGGTATTCTCGCGGGAGTCCTTGCTGTCTGCGGCTAGCTCGACGGACTGGGTTGGAGTCGTCCTCTTGGCGGCTTGGGCTTGGCTCACGGCTGGACAGGGGCGCACGGTACATGGACCGAGAAGCACCTCCACGAGATGTCACGTGGCAGTGACGCACACAGCACTGAAGGCGAGGCACGCAGGACTCAAGTGATATCAGGCGAACTGTTTATTGGGCGAACTTGTGCCCAGAAAAACAAAGCCAATGACAATTCACAGCAACAGCAGCGTGAACAGTCGTCGGTCGACGGAAAAGACTGACAAGCGGCGCAGTGCGCCGGCTTTTATACACATGGCTGTGGAATTCCAGAAGTTACTCAAGTTTGCGCGTCAGCATGCAAAGTTTCAGGAATTGTCGACACGCTTCCCGAGGTGACATGCAAGATAAACGCGGCTTGCGTTGGCATAACAGAAAGTGATAACTGCGCTCGCCGCAAACAATCAAAGCAACATAGAAATGAAATCAAAGCAAGCGCGATTCACAGGAAGGTGATAACGGCGTTCACGAAAACAACCTCACGTGTCAATATCTAGACACAGAGTCTGCGGAACCACCAGGAGAAAGCGTGCACCTTGTGCCGAATAGTTGGTTTTGTACAGCAAGCCATCTCGCACGCAAAATCGACCGCTGGAATGAGGACGCAACGCCGAAAGGAAGGAAAGGGCTGAAGAGGCCATCTCCTGCAGAAACCAGCGACCGAACGAGAGGGTGTCGATGTTCGTCGAGGACATGCTTCGTCTTTTCAGGCGCGCAGACCCTGCCATGTCAGAAGACAAGAAGGTACGACATCTGATGCGCGGGGTGAAGGAACAGCTTTTCGCCGGACTAGTACGGAATCCACCAACTACCGTAGCCGAGTTTGTGAGTGAGGCGACCACGATGGAGCGTACTCTTCAGCAACGGTCGTCGCAGTACCAACGTCCTGACGTCACGGCTGCACACTGTTCTATCGGCTCTGATAGCGAGAGGCATGCCCTTGCGGAATTCATACGAAGTATTGTGCGTGAAGAACTCCGTCAACTGCAAGCGGTCGGACCACAACCACACGTGTCAGCCATTACTGACGTCATCCGGAACGAAATCCGACAGGCGGTGCAGCCACCGCTCACGCCACTGGCGCCGTCACCGTCACCTGAGGTGCCCGTCCTAACATATGCGTCGGCAGTCCGTGCACCCGCCCCTATTGCTGCGGCTCCCATCGTGCCGACGTTAGAGCAGCAGGCTCCGCACCGATTCCCGAACGCGCCTTCGTATCCGCCGCCCGTTTCAAGGTTCTCGCACGCACCGATGTATCTGCCGGCAAGCTCAAGACAAAGTCCCAGTAAGGCAAGCGTATGGCGTACCTCAGATAACCGTCCGCTCTGCTACCACTGCGGCGAAGCTGGGCACGTGTACCGAGATTGCGCGTACCGTCAATTGGGTCTGCGTGGTTTCCACCCTGACGCGCGCTGTCCCCGATACGGTGAGCGCCCACATGACATCGAAGCGTATCTAAGGAGTCAGGGAATGCCATCGACCGCTCAGCGCCGTCAGTCGCGATCACCATCCCCTCGCCGGTCTGGGTCGCCTAGCTTGACTGCGTCCTCGAACGCTCCTTCCAGGAGATCGCCGAGTCCCTACAGGGGAAACTAGGAGCGGCGACTTCCGGGGGTGAAGTCGCTGTCCAACGAACTTTAAAAGAACCTCCCTCGACCGCTGCCGACACGCTGCCAACCGACGTCACCAAAACTGTTTCCGCCGACATTGCTGTATTCGTTGATAATCACGCTGTCACTGCTCTCGTCGATACCGGGGCCGATTATTCCGTTATGAGCAGCACACTGGCGTCTAAACTGAGAAAAGTCACGACACCCTGGCACGGGCCCCAGCTTCGAACAGCCGGTGGTCATCTGGTGCTGCCAGCTGGACTGTGCACGGCGCGAATTCGAATCCGAAACTCGATGTTTCCGGGGTCTTTCCTCGTCCTACCTGTGTGCTCCCGGCCAGTAATTCTAGGAATGGACTTTCTTCGCGAATACGGCGCCGTTATCAACCTCCGTGAGTTACTGGTATCATTCGAGGACCCCGTTTTCCCTGGAATTGACAGCACTATAGTCTTGAACACAGCGCTACGTGTTTCCGACGAATCAGTCACTCTGCCACCGCGAAGCAGCCTCTTTGTCACCGTGGAATGCGGGCAAGACACCAGCAATGCTGTGATCGCGGAAGCCAATTTGTCCCTCCTTCTTGCTCAACAAATCTGCGTAGCCCGAGGGATTATTCATCCTCAAAACGGACAAGCCCACGTACTCGTCACGAATTTCAGCGATGAATATCGTCATCTTACGAGGCGTACCGCCATTGCGTACTTTGCAGAAATTGCCGACGTACAGGACCCGCCAACATTAGCTGCTGTTTCGTCGTCTGACCGTTCCGCCGAAGAGTTTGCAACAACTCTCGATGTAAACCCAACGTTATCACCAACACAACGGGACACCCTTCTGCACCTACTGGATGAGTTCCGAGATTGCTTCGCTACTACGACGAAGGTCAACCAAACGCCGCTGGCACAGCATCGAATTATCACGGACACTGCCGAAAGACCTGTACGGCAGCACGCTTATAGGGTGTCCCAAAAGGAACACGACGCTATTCGTCACCAAGTTCAGCAGATGCTTAAAGACGACGTCATCCAGCCTTCGACCAGTCCGTGGGCTTCGCCAGTTGTACTGGTCAAGAAAAAAGATGGTACGTTGCGTTTTTGCGTCGACTATCGAAAATTGAATAACATCACTAAGAAGGACGTTTATCCACTGCCCCGCATTGATGACTCCTTGGATCGCATTCGCCACGCTCGATACTTTTCTTCCATGGATTTGCGCAGCGGCTACTGGCAAATCGCAGTTGACGCACGGGATCGCGAAAAAACGGCATTCATTACTCCTGACGGTCTCTACGAATTTAAGGTTCTCCCATTTGGCTTATGCTCAGCGCCGGCTACCTTTCAAAGAATGATGGACACGGTTCTATCAGGACTTAAATGGCAATCCTGTCTTGTTTACTTAGACGACGTGGTTGTATTTTCGGAGACACTTGAACAGCACGTCCAGCGCTTGAGGGCAGTTCTCCACGCCATTCGAAAAGCCGGCCTTTCTCTTAAACCTGAGAAGTGTCACTTTGGGTATGAGGAACTGAAGTTCCTCGGACACGTCGTCAGCCACGCAGGTATCCGCCCGGACCCGGAGAAGACCAGCGCCGTTGCGGCATTTCCAACGCCGACAAACAAACACGATCTACGCCGATTCTTGGGACTCTGTGCGTACTACAGACGATTTTTAAGCAACTTCTCAAAAATCGCTGCACCGCTCAATGGGCTCCTCAAGGATGACACTCCGTTCGTTTGGGGCCCGGATCAGTGCCATGCTTTCGATACCCTCCGGAAACATCTACAGGCCCCACCTGTACTTGGCCACTTCGACGAAGCCGCTGACACGGAGTTACACACAGACGCCAGCAACATAGGTCTTGGAGCGGTGTTGGTGCAATGGCAAGGTGGCGTAGAGCGTGTGATTTCCTACGCGAGCCGTACGTTATCACCTGCCGAGAAAAATTATTCGGCAACTGAAAAGGAATGTTTAGCCGTTGTATGGGCGATAACGAAATTTCGACCATACTTGTACGGCCGCCCCTTCCGAGTAGTCAGCGACCACCATGCCCTTTGCTGGCTCGCGAATCTCAAAGACCCCTCTGGACGCCTGGCACGATGGAGTCTACGCCTGCAAGAATTTGATGTAACGATCGTCTACAAGTCAGGCCGTAAACACACTGACGCTGACTGCCTGTCACGAGCACCGGTCGGAAGTGCCAGTACCAGCCTTGACGAGGATGACATCCTTCTTTCTGCAATGTCAGCGACCGATCTGGCTCAGCTACAGCGTGACGACTTGGAGCTCAGACCTCTCATCGAATACTTGGAAGGGCGCACCTCCTGCATTCCTCGAAGTTTCGCGCGTTCACTAGCCTCGTTTTGCTTCCGCGATGCAGTTCTTTATAAGAAAAACTTCGACCGTACCGAAGCTGCATACTTGTTAGTCGTGCCAACCACGTTACGGGAAGACATTCTGAGCGCCTGTCACGATGAACCATCGTCGGGACACCTAGGCTTCACTCGCACGCTCGAAAGAATTCGACGCTCCTACTATTGGCCCCGTCTTGCGAAGACTGTCAAGCAATACGTTCGCACGTGTCGTGATTGCCAACGACGTAAGACACCACCCATGCGACCAGCAGGGCTGCTGCACCCAATAACGACACCGAAAACGCCCTTTCACCAGATCGGCATGGATTTGCTGGGATCATTCCCCACATCCTCGTCCGGGAATCGATGGATTGTGGTGGCCACAGACTACTCAACGCGGTACTGCGAAACAAAGGCATTGACAAGAGCCACCGCAGCAGAAGTCGCCCATTTTTTTATTGACAACATCGTTCTCCGCCATGGAGCGCCTGCTATAGTCATTACTGATCGTGGAGCAGCTTTTACTGCAGAATTGCTACACGAAGTCTTGCGGCTGAGTGGTACGGAACACCGCAGGACCACGGCCTATCACCCGCAGACAAACGGCCTGACTGAACGTCTGAACAAGACAATCACGGATATGCTCTCTATGTATGTCGCCATCGACCACAAGGACTGGGATAACATCCTTCCCTACGTGACTTTTGCGTATAATACCGCAATTCAAGAGAGCACAGGATTTACGCCGTTCCGCTTACTTTACGGTCGGGAGGTCACCACGATGCTCGACGCCATGCTGCTTCCCGACAACCTAGGACAGTTTCATACCGATGCTGCAACGTTCGCCGAGCGCGCTGAGGACGCCCGTGAACTCGCTCGACGCCGTATCCAGTGTCGCCAAACCTTGGACTCGCGCCGCTACAATCTTCGCCATCGAGAGGTCACGTATCATCCCGGTGACCAGGTGTGGGTGTGGACCCCCGTACGACAGCGTGGCCGTTCAGAAAAACTGTTGCGTCGTTACTTTGGCCCTTACACGGTTGTAAGGCGCCTGAGCGACATTACTTACGAAGTCCGCCCAGAAGGTACCCCAAGGAACTCCCGCAGGCGTCCCCAAACCGAAGTTGTGCACGTATCCAGGCTGAAACCGTACTTTCCGCGTGG
This sequence comes from Hyalomma asiaticum, assembly GCA_013339685.2. Classification (NCBI taxonomy): domain Eukaryota; kingdom Metazoa; phylum Arthropoda; class Arachnida; order Ixodida; family Ixodidae; genus Hyalomma; species Hyalomma asiaticum. Next base: position 6,280,304 of record CM023482.1, on the reverse strand, counting down.
TGACGGGACTGTCGAGTGACTGCACATTCTCTGATCGCGTAGTGTTCTGTTTTTTCTTGTTTGTTTGTTTGTTTTTGTGGTGCCCCGTTTTGTCTTATTCTTTTTACACATCCAGGGATCAGTTTACTTAGCCTTACCCATCTGTAGCATCGAGACGATGCTTCCTTGGGAGGGGGAGTAATGGCACATACCTTCATGCATGAACCGCCGACGCTGGCTCATACGCGTTGTGTGTGAAGAAGAAGAAGAGAACGTTGTTGGTCGAACTCCGGACTGCAGGCTTCAGGCTTCCTCTTATTTGGTCCTCTTATTTGGTGGACTTCAGGCTGCCACTTATTTGGGTCCGTGACAATATGGGCACCGAAGTTAGCAGGTTCCCTGGATGCGTCGTCACAAGTGAATGTCCTATTGAAAGCAACGTCCTTTTGGAGCAGGCATGTTAGGGGGTGCACCACGTCGGCGAATCTCGGTACAAAGCGGCGAAAATACGAACAAAGGCCCAGATAACTCCGTAGCTCCCGCACTGACTTTGGTGGTTCACAAGAGCTAACTGCCTCGATCTTGCGTGTGTCGGGCCTCACACCGTTCTTGCAGACCAAGTACCAACGTTTCGGTTTCGCCAAAGCGACATTTCTTGGAATGTAGTACCAAACCGCCTTTCTCGACACAATCAGGTACAATACTCAGACGTCTATAGTGTTCATTCAGAGTGCTGCCAAAAATCACATCATCGAGATAGCACAAACAAATTTCCCATTAAAGTCCTCGTAGAATCGTGTCCATAAATCGTTCAATGTTGCTGGCGCGTTGCAAAGGCTGAACGGCGTAACGTTAAATTCGTAAAGACTGTCTGGCATTACAAAAGCTGTTTTCTCCTTATCGGCTTGTTGCATGGGTATCTGCCAATAACCCGACCGCAGATCCAGCGTTGAAGAATACGCCGCCGAATGCAGGCAGTCAATGACGTCATCAATTCTTGGAAGCGGGTAGACATCTTCCTTGGTGATTGCGTTCAGGTTTCTATAACCGACGCAGAACCGCCGTGATCCATCCTTCTTCTCAACTAGGATGACTGGCGCTGCCCACGGACTAGAAGATTCTTGAACGACATCTTTCTGTAACATGTCTGTTACCTGTTCGGCGATAAGTGTTCTCTCTGCCGCGGAGACGCGGTAGGGCTTTCGTCTAATGGGACGTGCAGAACCGGTATCAATTCTGTGGCAAGCGCGAGAGCGCGGTAGTGACGCCTGCTTGCCACCTTGTGTGAAATGAAAGGCAGAAAGATGCGCCAGGAGAACTTGCGCGAGAACTTGGCGCTCATTTGAAGGCAGCGACTTGCTTATCATTTGTAGAACCTGCTGTTCAGAAGTATTTCGGCAGTGGCTGCTCGCGGGAGGGTGTGCATCCTCATTTAGAGCCATGATGGCACTGTAACTAATTTCGTCGAATTCGGCAAGTTTCATACAACGCGGGAGCACAGCAGGAGCGGATGAGCAGTTGAATACCCACAAACTCGCAGCGACATTCACTAGTGTCACGACAGATCGTGGCACAAGTACATCCTTATTAGCGCAGTTTGAAGTGAGTAGTTGACCTTGCGCGTCAAATGGTGACAAGTCGGTAGCAGTGGTTTTGACAGGCACACGTGACATTGACCAGGGCGGTAGTAGCAAGTTGTCTGAAACAACAAAGAAGTTCTAAAGGACAGAAAGTTGAGCGGGTTGGTAACAGTCCATAATCAAAAGAAGAGGCGTGCAGGACACGGACACAAGGAGAGCAGTGAACAACACGAGCGCCGACTAACAACTGATGCACAGCACAGAGGCGAAAAAGAAAGAAGACACACAGCTTATCTGCGCATGCTCGGAATGGTAGCGCCACCTGTCAATCGGTTAAACGTGCCGGTCTTCGCGATGAAGTTCTCGTCCCTCAAATGTACATCTTCGAGCTTTGCGAGGAGTGCACTGTTCAAGGTAATATTACCTGTACCACAGTTTACCGAAGCACCACAACCCCGAAGAAAGTCAATCCCTAGGATGACGTCACATGCAGCGCGGCAGTATCAGAAATTCTGTTTTAAAATCTTCCCCACCGAAGAAGACACTGGCAACGCATATGTAGCGCAAAACAACACACGGACACGAGAAGGCACATATGGACACCACACAGCGCTACTAGCAACATGTTTATTTTCAAAATAAGACCGCTTATAAACAGTAATCGCCAAGCAGATACTTCAGCACGTGGGATCACTCAGACAGTGCCACTCTACCAAAAACGAAATTATAACAGATAACACCGTGTATCAGCACTTACGCAGGAAACCCAACTCCTTAGGTGACAATGCTATTGAAGGCTTACTAATGCACAAATCACCAAGTGCATCGATAAGTTCCGCTTCCACGATTAGACGCGTGGTCTCATCCTTATGTCGATCAACAATGACAGTGCTATGGAACAAAGGGCGGCAGCCACATGCATGAACGTGAAGAAACCCTTCAGGCGGCAGTTTATTTGACTTGTAATTGTGCTCTTTCAATCGCTCATTCACGCACCTGCTAGTTTGGCCGATGTATTGTTTCCCACACGAGAACGGAACGCGATAAATAACACACGTCTTGCACTCAACAAATTTGTTTGTGTGATTTTTTGTGCACACAACTTTTGTCCTTCTAGATGGATTTGTCATTGTACACAATTTCGTGAGTTTATCAGGCACAGAAAATACCACCTTAATAGTATTGTCACGCTTCACCACCTTCTTGAGAATATGTGACAGCTGGTGAACATATCGAATTACGGCCGTGCGTCTCGTTTCTGCCGTTCTGTGATCATGAGCATTTGCCTGTCTTGCACTTCCGTGAATTCTTTTCAGGTCATTTTCTACAACAGAAACTAAAACATGGTCTGAATAGCCAGATTCCAAACTAACCAAGAGAGGTATTGTGACAACATGCCTCAGTAATGCATTGAACGAGTCATGTGCCCACTTAACAACCATAATCAGATCGCACGATTGCACGAATCTGGCTACCCAGACCGGTCGTTATTGTAGCGGACGCTACATTTCGAAATGTGTGTGTATCGAAAAAAGCCCCTAGAAAAGTGTATGCATATAACAGGGCTAACTACGCTGCAATAAATTTAACTCTTGAATCTTACTTTCCGACTTTTCACACATTGGCAGATGAGTTAAACGGGGAAGAGTTATGGGGTGTACTTAAAAAAAAGCTTCTTGAACTGCGAGATAAATTTGTTCCCCTTCGAACACTCTCTTCCAAAAGTTCAAAAGATAAACCATGGTTTAACAGGCAACTCAGTTCTTTATTACGAAAAATGAGAAGAATCTATCGGCTTAGCAAGACTCAGAAATCGGATAGTGGCTACACACAGTTAGTGGAGTTAAAACGTAGCTTTAGAGAGCTCGCTAGATCAGCCAAACAAACATACTTCGCTAACTTAGGCCAGAGGCTGGTAGACGATCCGAAGGAATTTTGGAAATACGTTAAAAGAAACGGTAAGGATGACACTTCTGTTCCACCATTGCACTGGTCCGACAGAATTATTAATGATGATCCAAGTAAGGTCGAAATATTTGTTAATTACTTTTCATCGGTGTTTCAGTCTAATTTTTCAGATACTAGTGCAGTTAGAACTGTCGATTTTTCTGTCCAAGTCGACAAAATGTATGAGGTTGCGTTTAGTGCGACGGGAGTCGAGAGATTATTGCAAGGCTTGAAACACATGAAAGCGAGTGGTCCGGACGATATCCCGGCTTCGTTTCTTATTAACTGCTGGGGCACTCTGTGTTTATATTTATGTCGCTTATTTATGTCGCGTGGTACCAATTCATAAAAGTGGACAGAGGGACAGAGTTGAGAATTACAGGCCAGTGTCTTTAACTAGCATTGTATGCAAGGTTATGGAACATGTGATTTATAGCAGCATCATGTCTCACCTTGTTTCCAATAACCTTCTTCATCCTAGTCAGCATGGGTTCCGGCAGGGTTTTTCCTGTACGACGCAACTGGTAGAATTTACTCATGACCTTGCGTCAGCTGTCGACAAGCAGCAAAGTGTTGACTGTATATTTCTGGATTTCAGTAAAGTTTTCGACTTCGTTACTCATAGTCTCCTGATCAGTAAACTTCGACATTACAAATTGGATGATAGGGTTATTGCTTGGATAGCTGAGTATCTTCGCTCAAGGGAGATGTCTATGGCTCTCAACGGTTGTTCCTCTACGTATGTTTCTGTGACCTCTGGTGTACCACAGGGATCAGTCTTAGGTCCGCTTTTATTCTTGTTATTCATAAATGACATGACTTTGGGTATCACATCATCATTTAGAATGTTTGCAGATGACTGTATAGTATATAGGGCCATCAATAGCGATCTTGACAAACAAGCACTGCAAAACGACTTAGATTTCATTGCCGCATGGTGTGAAAAATGGAAAATGTCGTTGAATGTGAAAAAAAGTATCCACGTCACCTTTACCGGGAAACTCTCGCGCTGCAGAAATCATTACACGATTAACAACGCTTATCTTCAACAAGTCACGGAATATAAATATCTAGGTGTATTTTTCACTGCTGATTTAAGGTGGAATAAACATGTCACTTATGTTAGGAACAAGGCTGTAGGAACATTGGGTTTTATGGAACGTAACTTCAGTAGTTTACCACAGAAACTTAGGGAGCAGCTCTATTTTACACATGTACGCAGTATACTGGAGTATGCGTGCGTCTGCTGGGGCCCTTATACTAAGGAACTTGTAGATAAACTTGAAAAAGTGCAGAATAGAGCAATTCGATTTGTCCTTGGAAATTATGACAGGATGCTTAGTGTGACAGAGAGCAAAAAAAACATTAAACTGGGATCTTCTTGAAAACCGTCGTCGAAACCTCAGATCGAAATTCTTTCATAGCATTTATCATTCGGGAGCAGGGATCATCAGGCAATTATATTTTCAACCACCTAACTATGTTTCTCAAAGACGTGATCATCACTTAAAAATACGCGAGATTCCTTTTAGGGGTGACGCTTTTCGATACTCTTTCTTTGTCGGCACTATAAGAGAGTGGAATACTCTGCCACCGGAAATAGTTTGTATTAATTCAAGTGATGATTTTTTGCATGCTTTATGAATATGCTTTTTTTTGTGTGTGTGTTTTATGATATATACTGTACCCTCCCTGCTGTAATGCCTTATGGCGAAGCAGGTACTCAATAAATAAATAAATAAATACTTATCTAGAACGCTCCGTCGAATCTAACTGGTACATTTTTAAAAATAAAATCGGTGAGCTAATCACCAAATACGTTCCCCTTCGGACTGTCTACGCTAACAATAAATCACCATGGTATAGTACATATTTGAATCGATTATCCAATAAGAAAAAAAAAACGTCTATTCCGCACAGCAAAGCTTTACGCAACACCGTCTCATTGGCTAGCATACAAAAACGCTGCAAGCTCATATCTCAGAGCCCTAAAATCAGCCAAATTCTCTTTTCTTAATTGCACACTCCCAAACTTACTAAAGGCTAACCCAAAACTTTTCTGGGAGACTATCCCGGGAAATTCTCATAAAACTGGGATAGCACTGCTAACAGGTTCTGGGGACCCTGTACCATTTATGTTCTGCTCTGCTTAACCAAACTTTCGCATCTCCTAGCCTTCCCGGTACGATGCCTGAGATAAGTCCTACTGACTACCACTTAATGGATCCCATTGTTTTCAGCTCCACCGGTATCAAAACCATCATTCAAAAATTAAAATCTAAAGGTTCATGTGGGGTAGACGAAATCAATACTATCTTTTTAAAAAACACCGCCGAATACTGCTCAATCATACTAGAACACATTTACTCGCAATCATACAACTTTAGCACCTTACCGTACGACTGGAAAACTGGTACAGTAATCCCTATTCACAAATCAGGACCATCCCATGACCCACAGAATTACAGACCGATTTCTCTTACATCAGTACCTTGCAAAGTTATGGAACATATAATTTACACACATCTGGTAAATTTTCTTGAAAACAACAACTTCTTCACAGTTATGCAGCATGGATTTCGCAAAAACTTTTCCTGTGACACTCAACTCATCGCCTTCACTAATTTCCTGCATGCTAATCTAGACCACGGTTTTTTAACAGATTGTATATTTGTTGACTTTTCCAAAGCATTCGACAAAGTGAACACTGCTTCTTCATAAATTAAGCGTTCTTAATATCGACTCAGGTGTAATAAACTGGATTCGCGCCTTTCTGACATCACGTGTGCAATTTGTAACCACTAACGACGCTAAATCCTCATTGGTCCCTGTTGATTCCGGTGTCCCGCAGGGGTCTGTGCTTGGTCCCTTACTATTCCTAATCAATATTAATGACCTGCCTACTAACGTCTCCTCGAAAATATGCCCGTTTGCATACGATTGCGTCTTGTATAGAAAAGTAACGGATGCCGCAGACATTTCACTAATTAAGGAAGATCTTAATAACATAACTAAGTGGTGTCAAATATGGCGGATGGAATTAAGCATTAAAAAATGTAAAAGTATGAGGATTTCCCGTACTGAAGTGACCCCCTCCCCTACTTATACACTTAATAACATTCCACTAGAATGCGTAACATCATACAAATACTTGGGTGTTCATATTGCCAATAACCTATCATGGAAAACTCATATTGATCACATAGCCACCAAGGCCACTGGCACATTAGGACACTTTCGCCGGAAGTTTTCTCAAGCACCATCATCATTAAAACTACTACTGTACACAACTTTCATTCGTCCGAAGCTTGAGTATGCATCATCAGTATGGGACACCGGATATGAGAACCGCATAAAATTACTAGAAAAAATACAAAATCGCTCAGTCGGTTTGATTCTCAACAATTACCAAAGAACTGCGAGTGTTACTAATATGAAAGACATCCTACACCTTCCACCGCTATCACACCGCAGAAAACTGCCTCGACTCTGTCTTTTCCATAAAATCTACTACCACAACTCATATTTACATTCTATATTCATTCAGCCGCCGCCGTACATTTCATCTCGCATCGACCATCGCCAAAAAGTAAACATTCCACACAGCAACACCGTCGGTTTTTCACATTCATTTCTCCCCAAAACGACCAGAGATTGGAACAATATACCTGGATCACTCACAAGCATAACTAACACCAATAACTTCAAAATCGCACTTCAGAGTTTCATTTCAAGTTAACATCACCCAGTGTTTATTTTACACCTTTGATTGTTGTGTATGCTTTTGCTATGTTTTTGTAATTTCGTCTTACGAATGTTTACTTTTTTCCACATTATGTTTTACCATTATATCTCTTTTTTTTTACTTTGTTCTTGCAACTGAAATTGTAAGTGTCATCGTGATATCTTATTTTGTTCTATATTATGTATCTGTAACCAAGTAGTTATTATCTGTTAACTTTTCTTGCCCCTCCCCTCTTCAATGTACGTATGTACCCTGAGGGTATTTGAAATAAATAAAAAAATAAATAAATTACAAGTCAAATAAACTGCCGCCTGAAGGGTTTCTCGCTCTTCACGTTCATGCATGTGGTTGCCGCCCTTTGTTCCATAGCACTGTCATTGTTGATCGACATAAGGATGAGACCACGCGTCTAATCGTGGAAGCGGAACTTATCGATGCACTTGGTGATTTGCGCATTAGTAAGCCTTCGATAGCATTGTCACCTAAGGAGCTGGGTTTCCTGCGTAAGCGCTGAAACACGGTGTTATCTGTTATGATTTCGTTTTTGGTAGAATGACACTGTCGTGCATATATCTGAGTGATCCCACGTGCTGAACTATCTGCTTGGCGATTACGGTTTACAAGCGGTCTGATTTTGAAAATAAACATGTTGTTGCTAGCAGCGCTGTGTGGTGTCCATATGTGCCTTCTCGTGTCCGTGTGTTGTTTTGCGCTACATCAAAGCTTTTCAAATGAACCACCAACAAGCCCACATCGCAACCCTCAGCAACGCAGACGCCGAGGGGAAAAATGCACTCACCACCGATACCACGAAACATCACACCACCATTCCACGGGAACATTACCTTCCGACCCAGTTTTGCTTTAAAAGTCAGACTCATTACGGACACGGTAGCCCAAGTGTCTACCAACGCAGTTGCCGAAACACTGTCGATTAACACACGCACAGAGCTGGCATTGCTTTAACAGAAAAAGTATATTTTAACCTAGTTCGAAAAGAAACTAATCACGGTTGGGGTTCATTGATTATACCGAAGCGTTCGACTTGGTTAATCATGAAATTCTAATGAAGAAGCTTAGTTGTTATGGCATACGGGGTTGTGTACTTGAACTAATAAGGTCATACCTAAGCAACCGGCAACAAATAGTCTCAAAGGCTCTAAGGGTACCCAGCGGAATTTCGCAGGGGAGCATATTAGGTCCTCTGTTGTTCATTTTATATATTAATGATATTGTACGTATCAATTCTAGCGCAAAGTTCATTATATATGCCGACGACACCAGCATTTTCTTTTCTGGTAACAATATGCATGACCTCATAGGCATTTGTAATGACACATTACAAAAATTAGCGGTATGGTCATTAAGAAATGGCATGAAAATCAATGAAAGTAAAACAAAGGCTGTTATATTCAGAGCAAAGAATAAAGAATTACCACCCCATGCAGATATAGTTTGAAATGGTCGCAGCATTGACATTCTCGATTATTTTAACAGTCTAGGAGTGGTATTTTCTGCAAGTATGTCCTGGTATAGCCATGTCAATGCAGTAGTCAAAGAATGTGCTGGCATAACAGGAATAGTTGGTCGCCTCAAACACCTTCTCTCCACGAGGGTGAAATTAACTATTTATAATTCACTGTTCTGCTCTTATTTAAACTACTGTATACTTGTCTGGGGAACAACGACATTTTCTAACCTGCAAAAAATACATAAAATGCAAAAAAAGTTCCTTCGGTTTACTTATAATGTGCCTTTTGGGACAGCAACTTCTGACTTGTTTATTGATGCTCACATTATCAGCATTCATCAGCTGTATCGCTATAGACTGTGTTCGTTTTAAATTTGAAATTAAAAAAAAATCACAGCATATCCACGGGGTGAATGATGATGAGTGGGCGAAGCTCCGGAGGGAATCATCGGTAAACCGTGAATCTTTCGCGTAAATCGCCCAGTCGATCATCATGTAAAGGCGTGAGAAACACTGTATTCGTACGCTGGGATCTCGCGTTTAAGGGGGATATGCTGTGCTAGAGCCAGGCCTGCGCGGAACTGCAGGACAGTGACAGCGTAAGCAGGAGGAGCTACTTTCTTAGAGGCCACTTTAAACGCTTGAGGAAACTAGTGCAAGTAAAAGCGGTAGGTATCTCCTGCGCCATAACTTATCGTTTTGCCAAGTAGGTAAGTACCCACTACGCCATAATTACCAGTGCCTCCGTAATGGGTTCAAAGCTACAAAGCACGCAGCTCTGTGTTCTTTCAAATGATGCCTCGACCTCGTTATACAATCCATTTTCGCGTCGTGTAGCGGTGTATTACTATTTTTCAACGTAACATTACATTTGTTAATGCGATTCCGCGGGAGACATTATACCTGTTTAGGTCTTTTAGCGATAATTTTTCAACCACAGGCGTAGCTCAGTGGTAGCACGCTCGACTGCCACGCCGAGAGCCTGGGTTGGAATCCAGGCAGAGGACACAACATTCGGAACTTTTTTTTTTTTCATAAATGTAGACGTGGCTACGTACATCACCAGCAACGAACACCATGGGATGTACAGACCCACGCCCTAAGGAGCTTCGCCCCTAAAAAAACTTAGAGTGCTTAAGAGAGATTGCGTGCCTGGAAAAGAAAAAAACAGAGTTATGCGACACGAAAAGGGGAGACATGGACGGTACCGGCCGCTCGTTTAAACTCTTCAATGCAACGTTTGTGCCATAGCTTGCCTTCCCTTCTTAGGTAATGTGTAGTGATACTACACATTACCTAATTTTGATCTATTTTGTTGTTCATCAGGCAAGCTACGCTTGTAATTTGTAAACGCTATTGGTTACTAATATGTATATATTTCGTTTCTTTTATTTTGATTATTTTTTATTATCTTGTTCAAGTCTTTGTTTCTAAATGATGTACAGTCTTGACAATGATGTAACTTTTTTTTTCTGATTTCTCTTTTTTCAAGTTGTATGTAAATAAAACAGTCGCTGTGCTGCCGTGAGCCCTTGTAAATGGGGGCGGCGGGCTCGTCAAGCTGTAGGAAGACAGCTTTTTTTCGCCGCTCCTGTCTGTGAAATGGATAAAAAATAAAGTTGATTCATTGATTGATTGACTTTGTTCTTTACCATCATCAGAGGCGGAGGAATGTTCGGCACAGGCGTAGACTGTTCGGCGACCTTACATCCATCGGTCGCGCCGGCTAGCTTCCCGAAGGCGGCGGTGACGTAGAGCGTCGCCGTGTTGATGGCAAACGGCGTTGGCGACTGGTTGGTGGCGTCAGGCTGCGGTCTGAAGATGGCGATTCACTCCTCCTGTAGTGGCGGAACGTATCGGTCATACGTGGCGCTGGGCATCCTGTGGCACTTGTGGCAGCAGAGTCCCTTATCCAGTTGTGATCGCGTTCAAAATCATGCCAACTGGGGACTTGTGGAATTGATCTCACCTGTCGGCGCCGGTGACAAAAACGAGATATGTGTCCCACGGTGCCGCAGCTGTAGCACACAGGCGACGCACGACCGACGTCGTAGGCAGCGTGGTCAACCCTGGGATTCTGGGAATAGTACACGCTGCCTCCCGAATGACGTTGAGTGGTGGCAGCCCCACGAAGGCGCTGGTTATGCGCCGTTTCATCGGGGAAGGAACGTCGTTACGTGGGTTTTGTGGGGGAAGGAACGTCGGCTTGATAGTCTACTGCGCCTGGCATGGCACACAATGCAGATACGACAGACGCGGGTTCACGAAGCTGGTTGGAAGCAGGAGCACGATAAAGCTATTCAACATCCGCCCCTTTGGCGTGCCATTCAAGTTCTTCGCGGACAATCTGCTTTATGGCTGCCACGAGGTCTTGCTCGGTATTGTAACTGTCGTCAATGCTTGCGACAGTTGCGACGTTCGCCAGCCTCCCGAACTTTGGCGTAATACGGCGCGGCTTGAAAGTCTCCAACGCTCGGCAATATTTCGTAGAGATCAGCAACCGACTTGAGGCTTTCCTTCCCGATTAAGTAGTTGTACACATCCTCGGCAATGGTTGGTTGGTTGGTTGGTCCTTGGGTATCTTGGCGCAACCCACTCTGGGGGATCGGCCATGAACCGGAAAAGAAATTTGTGTGGGAGAAAACTCCTAATAAAATACAAAAAAAATTGTAGTACGAATTCCTTTGAGAAGGTGTCCGACTTTGTCCTCTTCCGACGTTCGAGGATTAACGGATTTACACAGCTTCGGGACTGCTTCAGTATAAGTCGTGCATGTCTCACCTGGGTCTTGCGCACGCTGAAGCAATGTCTGCTCCGCCCACTTCCCTTTCGCAGTTGAATCCCCAAAGCAATCCGTGATGTCGGAAACGAAGCGGTCCAACGTTGTCAGCGTGTCCTCGTGGTTCTCGTACCACGTGAGTGCTGTGTCCGTTAGAAAGAGAACAACGTTCTCTAGCTGAGCCTCGGAGTTCCACCCGTTGTATTTGCACACACGCTTGTAGTGAGTGAGACATTTTTCAACGTCCTCGCCGAACTTTCCTGAGAAAGTACGCGGCTCCATCAGGTGCATCCGGACGCTGGCTGACCATGCCGGAGATGGCAGAGACGGCTGGTCGTTGTCGGTGCGAGACATTGGGATTTGCAGTGGGGGCAGTCGTTCGAGGCGTCGGCTTCGTCGTAGTATTCGTCCCAGCAGCTCCGTCTTCGTAGCTATCGTACCCAGCACCTCCACCACAAAACCGTTACGGTTAAACAGTGGACAATATTTATTTACAGGGCGAGGCTGGTGACGATCAAGCGATGATGGCGTCGATTCGCTGCACCAGCTAACGTCGTCTTCTCTTCCGTTCCCGGCTCATACCTTGACCAGTTATATATATGTATATATATATATATATATACATAACTACATACATATATATATACATATATATATATATATACATACATATATATACATATATATATACATATATATATACATAACTGGTCAAGGTATGAGCCGGGAACGGAAGAGATATATATATATATAAGAAGTTGTGCATAATGGGCCTAACGTATTTGGAGTGAAATAGCAGACACGACTTCGCAGTTATCGTTTATTGCCAACAGTTTCGACTGTGGGTCCGGACCTTTTCAAGGCATAGAGAGGCTATATATATTGACGCGAGGGGATGTGCCCACTACGATTACTTTTTGCCGGCAGCGAGCTACCCACTATGGCCACCCCTCCTACAGTCCGAAGACGAAGAAGAGCGGAGATCGTGCGAGCGTTCTGGTTGAGTTGGACGCCATCATTAAAGCAGGAGGTGCTACTTTGGCTGAGCCTTGTTGATCACCTTCTTGACAATATATATATATATATATATATATGTGTGTGTGTGTGTGTGTGTGTGTGTGTGTGTGTGTGTGTGTGTGTGTGTGTGTGTGTGTGTGTGTGTGTGTGTGTGTGTGTGTGTGTGTGTGTGTTACGTACGTAGCAAGCAAGAGATGGAAGGAGAAGGCGACGAAGAAGAGGCGCGTGCAGTGGAATAAATCATGGCGCATCAACCACGGCACGGCTCCCGTCTATAGCGTCACACGAGTCGACAGGATGGGGACCTGGCAGCCACCTCATCAGCCTCACATCAACAACTACAGCCCCAACACCATGCCTTGACCTAGAGTCGATCTCAGACACTGACATGTGCTGCATGCTGTGACCACCTTTATGGCAGCATCATCGGCAGACCTAAGCATTCCTAAGTACGCCGGATCAGCGGAGGATGGACCCGTGGGGGACTGGTTCGACCTCTTCGAACTCCACGCTACCGCTGCATCGTGGTCGGAACGGGACATGGTCGCCAAGTTCAATGACTACGTAACCGGTGAGGCCTTCCGATATTATCTGACATTCATATTCCAAAACGATGAAACGTGGGAAAAGATTAAAGAGGAAATGATCACCAGATTTAAAGAATACCGTCAAGATTCATCTGCAACTCACCCGACAGAGACATTTAAAGGAGTACTGACACGAATTTTTGACATTCTCGTATTGTTGCTGTAAATGAAAGCACTGGCGTGGAAAACCCCAAAAACAGTGTCACGGTGGCCCGCAACACAATGAATATATTTTTAATGCGGCTCCCTTAAAAGCTGACTTTAGGTTTCGATTTCGAGGGGGCGGTTTCCTAGTGACGTATCAACATAGTCGGACGACGTCTGAGCCACGTAGGGACAGAAATTCTTCATAGCGTCGCTGCAACTCTGTCGTCTTTGGTCAATTACACCTGAGGCACGCAAACAACGGCAATTTCACGGTCGTCCAGTGACTCTGACCGCAATTTCGGCGATTTTTAAGAGCCCGTGTTCATACGTTATCGTAGTGTCCATTGCAATGGGGCTGGCTTGCTGTGCTGGGCGACGCGAACTTTAAAACCAAATTAAAATATTTTGTACATGTTTCCTGGCTTCCGTGTGCGGAGGGCGTTAACAATACATGACTAGGAAACGAAAAATGTATATTTTGCGCCGCCGCAAAATCGTGTCAGTACTCCTTTAAGTTCAGTCGACACCATCACAAGCAGTCTTCACGCGGCAATCGGGTTTGCGGAACATCGGGTTTGCGGAACAAAATACTCCACCGGGTAACAATCGGGTTTGCGGAACAAAATACTCCACCGGGTAACAGGTTTGCACTGACCACAAAGTCCACATGTGACGAATATCAGACGTTTGACCGGAAAAGAGCGCCACATCAACAATCTTCGAAGCAACATCAGGCAGCCAAACACGGGCAAGACGAAGAGCCTCTGCGACAGCCAGAGAGACATCACGAAACGAAAATGTTATCAAAACCCCACTTGCGGCTTAAAGAAGGTCGTCTGGAGAAAATCACACTAGAGTGAAGGCAAGTTTGCAATGAACGACACCTTCACGGAAATAAACGCCACAAAAAACGCCTTTTATCCCAGCGGTCCAGGCAGTGCCTACAGTCAAAACAGGTGGAACAACGCCAAAGAACGCGACAAAGGATCAAGCCGACCCTATGCATTCCGAAAGAACATGGACGTCGCCCCATTAGCTTCATGCAACGCACGCACAACTTGGAAGCATTACGTGTCTACGGGCCACGACAAAGACTTCGGCGCTCACGACATCCGATGTGCGGATACAACATGCACATGTCTAATGCGGTTATGACGTGGTCGCGAACTACATCCCCATCGGTGTCAACGCTCAGGGCATACTTACGTTGTCCGATCTGGAACAGCCAGCCCCGGCCGCCAGAGATCTAGATTTCTCCGGACTGCACCACCCTCTACTTTGAAGCTTTTGCAAGTTTACGGGAACCAACTTGGAACATGTGGAAGTGTCTGCGCATTGTGACTTTTCCTTTTTGTGTGTGTTTCCTCTCCTTAGTCTGTTCTTTTATACTTTAACTGCTTTTACTTCTTCTTTCGGGGAGAGGGGGAATCCTGTGACGTACGTAGCAAGCAAGGGATGGAAGGAGAAGGCAACGAAGAAAACGCGCGGGCAGTGGAATAAATCATGGCGCATCAACCACGGCACGGCTCCCGTCTATAGCGTCACATAAGATCACGTTCTACGTGACGCCCCCCGGCAGTAACAGTGTGCCACACTCGCCGCCATGGCTACGAGTGGCGCTGCCCAACACTCCCAGGATTCCATACACGTAAATACCCAATAAAGTGGACGGAGGGAACGACCGCTTTCGCATCGCAGCTCAGCGGTAGAGCATCGGACGCGATATCCGAAGGTCGTGGGTTCCGTTCCCACCGAAGGTAGGTTTGTCCTTTAATCCCCTTTAGTTCCTTTCTACTTACCCCAAAATTACTCTAATAATAATTACGAATTAGAATAACTTCCCCTATGCTTCTAGGCTTCAATGTCTGTTGTTTCATTAAGTTGTTTGTAACAAATAAAACGAGCCCTTGACCCCCTTCCCTTTCGTTATATAACCTCCTTGCTTCGGGATAGAAGTTGAGTCTGACGAAAACTGGGCGATGTGCGAAAACAAAATCGACTTTTGCTCGAAGAAGTTGGAGATGACTGCTAAGAACCTTCAATTTGAGTGTGTTCCTCGTTTGGGGAAATAATCCTCGGGAAAAGCGAAGGCCTATAATTGCAAAGTTGACTCAATTTAAAGATAAAGCACTCATCCTATCATCAGGGCCCAAACTTAAGGGAACGAATTTTGCAATGCGTGAAGATTTTTCACTTGCAACGCGGAAAGCAAGAGCAAAACTGATGAATTTCGCGAAATCGCACGAAAAGAAGTAAACGCTGTCACTTGATAAACTGTGCATGGATTCCAAGACCTCTATTTCAATTTCGCTACTGATACTGTTGTGCAGTTGATACTGTTGTGCATCAATAGCTCATGCGCAGCGAGCTTATGCTCATTGTCAAACAATTGAAGCCGATCGTGATTTTTTTTCCTTTTATCAATATCATTGACTAATATGAGAAGTGTATTATCCAAGTGCACTTAAGCCCCATCATTTCTTGAAGAGAGTGACTCCAATATTATTGCATTCACTGAAAGTTGGCTTCATCGTGATATTCGTGAGAGCGAAGTTCTTCCTGGCTGTAACTCGTATAATATATACAGGCCTGATCGCAATCATTGGAGAGGGGGAGGCGTCCTACTAGGCTTTGAAAAATCACTAACATCTTTTGTAGTGAATACTGTCTCCGACCTTAAAATGATATGGGTAGTCTGCATTGCATCTTCCACCAAACTATTAATCGGTAACTGTTACCGCGGCCCAAACCCCGATCATCCCTTTTCCTTACGTTAGACCTCAACATATTTCAAGTAGTTACCCAACCTACCCGTGGTTCCAATATATTAGATCTCATATTTACAACAGCTCCTGATACAGTCGATAAAATTACCTACTTAGATGTTCTAGGCGATCATAATATTGTCACGGTTCTGCGAACTCACGGCGTTTATTGATAGAGATGAGAGGTTATCGTAGCGCTCTAGCAAGAGGACTTGTAGAGGCAGGACTCCGAAGGGCGTCTTCGTCTTTGTCTCTGGGAAAGCGTTCGTAGTCACGAGCCTATATCGTACATCGTCTTCGTCGCTGCCAGCGTGTAGCTGGGCACGGACCAGTGCGCGGCATTATTCCCCTTCCAGTTCGAGCATCGTCCCTATGCTCGTCAAATAGCGGTCGGTGGTGTGCAGCAGCGAGTGAGCTAGACGTCACTCGGCAATGATAAGGTTTCATGCGCACGACGTGCACTGTTTCAGGCGAAGGCTGACGGCGTCTTGAGCAAGATGGACTGTCAGCGATGACCTCGTACGTGACGTCACTGAGGCGGCGCAGAACCTTGCATGGCCCGAAGTATCGGCGTAGAAGTTTCTCAGAAAGGCCTCGACGCCGCACAGGAGTCCAAACCCAGACCCGTTTGCCGGGATGGTAGTCCACGAAACGACACCGGAGACTGTACCGCCGGGTGTCACGTTCTTGTTGAGAGGCTATTCTGACACGCGCGAGCTGTCGTGCTTCTTCGGCGCGCTCAGTGAAGGCAGCGACGTCGTCCTCTGTATCGGTGCAATCGTGGGGCAGCATAGCGTCCAGCATTGTTATAACTTCTCTTCCGTGAAGGAGGCCAAAGGGTGTCATCCTTGTCGTTTCCTGGCGTGCCGTATTATACGCGAATGTCACATATGGTAAAATTTTGTCCCAATTCTTGTGCTCTATATCGACGTACATGCATAGCATGTCTGCGATGGTCTTGTTGAGGCGTTCCGTAAGCCTGTTGGTTTGCGGGTGGTACGCAGTCGTCTTCCTGTGCGCTGTGCCGCTGAGCTCAAGCACAGTGCATAAAATTTCAGCAGTGAACGCCGTTCCTCTGTCAGTTATTACGGCCGCTGGAGCTCCATGCCTGAGGACTATGTTCTCAATGAAGAATTGTGACGCATCAGCAGCAGTGCCACGTGGGATTGCCTTAGTTTCTGCGTATCGGGTGAGGTAGTCTGTCGCGACTATCACCCTATCTATTGCCGCTGTCAGAAAGTGGAAATGGGCCTAGAAGGTCCATTACCAACTTGAGCAAATGGTGCGTCTGGCACGGAGACCGGATGCAGCAGCCCGGCGGGTTTAGTCGGTGGTACTTTGCGTCGCCGGCAGTCAATCCAAGTCCTCACGTAGTCTTTGACATCCGCTGCGAGCTTTGGGCCAGTAGTATTTCTGTTATGTTCGTGCCAACGTTCTAGTGTAGCCGAGGTGCCCTGAGATGGGTTCGTCGTGGCAGGCGTGCAGTATTTCTTTTCGAAGGCTTTCGGGGATAACCAGGAGGTAGCTCCGTCCTGTGGAAGAGAAGTTCTTACGAAAAAGGATGCCACCACGTAAGCAAAACGATGCAAGGCCCTTTGAAAACACCTTCGGCACATTAGAGGTAAGCTCTTCCAAGAATTTTAACAGCGAGTTGAGCGCTTCGTCGTCATGCTGTTGCTGGGCGATGGTGGCCGCGTCAACAACGCCTAAATATCGTGTGCATTCGTCATCGTCTGTGCTTGGTGGATCAATCGGTGCCCTTGAGAGGCAATCCGCATCTAGATGCTGCTTCCCGAATTTATAAACCACCGTCATGTCATACTCTTGGAGTCGTAAGCTCCAGCGTGCCAAACGTCCTGATGGGCCCTTCATGTTGCTCAGCTAACAAAGCGAGTGGTGGTCGCTTATTACTCTGAAAGTGCGGCCGTACAAGTACGGACGAAACTTAGTAACTGCCCATACTACGGCCAGGCACTCCTTCTCCGTGGCGGAGTAGTTGGACTCTGCACGTGACAACGTCCGGCTCGCATATCAATAACTCGCTCGGCACCGTCTTGCCATTGAATAAGAACGGCGCGAGACCTGCGTTGCAAGCGTCGGTGTGTAGTGCTGTTGGTGCGTCCTCGTCGAGTGAGCGAGGATAGGAACCGCCGAACACGTGACCAAGATCGTCCGACGTGAACTCGATGCCATGTCGCCTGCTCCCGTGTGCTCCCGTGTCTGCGATTCGAGCACGCAGATGATACCGCTGGTCCATGCCATCGTCCGCCAAGAACTTTCGAATGTTGGCCTGGACTCAGTGTGTGCAGCCGCTCCTTCCCGACCCATCGATCGCCGTTTTCCTCTTTCATACGGCCAAGACCGGACGTTCCTGCGGCCTCTCCGCAATCCGGCCGAGTGGAGAACAGCTGATGACCGGCCCATCTGCTTCAACTGCCGCCGTATTGGTCATGTGGCCCGTTACTGCAACAGATGGTATGGGAATCGGGCGTTCTATGGGCACAACCGTCGCCCCGATGCAGATCATGGCCGATTCCAACCGCACTGTGAGCCACCTCAGACTAGCAGTGACGAGGCTTCGTCCATGCCGTATCGCCGTTCCCCATCCCCGCGTGGTCATCAGTCCCGCTCGCCGCTCTCCCGCCGCCCGACGTCTCGCTCGCCCCAATTCCGCCGCCCGACATCGCCGATGGGTCGCCTGCCCCGGGAAAACTAGATGGTGCAGCTCCCGGAGGTGATGCTGCATCGACGACTTCTCAGCCAAATCCTCTGACCACACTGCAGACTAGACGCAACCTCATAGACGCAAAAATATACGACCAACTTGTTGTTGCTCTCGTGGATACTGGGGCCCATATATCAGTCATGCATTCTGAACTGCCTCGCCGCCTTAAAAAGGTTCTCACGCCGCCCACGGTACCACTCATCCGCGTCGCCGACGGTAAGACGTTTCCCGTGCTCGGGATGTGCTCTGCGCGAATAAGCATTGCCGACCGCTCTACGACCGTACTACTTGCTGTCCTCGAACAATGTTCTCACGAACTTATTCTCGGCATGGACTTCCTAACCGCTCACTCTGCCCTTATCGATTGATTTGTGGGGTTTAACGTCCCAAAACCAGTTCTGATTATGAGAGACGCCGTAGTGGAGGGCTCCGGAAATTTCGACCACCTGGGGTTCTTTAACGTGCACTGACATCGCACAGCACACGGGCCTCAACATTTCGCCTCCATCGAAATGCAGCCGCCGCGGCCGGGATTCGATCCCGCGACCTTCGGATCTGCAGCCGAGTGCCATAACCACTAGACCACCGTGGCGGGGCTCTGCCCTTATCGACTGTGGCACCGGCTTGCTTCAGCTTGACCTGCCGTTTTATGATGACACTACGGCCATACGTCAGCCGCGCTTGTGTTCCATGGATCATGTCCGTCTAGCTCCGCAAGCCGTGACGTATGTAAGCTTGGCGTCCTCTCCGACTCTGCCCGACGGTGATTATATCCTGACTCCGGCCGTTGACGTTCTATTGGCAAGAAATGTGGCGATTCCTCATACAGTTCTCACAGTTACAAAAAACCGAGTGTCTCTGCCTCTATTGAACTTCAGCTGGTCAATCCAAGTTATTCCACACGGTATGACTCTGGGCACAGTATCTTCTATTGACCAGTATGCCATTTCTGCATTGATCGCCGACGCTTCTTTGCCATCTGTTTCGTCCGCCTCCTCCCACAGTCCCGCCGGTGACCACATTGACAAGATGATCGCGCCTGACCTCCACCCAGCACAGATAGCCGACATACGGCGCATATTGCAGTCCTACCGCGACATCTTTGACTTGGACGATCGCCCTTTGGGTCAGACATCTTTTGTCAATCATTCAATTAATACTGGAGACGCCAGCCCAATTAGACGACGTCCTTATCGCGTGTCCCACGCTGAGCGACAAGTAATCCAGCGTGAGGTCGACAAAATGCTCACGAAAGGCGTCATAGAGCATTCCTGTAGCCCATGGGCGTCGCCGGTCGTCTTAGTCAAAAAGAAGGATGGCAGTTGGCGTTTCTGCGTAGATTACCGGCACTTGAACAAAGTTACGCGCAAGGACGTCTACCCCTTGCCGCGGATTGACGACGCTCTTGACTGTTTACATGGATCCGCCTACTTCTCCTCCATCGATCTGAGGTCAGGTTACTGGCAAATTTCAGTCGACGATAGGGACCGTGAAAAGACTGCATTTGTAACCCCTGACGGACTATTCCAGTTTAAGGTAATGCCGTTCGGCTTATGTAATGCCCCAGCGACGTTTGAAAGAATGATGGACTCGCTTCTGCGTGGATACAAATGGTCAACATGCCTCTGCTATCTGGATGACGTGATTGTCTTCTCGCCGACGTTTGAAAGCCACCTTACCCGTCTATCGGCAGTTCTTGAAGTCTTCAGACGAGCAGGCCTTCAGCTCAACTCTTCTAAGTGCCGCTTCGGCCGCCGAGAAATTACCGTGCTTGGCCACCTTGTAAACGCGAAGGTGTGCAACCTGATCCCGACAAAGTGCGCGTCGTCCAGCATTTCCCCATACCAAAGTCCACCAAAGATGTTCGAAGCTTTGTCGCCCTGTGTTCTTATTTCCGCCGCTTCGTCAGGAACTTCGCCGACATTGCCCGTCCGCTCACGCACCTCCTGAAGAAGGACGTATCATTTTCTTGGGGACCTGAACAGGATGATGCGTTTCGCGCCCTCATCAAATTGCTTACGTCATCACCAGTCCTGGCCCACTTTGATCCCTCAGCTCCCACAGAAGTTCGCACCGACGCCAGCGGCCCTGGCATCGGCGCTGTTCTCGCCCAGCTGCAGGGCAGTCAAAATCGTGTCATCGCTTATGCCAGCCGCCTCCTCTCCTCATCAGAACGCAAGTTTTCAATCACCGAGCGCGAATGCCTCGCCTTAGTATGGGCAATTGGAAAATTCCGACCGTATTTGTTTGGGCGTACCTTTTCGGTCATTACGGATCACCATGCACTATGCTGGTTGTCCTCCCTAAAAGATCCTACTGGCCGACTTGGTCGCTGGGCCTTGAAGTTGCAAGAATACAGCTTTGACGTCATTTACAAGTCTGGCCGCATGCACCAGGATGCTGACTGCCTATCTCGTCATCCCGTGGATTCCCCAGACTCGGAAGCGCATGATTCCGACACCTGTGTCCTGTCCATATCAGGCATCGCCGATATACGCAGCGAACAACTCGCCGATGCACGTTTGCGGTCCATTATCCATCGCCTGCGCTCTCAACAACCTGACCCCTCGCTTCGTTTATTCGTGCTTCATGATGGCATTCTGTACAGACGCCAAGTATAGTGTGGGCAAGCAGGTGGTGGGAAGCAAGCGAGCAAGAATGACATGTTGAGCGGTGGACAGGCCTATCCACGCGTGGATGTCTTGCAGGGCTGGAAGGGCTGCTCGAAGGAGGGGTTGTTGGGATCATGGGGCGAAGGCTTGCAGTACCCAGCACCTCCACCAGTGTCGCGGTGACATGAGCAAGAATGAATGAGTGAAATAGTCATGGAAAAAACAGCGCGAACACAAGGACGATGAAAAAGGGCCACACCACGGAGCGCTTTTATAATGTACATGCAGCATGTGCGGTGATGGCATTTGCTTATTCCTTCATGTGTTGTTTTTATGACGAAATGACCTTTGCATCTTCCTGCGTGGTTATCAGTGCATAACACTTGTGACGAGGCTCATACATATGTATATATGTACGTGTTCGCCGAAATAAAATCAGTTCATAGACAGCGCTCCGTGGTGTGGTGTGTGTGCCCTTTTTCATCGTGCTTGTGTTCGCGCTGTTTTTTCCATGATGCTTGACCAACTAGCCTGCAAATCCATCCTATTAGAGTGAAATAGCTAGGCCTAAGATTCTCGATTGTGAGTTTCTTTCCCGGCTTGGCGATGAAAGCCACGCGGGCGTGCTTCCATGATTGGGGAGGATGCCGGAGTGCCAGCATTCGTTGAGGAAAGAAGGGTAGCGGGTGAAGGTGCATCGAGGTTTCGGAGGAGCTTGTTGGGGACGCGATCCGGGCTAGGGGCGGAGGTGGTGCGGAGCCTATGTAGTGCCGCGTAGACTTCCGCTTCCGTGATGTCGGCGTCGAGTTCTGGGTTGGGGCCCCAAAGTAGGACGCGAGAGGGAGAGAAGGCGTACCAGCAGGCAGACGCTGGAGGTATTTGGTGGCCAGGTCTGCCATTAGCGACGGAGTGTCGCCGGGGTAGGCCCGAACCACTCGTAGTTGCTGCCGACTTGGCGGAAGCAGGGTCGAGGAGGTGGTGGAGGAGATGCCAGGATTGTTTTTCGCCCAACTGACCAGAGAGCTCCGAGCAGAGCTATTCCCACTGCTGGCGGGTAAGTACGGTGGTGTGTTGCTCAATCGTACGATCGAGGTACGCGATTCGGCGGCGTAAGCGGCTGTTGTGACGCTGCTTATGCCAGCGGTCGGTGCGTCCAATGCGAACGGCTCACAGGTGGGCAAGGCAGGAGTCGATTATCAGATGATCCTCCGTGGTGAGATCGAGGCGGTGACTGCGTCGAGGTCCGCTAGCAGTTGATCGGTCCACGTCGAAAGGTCCTGGATGTTGGAGGCGGGGGAGTGTAGCCGGCATTCTCGGAACGCGTCCAAATTTGCATAGCGGGCCGTGTGTGGGCGCGGCTTACACTGGGAGGTTCGGACTTGAACGGTGACGACATAGTGGTCACTGCCGAGAGACTGGTGCGTGTTGGACCAGCGCGCGTCGGGCACGCTCCGGCAGAAGTTGAGATCCAGGTGGTGTTGCAGCACACACTGTTGCCAATGCACGTTGGTTGGTTGGCATCGGTGAGCAGGAAAAGGTTGAGGTCATGAGCGAGCTTCCAAAGCCTCCTTCCGAGGCGATGGGCCTTCGTGTAGCCCCATTCTAGGTGCCTGACGTTGAAGTCGCCGAGAATAACAAAGGGGGATTTCGCTGCTCTCGCTGCAGCAGCACGGAGCAGGGCGAGTAGATATGCATCCGCAGTGGCATGAGGGGGGTTGTACACGTTGAGAATAAAAAAAGAAGGCTGTTCACGTCAATGAGGTAGTACCTCGAGAAAGAGGTGGTGGACTGCCGGGAAGGGTAGATCGGCTTGATTGACAACGAGTGTCCGCCGGGTGAGGATGGCCATGACGGGATGGGGCACAGGATGATAAGCCACTTGATTGTGGGCGACGTAACCCGAGAGGGAAACGTCGGCATGAGTTTCCTGAAGTACGATGATATCAGGAGAGGACAAGGGGTCTAGTTGTTGAAGGTGGAGGAGGTGGTTACGCTTGAGACAACAACCACGGCAGTTACACTGCCAAATGGTGACGACGGAATGCTCAGCCATTTTTAACAGCAGATGGTGTTAACTCGGCCGTTTTTGCTGAGGGTCTGGCTGCGGAAGAGCAGGTGGCGCGGGCATGGAGGGGTGGCTTGGCTCGGATGCTTTCAAGCTTGGTAGATTGCATGGTATCGACTGTCGACTGGAGAGATTGGAAGGACGACGCGGGAGGATAGGCAGCGAAGTCTGTTCGCAGGGTATTTAGAGCTTCGTGTTGCGCAGTAAGAAGTTGGTGGAAGGAGTTGAACCGGCGATCCAATCGTTTTTCAAGATCCACCAGGACCGTCTCGAAGCAGCTTGGACTTCTTCAGAAAGGTGAAGAGATTTAAAGGGGGTGTTGGGTCTGCGGCGCTTGCTAGTGGAACCTTCGAAGGTCTGGATGTCCATGTCGGAGGAGGAATCGATGGGGGTGGGTAGAGAGGACGGCACTGGGATCGCTGATTCCAACTTCTCTTAAAGAGCTTGTAGTTGCCTCTGGGTCTTCTGAGCAGCAATTTGACCGTTTTGTGCAGCGAACTGCTGTTGGAGGGAGGTGTTTTCTTGCTGCAGCGCAATGACCTCCGGCTCTGAGGGCGAGCCGTGGGCGCCGCAGGGCGGTGTCGAATGCGTGGGCTGAGCGGGTTTAGGCACCGCTGCCATGAGGGGCGGAATGGCAGTGACCGACTTGGGAGGTGGATGTGGTGAGGGACCACGTGCTGCTGGCTGGGACAAGCTCTTGGTGACTTGGGGTGTGACAGGCTGTTGTGGCGTGGGGTAAGCGCCAGGTACCGGGGCCTTCGAGCTCCGAGGGTGCTGTACGTAGCGCTGTTTACAGTTGGAACTGTGCGTGAAGTGGTTCCAGGTGCACACGATGCTGCGGCGGGCGAAAGTGGGTGGCGATCCTTCGGGTGATGTGGGGTGAGCCGCACCGCAGCAATGGCACAGCTCCGGCCACGGCTTGGGGCAGACGCCGGTACGGTGGCCGGTCGAGCGGGAATTAAAGCAGGCTTCCACCTTATTGCGGAACAGAAGGAGGTGGAGCTGGACACCGTGGTAGAAAATCCACCGAGGTAGTTTCGGATCCATGAGGGTGACCAAGATATGAGGGGACTCGCCCATAAGGCGGCCGCCCACGCAGAGCAGGATTGCCTGCCTGAAGGTCGTCAAGGATGGCTTGGTGCGTGAAGTCGTCATAGGCGTGGTGTACTATACCCCTTAGGGCACCGTCGCGCGGTAGCGCGGTAAGGCGTAGATGTGGTCGGTGAAAATGTTGCCGGAAACCTTGAGGGAGGTGATGCGTAGGTAGGCTTGAGCGCGAGCCGAGTCCGCAACACTGAGCGTAACAGTGTTGACAGGGTGGGTCGGCACCGTGTCGCGAGATGCGGGCGGGAGGTCTTGCAGGCGCGCTGCTTTCAGCAAGGCGGTGCACAAGTGCCAAGGCAGGAGCTTGGTAAGCTCTACATGGCTTTTTGGGCGGCCGACGACGTGAATCGTGTCGGCCAAGAGACGAGGAATTGGAGCGCGGCGTTGGAGAAGTGGAGGCGAGGCACTTGCCTGCTTCATTGGCGGCAATGATGACGGCAGGGAAGCCGGCGTATTGGTAGGTGTGGCGAGTGGCGGCCCCAAAAAGTCATCCGACTTATGAGAGGAAGAAGACGTGTAGTTGTGTGCGGTGGCGCCGCTCATGAAGGCGCGAGACCCGCGAAGCGCGAGAGAGCGAGACAGGACAGCCAGCTTGCAGCGAAGACGTGCTGTTCTCGGGGAACGTCACGGCTACCTGTCCATTGCGGTTCCCCACTAGTTCTCGGGTGCCATATTGTTCTTGGGGAGCGACCGTTGCGGTTCCCCACTGTTCTCGGGGAGCGACCGTCGCTGCTACCGATCCGTGCGGTTCCTCACTGCTCGGGCAGCCACTAGCGGAGCCTGTGCTTGTGGCCACAGGCTAGGCCGTGCAGCGAACCGGCGACTATTTGGTCCGCGAGACCACGCCGTCCACGTGTTGTCCCCTAACATCCAGGAGCACGCCCGCCCGGCCCGTCGACAGTCAGGTTGGCGCTTCGGCTACGACGGCACCGTAGCGACCCCGCACCGACGCCGCTCGATGACACAAGCGACCAGCACGAGTGGTACATATCAGTCAATATAGTGCGGTAACGTGAGACTCCAAGGGACGATTTGTACGAGCGAACAACTTCGACGCGACAGACGCGACTCCAGTATTTGTTTATGTCTACGTTCCTGTGCTGATATAAATGTTTGTCCGTGTCTGTGCCTCAGCCCTTTACGTCTGAGTGCCTGGGCCCACGAACCTCTTACATTGGCCACCCTGCCAGGATTTACTTTTAAAGGGCCCTAAACAACCCCGAGGTGTAAAATTTGTTTTAAAGATATAACTGCGCTCCTGTGCGATGTGAACATGCTCCCGCAAGAATATTGCGAATAGGTGCAATAATAAAGAAGTTACACGGGTTTAAGTGACCGCTTGCGTCGGTTTCGTTTTCTCGGTCGGCCTCCCCACCCTTCTCTGCTGAGGAGAGGGTAGGGGCGGCGCGCCGTCGCGACTCTGCCCACTTTTGACACGTGACCTGATGTGATCATTTGACGTCATTGACGCTTGCGCTGCAGAACCGGTTGCTCCCGTTCTAGAAACGTTGGGTTGCTCCTGTGCTCACGCCGGTGCGATGGCCAGGGGGTCTGACAATAGACGTTTCGACCAATCAACGAGATACAACTACGCAAAGTTGTTCGCGATAGAACATGACGACACCTAGGATGCGAGCGCGACTGGTCAGTCGCCGGAAAGAAGCGCGGGAATTGTTTTTTGAAATACGGCGTCTGTGTGGCGCGCAGCGCTGTCATATTCGCAGAATGTGATCGCCGCAACCTTCTCTATGATTGAGTTATAGCTTGTTCGGTCGGCTTTGAAAAAAAGTAGGAGCCTGTTTAGTGGCCCTTTAACATCTAAAGCCAATGCTGAGACACCGGGGTGAGACATGGACTCGGGCAGCTTGATCAGCATAGGCAGAGAGCTCGGCTTGAAGGATGTGGAGCTGAGAGCATGGGTAGAGGAAGAACGCGTAAGGCTGCGCGGCGAGCGAACAGAGGAGCGGAATGCAATCAAGGAGGAAATGACCATGAAACTACAATTGGTTGAACAAGAGCTATGCCTTAGGGAAAGCCCATTTCGCAATAAAAAAAAGAGCGCGAGGCAACAAGCAAAAAAGCTGCGTGGCAACAAAAGCTGCTCGAACAGGAGCAAAATATTCTTGAACTGAAGCTCCGGCTGCAAGAAAATGCCGCTAGTCCACAGGCCGCTCATAGCCCAGCTGCTAGCAGTACGCATGCATCCGCTGCTTCAAACGTTTGCAGCCCCCATAAGCTAATGCCACCATTTAATGACGAGACAAATGATTTAGACGCATACCTGCAACGCTTCGAACGCGTCGCCATATGCCAAGAGAAGTGGGCGCTCTCATTAAGTCTGTGCATGACGGGGGATGCCTTGACTGTCATTGGGCGCATGGATCCATCGGCCGCCTTAGACTACGAGACGCTCAAGCGGGCACTACTGCAGCGGTTCCTATACACGGCGGAAGGGTACCGGGATAAATTCCGTGGCGCAGGACCCGAGGATAGAGAAACCGCCAAACAATACTCGTCAAGGCCCGCGGGTTATTTCGACCATTGGCTGGAGCTTTCAGAGATGGAGAGAAGCTTCAGTGGCCTGAGAGAGCCGATGATTCCGGAGCTATTTGTTAAGAGCTGTTCCCCGGCGCTAAGGGTTTTCCTAAAGGAGAGAAACTGCCTAATGCTACACGAACTCGCTCAGACAGCCGACAACTTCGTTGAGGCTCAGTCACTGATGAACCTGAGCAAAGAACGTCTAGAGAAGGAACATAGAGCAGACTCCGGGCTGAGAGCGGAACTCACAAAGAAAACGTCGCGGTTAGACAACCGATGTTTCTTATGCGACAAAAAGGGGCACAGGGCCGCTGAATGTTGGTCACGTACAAGAGGAAACTCCACGGCGCATGGGTCGCATGGGGAAGAGTTGCATTCCAGTAGTGCTAAAAACCCTACCGGTGGAGTGAACCGAAGAGAGGCCTTATGTTTGATATCCGAGGACCGAGCCGATGCGGAAGCAGCCCAGGACAGCGGTTACGTCATGTTAGGAGATGGAGAGAAAGTCCCGGTTGTTAACACGGCAGTGTCCCGAGATATTCGGCCTGGTGCAACCGACAACTTGCCTGCTGTGCAAGGGTTGCTGAATAGGTGTCCTGTATCAGTGTTGCGCGATACTGGCTGCGACACTGTTGTAGTTCGACAGGCACTGGTGCCAAGAGAAAACTTAACGGGAACGTACCGACCGTTGTTGTTAATGGACCGCACGCTACGTTATTTGCCGGAAGCTACGGTCTTCCTACACACGTCATTTTTCATCGGACATGTTCGGGTGTAGTGCATGTGAGACCCTGTCTATGCTGTTGTCCTTCGGAACATCAAGGGGGCACTGCTGCTAGAGGCGTTGAAAGTGGGGGCTTACAGTGTGATAACTAGAAGATTGGAAGGCGCGAGACCCGCGAAGCACGAGAGAGCGAGAGAGGCCAGTCAGCATGCAGCGAAGACGTGCTGTTCTCGGGCAGCGTCACGGCTACGGTCCGTTGCGGTTCCCGACTGTTCTCGGGTGCGGTATTGTTCTTGGGGAGCGACCGTCGCTGCTACCGATCCGTGCGGTTCCTCACTGCTCGGGCAGCCACTAGCGGAGCCTGTGCTTGTGGCCACAGGCTAGGCCGTGCAGCGAACCGCTGACTATTTGGTCCGCTGGTCGCGGCCGTCCGCGTGGTCTTGCCTAACATCCAGGACGACGGCCGGCCGGGCCGTCGACAGAGTCAGGTTGGCGCTTCGGTTACGACGGCCCCGTAACGACCCCGCACCGACGCCGCACAGTGACACGAGCGAACAGCACGAGTGGTACTTGTCGGTCAACATAGTGCGGTAACGTGAGACTCCTAGGGACGATTTATACGAGCGAACAAGTTCGACGCGACAGACGCGACTCCAGTATTTGTTTATGTGTACGTCCCTGTGCTGATATAAATGTTTGTCCGTGTCTGTGCCTCAGCCCTTTACGTCTGAGTGCTTGGGCCCACGAACCCCTTTCAGTAGGGTTAGCTGTTGTGACGGCGGTAGCGGTGGCAAGGCGCAGGGCTTCTCGTCGTTTCTCTTGGACTCGGAGGCCTGGCGACTGCCAGGATTTGTCCGACAGTTCTTCGGAGGACGCTTCCTGTCCTGTGACAGTGTGCTCCATAGCGGTAGACAGCTATAAAATGGGCGACGAGGCCGCGGCGGGCGGCAGGGTGACAACCCGTTGTCGATGAGCTGGCGTGCGGGCGGCCGTATTCAAGCTAAGCCTGCCTATCTCAGTGTACGGCGTGGTCGAGCACTTTCGAAGGCTCTCCCGGGTCACTCCGGGCGAGTTTCGCGATAAAATGGGTTTTGAAAGAATCCGGACAATCTTCAGTCACCCCGGAAGAAATTGTCTAGATAGGGTCGAGAAAGCCGGCGCGAGGGCTGAAAATTGGCAGAGCCGAAGTGAGGTGCGACTGCTGTCGACGGTGATCCGCCCCCTTTTTCCGTCGTAACCATTCAAACATGCCATATGTGCCTGATTTTGATTAACGCTACATTGCGCCTGTTGACGTTGCACATAATGGCATCGTACATCTGATAAAGGATCTTAAAGTGTCCTCTTCCTCCGGTGTTAATATTAATTCAAAATGCTAAAAAATACCATCGCTGTCTCCAGCATAATTTAGCTCCATTTCTTTAGGCAGTCTTCATAAAATGGTGAGCTGCCCACTGATTCGAAAACAGGTAAAGTGGTGCCGGTTTTCAAAAGTGGCACTAAAAATTCGTATGAAAATTATCGCCCCATCTCGCTGACATGCATCCGCTACAAGATGCTTGAACACATCATCGCATCACATAGCTACAATCACCTCGAATCCAATCACTTCTTTTTCCCTAATCAGCGCAGATATATAAATGGACTTTCCTGAGTCGCAGTTATTTGAATTCACTGTTGACGTGCATCTCAACACGAAAATTAATTTACAAACCGATCGCCTCTTCCTTGACATTTTTAAAGCATTTCATCGTGTAGCACCTTACCGACTAATACCTAAGCTTTCTGCGCTCAAACTGAATTCGCTTAGACTGACGTGGATACGCAACTTTCTTTTTCAACACCAGCAGTTCGCCGTTGTCACTGCTCTCCTCCCTCCGACCTCACTTCTGGTGTCCCGCAACCAGCGTTCTCGGTCTGATCTTGTATACGCATATTTGCCTATGATTGCATAGTGTATCGCTCAATAAAGAGTACCAATGATCACCTGTCACTCCAGAATGACCTGGATCGCATTTGGTGCAAAACTGGTTAAAGGGGTCGTGAAACGTTTTCTGAACTGTTTGTTCTAAGTGCGTATTCGGGATCCTGACCCTCCAATCAACAATATGCATAGTTCCGTTGCACCGTGTGCGTTGATTTAGAGCGATAAAAAACGCGGTTTCCGTTTCACTGCGTGCGTTCCCCTCAACTCTGCAGATGACGTCATCTTAGTAGCCGTCATATACCTCCGAGATTGGCGCGCCCTCGGAGGCCATGGGAAAACAAACCGTGCTGCCGCTTTTCTTCCGAATGGTGGCACCGCACGGTTTCCAAGTATTTTCTTCCTTTCTAGCTTTCAAGTAAATCGATTCCTCTAGAGCAAACGCGAGTTCACCGTGCCTTTGAACTTAAAAATATCTTAACGTCACGAAATAGTACCACGCCGGCCGGTAGTGTCCCATAGTCGTTTCGGGAGCGCAAGAAAGCTGAGATTTAAAACGGGCGTTGTTAAATGTGCACTGAATATTTCACCGAAATATTTCGGAATCGGCTTGTTGAATGCGTATTGAAGCAGTGAAAATTACAAACCGGCATCTCCAAATCCTTTTCACGACCCCTTTAATGCTACTCAACATCTCCAAATGCCACATGATCACTTTTACCAGAAAAGAAGTTCCTTCTTTGTTTCCTTACAACATTCACAATCCATCGGCTAGAACCACACGATATAAGTATCTAGGCGTCCACCTTACACCTCAACTCTCCTGGGTCTATCACATAACAACCATTGCTGCAAATGCCTCAAGATCACTAGGATTTCTTCGCCGCAACCTTCATTGTACCTCCACTCACGTACGTAAACAAGCCTATCAAACATTTGTCAGACAGCACTTTGAATACCCTTCATCCATCTGGTCACCTCATTCACCGCACAATTCTTTCTTGACGAGGCTTTCCACTGTTTCACATTGTTGCTCATCTTGTTTTTCACACTTCGCTTGTTTCTTGTTTTTGACGCTGCGCTTTGCTGCTTAAGCTTTGTTATTGTTTTTATTGTTTGGTTTTACCTTTGTTTTTGACGCAGCTTCTTTGTTGTTTAAGATATTTTAGTGGTTTATTTGTTTCTTTTTTTCGATGATTCAGGATTGTTCGTAAGTGATGGTTTTATTATCCATTACAAAACATCGCCCCGTTACGGTGGTCTAGTGGCTACGGTACTCGGCTGCAGACCCGAGGGTCGCGGGATCGAATCCCGGCCGCGGCGGCTGAATTTCGTTGGAGGCGAAATGTTGAGGCCCGTGTACTGTCCGATGTCAGTGCACGTTAAAGAACCCCAGTTGGTAGAAATATCCGGAGACCTCCACTACGGCGTCTCTCATAATCACAGCTGGTTTTGGGACGTTAAATCCCACAAATCAATCATTACAAAACGTGAAATGTGGTGCGCCAGGGTCTGGCTATTTCCCTCGCCTTCTGTGGCATTGCTGCTTGTATATTCCCGGGCACGTGGGCATGATTGATTATGGCAGTGATGTGGTGGTTTGTTGTCAGAAGGTTCTATCTTGACAGAGATTATGTTTGGCGGCTGTGTGCATAAATTCGATGTTGCTTCAATAAACGACAGCGAAAGTTGAGCGCCAGTCCTGTGTGTAGCCTCCTTCCTTGTGTGTCATTTTATAGCTCTCCGTTCCTTTTTTTCTTTTTGAAGGGGCCTCATCAGAATTACTTAATACACAAGTTGGAAGCAAACCAGAACAAAGCTTGTCGTTTCATCACGCGGAATTAGTCATAGCTTCAGTTTAACCCAGTTCAAATGCGATATTTCACTCCATCCACTAAATACTGGTCGAGATATAGCCCTTTTATCTCTTCTTCATTAATACGTCAATGGTAATCGACCACCACTAGCACGGCTACAACGTCCCCGACATTGCACAATATGTACAGCTACAGTCGCATTTACGGGACTACGTGTGCTTTAACTCCTCTTCACTCCCACTTTCCATGTGCTATGAACGATCTCCCGAACAGCATCACTCAGCCTCGCAATTCCGACACCTTTCGCGAGTACCTGCTCAAGCACTTCAATATCACTTAGAACCCTCATCCTGCGCTCTCTCTTTCTTTGTTTTTTTTGTCCATTGTTTTCGGTCTAGAGGCTACCACTGTGGGTTTTGGTATGTGCAGACATCTAGCGTAAACCGGAAGTATGAGCTATAGGAGCTTGCTCTGCAAGCTTCTTGTGCTCGTGCCTTGTCTGGCGGCGGCGGCGTGTACACACCGCTCAAGGCGCCGGCTTTCAGGTGATGTCAAGAATGCTCACTAGATGGCGGCGGCGCTCAAGGCGACGCACGCCACTCTCAGCACATGCGCTTCATTTCTATTCGTCGGGAGCTCACGTACTGGACACTCTTCGTTACCGCTCAGCCGCATGAACACCGCACAAGCCAAGGCAGCAACGCGGCAGGCTCGCAACACAGCAGCAGCTCGGGCTCGCTGCCAAGACCCTGCGGTGAGAGCCCGGGAGGCCGAAGCGAAGAGGGCTCGCCATCAAGCAAACCCGAAGCTGCGGGCCAGCGAAGCAGAAGCGTACAGGGCTCGCCGTCAAGCAAACCCGGAGCTGCGGGCCAGCGAAGCAGAAGCGGAGCGGGCGACGGAGTTTCCGTCTCTTCTGTATATACAATCTATATAGTCCATCAAGATGTATATAGTGTATCCATATGCAAACGAATAAACATTGTGTATGTAATGTATATATAAAAACGTTGTCACGTCTATATATGATGGTAGGAGATGTGTACGGAGGGTTCGCGGCTCGCCGTCAAGCAAATCCGGAGCTGCGGGCCAGCGAATCAGAAGCGGAGAGCTCGCCGTCAAGAAAACCCATAGCTGCGGGCCAGCGAAGCAGGAGCGAAGAGGGCTCGCCGTCTAGCAAACCCGGAGCTGCGGGCCAGCGAAGCAGAAGCGTACAAGGCTCGCCGTCAAGCAAACCCGGAGCTGCTGGCCAGCGAAGCAGAAGCGACGCGGGCGACGGAGTTTCCGTCTCTTCTGTATATACAATGTATACAGTCCATCAAAATGTGTATAGTGTATCCAAATGCAAACTAATTAACATTGTGTATGTGATGTATATATAACAACGTTGTCACGTCTATATATGATGGTAGGAGATGTGTACCAAGGATTCGCGGGTTATCCGATCACCTCCCAGCAAGCTCCTCAAACATGATTCATGTTGTGGATATGACGGTGGTTTTTTTTTCGTTATGACCATGTATACCCATCCATGTAACACTTTGTTCATTACCCGTATTGTATTACAGCGAAAGCTGTTTATCGCGAGGAGAAACGAAAAACCGCTCGTCCGTGGACCGCGCGCGGTCTCCATTGGCTGCGCCTTCCACTGACGTCGTTCTCTGCGCCGTACCAAAGCGCGCGTGCCATTGGCTGGCCCGTGAGTGATGTCGTCCATCCCGTCTCAGCCGTGGCGCCGAGCACGCGCGCATCAGCTTCGACTGAGAGCTTCCACATGGGTAAGCCACGGATGCTAGCTCGCGATGTCAAACGCTTGCAACGACGGCGCGCGAAGAAGCAGCGTTGCGGGCAGAACAGCGTCTACGTGATGACTGCGGGAGCGCGTTCGCGGGGCGAACGCCCCCTTTCAGCGAGTTTCTCCAGCGGTACCTTGGCTTCATTTGCGACGTCTGTGTCGGGTTGAACCCACTGCTAAACACCGGGGCCGCACATTTCAGCTTCGCTGGTTAACCATTTGTACGGAGTGCTAGGGCTGTAATTTTTTTATATTTTACGCCCGCTTGTTCAATCTGCACCTGTATTGCGTTTCGGAGGATGTCAAACTACTTCGTTTGCCTATTGTATAATTTGCTATTTTAAATGGAAAGCATTTCTTAGCGAACTTCGGCGACTTTGAGCGTATCTATCTATCTAGCCGCCTACGACTTTGTGCTCTCCTGGCTGTTTCATTATTGGGATGTATATGAAAATTGGTATGCCACAACATGACTGCATGACGAACATAAATGACAGGACATAACATGAAAATCGTGACATACATGTCATGAGCGGCATGATTTACATCCCACGCTCTTTGGGCTCTGCTGGCCGTTTCATTAACGGGATAGGAAGGAATAAACTTTATTTGAATGAAAGAGCGTTTCGACTGGGCGAAAAGCGTTTCGACTGGGCGAAAAACGTTTCGACTGGGCGAATTACACGGGAGGTTCACGGTTTACCGATGATTCCCTCCAGAGCTTCGCCCACTCATCATCATTCACCCCGTGGATATGCTGTGATTTTTTTTACTCTTAGTTATTTTAAATCTGTCAATCTTACTATAAGAAATACATGTGCAAATGGCTTGCATGCGAATGTAAAATCATAACTACCTTAAATGTGCGGTCCATAATATGTGTTTCTGCGAAGCGCTTAATAAGCAAGCCTTGTGATCATTAATACTGGAAAACATATCGGTTCATACTGGAATTAGAAGGGCTCATCAGCAATATGTCTGCTCCAGTAAAGGGTGAGCTAGCGGATGTAGCAGCACTTTCCGGTAGTACATCACACAGGCCCTCTGAGATGTCCATGTCTGTATTAAGACAAAGGATACTTTAAGAGAAGTGAAGGCCATCCACTTCAGATATGAAAGTGGCATAATAAACGTCAAAGCATGCTTGCTTGCTTGCTACGTACTGGAAGCATGCATTATGGCCCTGCGTACACCTGTGCAATTTACTGGCTTATTTTGCGGCTGTGGTGTACTTAAGGATGAAGCAGCTTCACTTGAAGGTCGCCCACTTGTTGTGGCATCCTCCTTTAGAAGCATCTGCAGTTACGGAATAGACCGTAAGATTGGTTTAGACCAAACACCAATAACTTAGCAAAAGTTTTGCAGACCCATGCTAAAACTCGCGCATGTTCTCCACATGCGCACCTTACACACTATTCTGGGCAGAAAGCTGCATTCACAAGCTATATACAGTCGTAAAATACATGTAACTCAGTCTTAGAAAAACGGAGCTGTAGCAACTTCACAGTGCATATTTTGCGAAATATTGCAGACACAGCTGCCATTGAAAATGTTTGCTCTTGTAATGTAAAATACAACTGCGCAGTTCCACCTCAACTGCCGTTATTTACCTCTTGTTTAAGCTCACTGACAGTCACCAAATCACCAGAAAATAGACGGTACGATTTCATATTGACATAGGAGCGTCAACCGTGGAAGATGCCATTAAAAACTTTTACGGCCTGATTGGCCTCTGCACGCACAAGCACAGCTACAATATATTTCCATTTACAATGCTCCCTGCAAAATTGAAATATAATTCTGACTACAGCAAATTTACCAGGGACTCAATTCCATTACTCGTGTTTAGCTCAAAAAATGGATAGACATCATGATAGACCCACAAAGTGAAATATTAACAGGACATTACAGCTATTAACCTTCATGCATGTAATTTACATTTGTACATTTATTTAGCAAACCTGGCTGGCAACTAATCCCGGACCAGGATGAATTTGTCGGCACCTGAGAAATCCGATTCTGAGAAATCTGAGAAATCTGAGAAATCCGTATGGATTTCTGAGATTTCTCAGATCCGAATTTCTGAGAAATCCGTATGGATTTCTGAGATTTCTCAGATCCGAATTTCTGAGAAATCCGTATGGATTTCCTTGTAGCCTTGTGCTACAAAATGGGTGGATGCTAATTTTCTCTTTCATAAACGTTACTCTACCTTGCGGGTTTCCGCCGAACTCATTTGCCAGAACACCTATCTATAACCAATTTAGAGAAGCGAAACTGTACCTTTGACAGTGTAACAAAAATGAGGGTAGCGGTGGCGTCCTGAACTAAAATACCGGGCCAAGAGATGGTTCTGCATGTACTATCATCATCATTGTTTCTATGCAACATAACCGCTACGTTCCTCGCGCCTACGCCGTGTCGCGGTTCTCGCTCGCTGCTCTTTCGGGGCAGTATTCGCGTGTAGGGTACTCTAACGTGCGTACAAACGCTCGTATTATGTCACCAGGTGACCGAGATGCCTCAACTGGCAGTAAAACCACCAAAAAAGTACGCATACAATGTTTATTGGCAATCGAAAATGAAGCAGTGTAGAGTACATCATTCTAAGCAAGAAACCCAAAATGGCTTTCTGTTTAATAAAATTGCAAGACGAAATTGAGAAAATGTATCTCGGCATGTTCATTCAGAGTACTGCTTAATGCAACCGGAAATAAGATGAAGCAATGTTAAAGTTCGGCTGGCCGCGTACTGTGTCGTGTTTCACACTAGATATCTACGTTGAACGGGTTCGGTTTTTAAGCAAAAACATGAAAAATTCAAATGTATAATGTCCGCAAGATAAGACAGCCTCAATGTCCCGTTATGACGGCATGCTCGCAAAGTATCATGAACAGCAAAAACAAACCCTTATGCTGAATTTCCCTATATATATTGCGTGCTTTTGATATATCGGCTGTACACTTAGTGTTTAAGCGCGGCAACAGATGTTTCAGGACAAGTGAAGTACTAGTTATGCAAGCAAGGAAAAGTGCTTGGAGGGAACTATGCAAGGATTGCGTGCATAGAACGACGGCATCAAATAAATGTAAACGAGGTGCAGAACCATTGTAAAAAAACTGTACCATTGTAGAAAACCCCATACCCTCTGTTTTTTTTTTACGACGGACTTATATCAACCGGACTTATATTATGCTTATTCTAAGCATGCGCATCCTTGGAAAACACGATTTATGGTATAATGATGGAGTACAAGAAATGTGGTTTAGGAACTGAAAACTGGAGAAAGCCTTGCAATAATATTCACACTTCAACTGATTATTAGTTAACGAATACGAGAAGTATACTTTAAAATAGTTAAAAGTTGGGCTAGTTGGTGTTCAGACTTCACATTCATCGTAATTTAGCGCAAAGGAAACACACACACAGTAAGGGACCACAAACAACAAGCGCCTTTGTTGTTTGTGGTCCTTCTTTACTGTGTGTGTGTGTTTCCTTTGCGCTAAGTTACGATGAATAGGAGAAGCCTCAGCATGGAGACAGTGCGTCAGCTAGCAAACATATTTATGGAGGTCATGATGGAAGACAACGTTTCAGGCCTCGGCTGCCCACACTCGTTGACTGTTAATCAGCGCACACACCTAACAGAGGAAGTCTGAAAGCAATGTTAAAGCACCCAACTGTAATATGAAGTGAAGGAACAGTGGATAGCACTAACAACACACTACGTGCACACAGAAAGCGGATATTTAGAAAAGCAATACACGAGGCACCTAGCAACTACGGACATAGTACTATTAGTTTTATTTTACTTTTTCTGCCCACCTGAACCTGCATTCGCAGTAAGAATACGAGAAACTGGAACTTGGAAGTGATCACTGATTCTACTCTGAATGGCAGTATAACTTGTATTGCTGCTTTGAATTAATTCAATTGTTCTTTCATTTAATACGCACTGCAGATGTAAAGTCCATGCAGAGTGGATAAAATTAAAGAAAACGATGAACATAAGTCCATCAAAAGCACAACGGCACTGCAGCCCAGCTAGCACACAAATGATTTATGACGTGTTCGAAACGGATATCCGAGACGTTGACGACGTCGCAGAGACGGCACGCGTAAGAAGCGTAAGTCTAGGATGCGTTGTATATCTCGTCTAATATCCGGCTTGTTGCACATGAAAGAGACGTCTCCTTAACGTCTTCGAAATGTCTTCAGAATGCTGGTCTTTTCGACGGCTTAGAGGACACTCCAATAATCCCATTTTCCGGGATTTCTGAATCCGTTTAAAGGCTAACGAAAGACGTCATCAAAAAGATGTTCCTGAAACGTTGGCGGTAATCTGAAAAAGAAGCAGGAATCGTGCTCGGGCACGGGGCGCGCCCACCAAAATTTTGATCTAGTTGCCACACTCAGAATATATAAATGCAAATCTGACCTTACAGCTAATGCCATAGGGGTTCAGATGAACCCAAGGCACTTTTTGCACCCCTAGGGCATTAACTCAGCGGTTCTGAAGGTGTCAAAGGGATCATAATTTCGGGAGGCACCCCCGATCCGCGGACGCCATCCCTGCCTTGTGGTAGTAGCTGCGACCTGCTATGTTACCAGCTGCACCATAAGCTTTTCAGTGCTGCAAAGTGGGGATAAGTGCCAGCTGAATAGTGTCACGTGGTCGTGACGAACGCAGCACTCAAGGCACAGCATGTGTCAGGCGAACTGTTTATTGGGCGAATTTGTACCGAGCAAAACAAAGCCAATCACAATACATAGCAATAGCGGCGTGAACAGTCGTCGGTCGACGGAAAGATTGACAGGCGGCGCAATACGTCGGCTTTTATAGACCTTTCCAATAGAGCCCTCCTGGGCGCCGCCATGAAATGCCGCTAGCGACGTCTAGCGGCGGCGCCATCTTGGGCTGTTTGCTCGCCGGGCTCTCCGTGCGGGCGCGTGCATTCGTTGTGTGTGTTTCAGCAAGATCTTGCTTTCGCTGTTTGTAAACATCGCGGAATCGTTAGGTAGGTTAATTTGTGAGTATGTGGGATCTGACTGATTAGCAGGACAGTTGTTATCGGCATCGTTTTGCGTCTTATTGCGCGGGCAGAAGCGGGATCAGCGGGGCCGGTTGGTAGCAGTAAATTGGGAAACCGGGAACATTGTCGCCTCTTCTTTGTTTGAGTTACTGTTGTAAGACTACTCGTATCATAATAAAAATACTGTTGCTTTTGCTAACAATGGTGCCACTCATTAAGGCGGAAGCCTTAATGTCTCAATTAGAGTAACCTTAATGTTTCAGTCACCTTAAAAGAGAGTGGTTCCAAAATTATGGAATATTATCACAAGAAACGATGCCTTGAGAAATAAATGACTAATCACGTAACGCGATATATCAAGGGAACCCTTGATTTAACGCAGACATGACTCGGGCATAATCAGCATGATAGCCAGGCTTTAAGTCATGCTAATTACTATAACTATGAAAGTGAGCATGTCCAGAAATCATAGATTGAAAATCCCTAACTAACGTTGGTAAGTCACACAAGGTAGGTTAGACTGGTTACGATAATGAGAGTGCACCTTGATAATTACCAAATCACAATTAAAGAATGACCTGATTTTACAAAGCATGTTATTAATGACACATAATACAAGGAAAAGCTTGAAACTGTAAGAAGGCGGTCGAGATGGGTGTCAAACGAAACGTGAATCTCGAAGGATGTGATATTGGTCATAGTCACGTTCATGACATGACATGATGTTCTCATGTCATGCTATGACATGAGCATGACTCTGGAAACATAATACTATTGGAAGGGGATCGATATGGGTGTCAAACAAATGGTGCATGTCGAAGAATGTAATATTGGTCGTAGTTAGGTTCATGACATGACATGATGTGCTCAGGTCATGCTATGACATCAGCATGACTCTGCAAACATAAGACCGCTGGAAGGGGATCGATATGGGTGTCAAACAAAAGGTGCATGTCAAAGAATGTAATATTGGTCATAGTCACGTTCATGACAAGACATGATGTGCTCAGGTCATGCTATGACATGAGCATGACTCTGGAAACATAATACTATTGGAAGGGGATCGATAAGGGTGTCAAACAAATGGTGCATGTCGAAGAATGTAATATTGGTCATAGTCACGTTCATGACATGACATGATGTGCTCAGGTCATGCTATGACATGAGCATGACTCTGGAAACATTAGGAGAGCATTTTTCCTGGCGCCTTTTGGCCTTCGTTGCCCTGGTGCCATAAAACTAACAACTCACTCACTCACTCTGGAAACATAATACTATTGGAAGGGGATCGATATGGGTGTCAAACAAAAAGTGCATGTCGAAGAATATAATATCGGTCATAGTCACGTTCATGACATGACATGGTGTGCTCATGTCATGAGCATGACTCTGCAAAAACAAATGTAAAGGAAGGAGGTCAAGATGGGTGTCAAATGAAAGATACATGTCCAGAGACGCGAGTTAGTCACGTTCATGACATGAAATACATATGACACGAGTTTGACGAAGCAAAAATCCACGGGAAGGGGCCAAGATCGGTGCCCAACGAAAGATATATATCAAGAGAGGCGATACGAGTTAGTCATGTTCATGACATGAGATACGTAATATGACATGAGCATGACAGAGCGAAAATTAACGGAAGAGGGTGAAGATGGGGGTCAAAGGAAAAGTAAACCTCGAGGGATGTTGTTATGTTGCCGCTCATAAGGCGATCGCACAGAAGGGACGGCGTAGCACCGTACGCTATACAAAGCTTCTTCCTCGGCTCTCTCTCTGCATGGTCTGTGACTGTGCAATTATCAACGAAAAGCAAACGGCTTCCATTGAGCGGCTGGTCTCCCACGCTGGCCCCCAGGGGTTCCTGGTACGAGACCCTTCCCTTTCGCTGAGCCCGGCTTGAGGAAGAGCGGCCAACGCGTGGGAAGATGAGGCGGGCAAACATCTCATGCTCTCCGCAGTCGCTCGGGGGGGTTGCGGCTGCGCGACCGTGCTTGTCTTCTCAGTGGCCAGTTCGGGGAAGAGCGGCTCGGACGCGTAGGAGGAGAATGCATGAGAGGTGCGCCTTCGCTCGAGGCGACAATGCGCTTGGCCCAACCAATTCTTTAACGACCGGCATGCGCTTTCGGCGCGCCGACTGAAATGAAGGGTTGAGTCGCAACAATGCACGGTCCGAATGCGGGAAAGGCGAAGTCACGCAGTGTTTCCCGGAACCCACTTTACGACAGTCACCGGGGGTTCGGCTGGATGAGCGTGGGAGATGGCGCGAATGCCGCAGGGCTGCTACGATACCGATATTTCGACTATGAGAATCTCTGAGAGCGTGGGATAAGGAGAGGGAGAGCCATGATGGGAAAGAATGCCAAAATGCCTGTTTAAACTGCAAAGACGCTGCTGTCGAGATTAGGGACAGCCCACTAGGGAGTGGCTTAATCTGAGGGTAAACAGATTGGATAACAGAAGGTTGAGGCGGACCAGCAGTGGCCACCTCCCCTCTTTCTTTGTTACCTGTAAGGTACTAAAGACTGGACGGGATTCGTTTCCCTTCAGTCTAGGCTGTAATCACTTAACTGATCGATCAGTAAGACTCCGTACGCTGCAACTTCTGTCTGGGCCGTAACCACTCGGTGGTCGAACAGTGAGACTAGGTTCGTTGTATGTAGTAACAGTGTTCTAGGCTCTAACTTAAGAAAAGTTAAGTAGAAGAGTAAGACGCTGTTGATGTCTATGTTATCATCAGTGTGCTTCGGCAAGATGTACATATGACTGTAAATATTTCGCTGCAATATACCTTCAAGTTCATTACCTCCAACCTGCCTCCTGCTTCATCGACGTCGATCATCTTCTTGACGGGACTTCAATCCACATCAAGGAGAAAACGAACAAAGAAAACATAACTGATGTGACGTAAGATATACTATAATCATGTTCATGACATCGTTTACATGAAATGACATGAGCATCATTATGCAAAAAGGGGTTTGATACCGGTTGTAAAACGAAAGGCACAGGAGAAGATGTCATATGAGTTATAGTCATTTTCATGACACGACATGGTCATGGCACGACATGATTATGACTCAACATGAGAGCTTTAAGGGGGTTGAAATGGGCGTCAAACTACAATTCGAGGGATGTGACATTTTATAATCATGCTCATTATACACGATATGATCGTGGCTCGATACGGTCATTACTCAACATAACGACAAAACTCAATAAGCAGTGCAACGGCGTTCGTACACTGCTAATAAAGCAAGTAAACTTTAATAAGGTGTGATAGTCAGTCCGTAAATGACACAGTATATCTGTGTGCATAACAACGTAATAATGTTGTGGCATGATGTATAAGCCATGGCATATTAGCGGCATCTACTCAATTAAAACCAGCGCTAGATAGCTACTCTTGGCTAGAATTCCTTCAACTGTCGGCTATTGCGTGCTGACTTTCTCTTTAATGAATAACGTTGGCTAATACTTACAGTTACATCGCTGGAATCTTGGCATAATATTGGCTCCCACGGTGCGTGAGACCTGGATTTTTTTTTCTAATCGGGTTTCCCATTTATCGCACTCATGGTCAAGAAGCAATCATTCGTCTCCGTTCTCGCAGCCTAGTTCATTATCGACTTCTGTCGAGCTCTGCACTTTTTTTTTCTTTTGAAGGAAGCATCCGCGTCACATAAGGTGCTGAAGCACGTTTGCCGTTCAGCAAAACATACCCACCTGGTTTGCACTGCACAGGCCGGAGGCATACATCAGCAAGGACAAGAGCAACAAAAAAAAGGAAAAGGAAGAGGAATGTCCGTACCAAAACCCCTTGCTTTGGTAGTACCGTGAAACGCGTTTAGCTCTCATGGTTGAAGCTAATCAAGTAGGGAGAGAATGAAAGAAGAAATCTGGGACATTCGCACCATATTCTAAGAACGGCACTGACTAAGGTTGAGGGTGTGTTGGCGACATCAGCGTTAGACCACATGGGAACATGAGCGGTGCGGCGTTTTGGCACGAGTACGTCAGTGAGTGCGCAGCAGCACTCCTCCTGCGCAACGTTGTGCTTGGTGCACAGCTGTTTACGTGCAGCGTTTCTTTTCTTCTGGTTGTACGTGCAACCGTAGACAATGCAGTGATGCCCTGTCGATTGACTGTTCTTAAAGAACATTTTAAATCGCTCTAGTGAGCGAAAAACAGCGCGCGCACCGTGCAAGCACGGCAAAACGTATGGGCGGCTCGGCGCAACAAACAGCCCAACGAAGGGGGGCGTGGCGCGGAGAGCCGTAGCAGACGACAAAAACAGGTTCCTGCTCGCCGGTGCGAGAGTGCCGATGGAAAGGTGTATACACACGTCATAACCCGTTCTCGCAATCATTTGTGGAATTCCATAAGCCATTCAAATGTGCGCGTCAGCACGCAGTTTCAAGAATGGTCGACACGATGCCCGAAGTGACATGCATGATAAACGCGGCCTGTGTTGCGCGTAACAGAAAAATGATAACGGCGCTCCGGCAAACAATCACAGCCAGCGCGCGGTTTATGGGAAGGTGATAACGGATTCCCTTTAAAGGGGTCCTGAAGCACCTCTCGGACTTCGCGAAAAAACACGTTCTATCGACAGTGTAGGCTGCAATAAACAGCTCACCCAAATTCTACAGTCGTGCGCGAAGCGTAGAGTTAACAGGGCAAGCACAAAGTTGTCCCTTACACGGGAGCTCTCGCTTCAAAAAAAGGCCGGTTCTCACTCTTTTTTAATATGCTCTATGACGAAATAGAGCAGATTGCTGCTATTGGCTGGTAGCCAGCATAAATTAAGAGCGATGTTTGAATCGTGTTTGAATCAAATGAACTTGGTTATGCTGTCACTGTGTATAATATCTTTTGCAAATAAATAAACAAGATGAAGTAAACAACAAATCTATCAAGTTCGTTTAAAGTTTTGATGTGAATGACGCATTTCCGGTGGAAGAAAACTGTCGTCTGCACTACTTGGCGCGCTTGCGCGTCTTTTCTGCACTGCGGAGTTGCTGCTTCGTTTGTTTGAATCCCGTAAGTTTCGTCAATAATGAAGCGAAATAACGTTCGCGTATGTACCACAAGCACGCGCTCATGCACCTAGGTTGTTGAAGTTGCGGTTCCTTTTTGACGCCGCGCCCTTTGTAACGCCGCGGCACTATCGCGAACTTTCACTCGAAGGCGGCACACAAAACCCGTTTCCCACGATCAGATGCAGCGGAAGCGACGTTCAACGTTTAAGGAAACGTGTTATCTGTCCTAACCAATCAACCTTTGGTTGCCGCTGGGAGATCCAGCTTGCGTGATACGGTGCACCTGTGCTGTGGACTTTCACCGACGGGATATATCCTCTCGGAGTCGGCGCGCAGCCACTGCAGTGGTTTTTCGGCTGCTTCTGTGCGATACACTCTTCAGTTTCGGCCGCGCTTAAACAGCTGTGCCGGAGCTGGCTGTTCTTTTGGGGGGGGGATGGGGACAATCTGGCGAATGTGAAAC
This sequence comes from Hyalomma asiaticum, assembly GCA_013339685.2. Classification (NCBI taxonomy): domain Eukaryota; kingdom Metazoa; phylum Arthropoda; class Arachnida; order Ixodida; family Ixodidae; genus Hyalomma; species Hyalomma asiaticum. Next base: position 6,236,448 of record CM023482.1, on the reverse strand, counting down.
TCTGCACCGCAGTCGGCGTCATCGAGCGAGCGCGCACACCTAACCCAGGGAGTAACGAGCAAAGAACAAACGGTGCCCTGCGCTGCCGTCGGCTGCAAAGTCAGCGACAGGAAAGGCATGAAGTCCTGATATACGCTGCCTCGCGAGGACGCCTTGCGGTGTGCATGGCTGCAGCGAGCGTATTGGCCTCCCACCCACGGAGAAGCGAAACAACCTACACTTTTGCGGCAGACACTTCACCGTGGTGCCTCCCTTCACGATCCCGAACTGGCGCAGGGTGAAGGAATCAGCTGGACACGTTTTCATCTGGAGCCAAATGCCTTGCCTACGTTGTTTCTTCCTGGCATACAGGCAAGTGAAAAGTGCACACTTAACGTTCTTTAGTTGTTGCTAACTTTTGTAGCAGTGCGATGGAAAACTCGTCAGTTAAGCGCAGGAGAAAATACTGTATATAATATTTTACGTAGTCGGGGATACAAATTTTGTTGCATTGGTGGTGTAATCAGCATTAAAATCTGTAGCATGTATGTATTTATGCTTACAACACAACACCGTACGTAACAGTAGCTCAGTAGAAGTGGCTCTTCTAGGTATTCGTTTTCAGAGGTTACCAATCGTTCAGTGAGGCAGCAAGCCAAATTCTGCTTCAGTTTCATTTATATAAGGTGCAATACTATTCGCATAAACGTACCAATGATTGACTTGTTAATGAGCAATATGAGCTGAGTAAACCTTAGAAAATATTGCAGCCCCATGAAAAGTTCTATGCTGGTGCGTGCAAGCACAACAAGCATGAATTGATAGCAAGTACCAAATATGCATTCTTAAAGAAAGTGACAAAAAGCAAATTGGCATTCAATGCTTTATTTTTGTCAAGTGCTTTCACTAAGAAAACAGAAGTAAAACTGCCCCACGTTATTGTGGCCAATGACATGTTTTCAGTTAAACTGACTGCAGTGTACACTACTGCAGGCTTTATGTTTCAGTGAATGAACTCACTTTTTCTTCACGTGTTGCATAATGTTCTTAATGATTCACTAATTTGAAAATTGCATTAATCAGCCAGCTGGATTACATGGCAGGCTATAGAACCTGTATGATGCAACACACGTAGTGTTGCCATTCAGTTCAGCACAGGGAGCTTTAAAATGTCAAACATGCTTAGACTAGTTCAGTCTGTTGTACTGCTTCATATCATGCTAAACATGCTCTGGGTGCAACTGCACAACTGCAGGTGCGTGCACGTGGGTGCTTATATGTGTGCATGTAGTGTACATACAGAGTGTCATGACTTCTGGGAACAGGGAGCAGTTGAAAACCCTGTCTACACATACACATTCACTTTGTCTCTAGATTGTCATGTAGTAATTAAACAATCTGTTGTTGGAGGCAAATACCTGAGTGTAGCAGATTGGCATCCTAAACACACAAGCACTATTTCACATTTAGGCATTTATGGCAACGTGAAGTGACATTCAATTAGCACGCTCAGTGGTCTGATATGATAGTGATACATATTTTCATATCCCAGTGATCCAGTGCACGAAGAACATAATCGCTACTTCACCAGAACAGCCCCATCTTGCGACACGCAGGCTGGAGGTTCACAGGGGTGAGTAGGTGCACAGAAACTATAATGCCCTTCTACCTAAAACACTTGATTCACAGTCTCAGCATGGCACTGGGTCCAGCAAAGTGCATTCATCTGCAGCTGGCATGGAAGTGTCATGTCAAGTAAGAACCAGATGCCCTCAAGTTTTCTGTGACCCTGGGCTAAAAATGACTTAAAGCTCTATGCAGCTCTAGGTTCAAAGTGCTTAACTTTGCAGGTTCAGATCTGTAGATGCAGCTGTACTCCTGCTGTGTGCAATGTTGGCACTCAGACAGCCATCATAAACAAGAAAGTTGCTACAGAGACCCCATATAAGGAGGCAGTGACACCATGCAAAAACATCACTTGAGCAAGCTACAACTTTTGGATGAGACAACCCTTAGCACAGCAAAGTTGAAATTTAGTAGTTTTTAAATCGTACAGGTACAAGCTTCAGCTGTTTTGAGTGGCACAAAGGCTAGTGCACTCCTACCACAACGCCTGTACACCTGTGTAAACCCTTCAGTTACCAAAATAAGTGAAAAACAGTGGTGTAAACAGCAAAGCACAACCAACAATGTGAAAGTGTGTTGTTAATCTGATGGCCAATTCTTTGTTCAACATAGCAAAAATGGATGCTCTGTAGTTTTTCTAAACATTATGTGGGAAATCTTGCAGCCTCAAAGGCCATCCTCAGTGCCTACGCATGTAAAGAAGCAGGTGTGGAAACTGACACATGTGCACATCTGGACGCATCAAGTCAGTGTGAAGCAGTGGGTGCCCCATCACCATCGTGGAGGTTTCAGCCAGCACACGGTTCAACACCAGTGCCAGACGCAGGGGAAGACGCAGACGCTGCAGAGCTTCCATCTGTCGTTCCTGAAGTAGACACAAGCAGCCAGCGTTCCTTTGATGAGATCTTTGCAAGGTGAATCACAGGCCATAATACTATAATTAATATCACCCAGCAGTGTGAATAATGCAAACATAGTGAACAACACTGCATCATAATGTTAGGCTCCGGTTTGCCACCTGCAAACAAATAACATGGCACAAAGTGAGAAATTTCTATCATTGTCATTTGCATAGCATTATTCAATGCACCACAGAAGCCAGTGCTTTTCAGACAAGTTAATTCGCTTTGGCATGGAAATCAAAAATTGGAATGTGAGGCCATAAAACTATATAATGGAAGAATCTTACTTCATACCCAGCAGTTTCCTTAATTGTCTTGAGCATTGAGCACACTGCTTGCTTATCTGGTAACTCCATAACCGAGATGTTTGTATCCACCTTTGAGTTTTCGAGCAGTGCCAACTATTACAATGTTGACGTGCTTTTAAACCATTTTTTATGCAATTGTTAAGCATTGTATTGTGAGGATGCGGTTGTCACGGTGTATTTATTACACCTCGATGATGCAGCGAACCAGCCGCGCCCAAAGCACCGAACAGACTACAGATGATTACCCACACCCGATGAAGAAGAAGCCCTTGTGATGATGATTATGTACAGATGACGAAGAGGAGCCTTTTAGGTGCCCACACTATACTTATCACATTCGAACCAAGTGTGTAAAGTGCCATCCCAAAAATCCTTGGTATGTGCGTCAGATTATACACTTTCGTAATTTGTCAATTTGTCGTATGAAGCACCTGCGTGAACAACCCAATGCATAATTCAATAATACTTTACAATCATTCATAAAAACAAGCCATCAAAGTTCTGGAAAGCCGTCAGTCCACCAAGTCAGAGCTGTTTTTCTTCATTTGTTTTTTTTTATAAATCATGCTTAGATAAACTCAGTGTTACCAAAGCATTTAATGACCACTTTAAATCTGCATTGATTTCTGATGATGGATGCACTCACTGATTTTCCATTAATTCTTCATCATCACATTCTCCTATTATGCTAATCACTACAGCTGGCATATGTAACCTTATGCTCAAAACTGATACAGTGAAAAGTTTAGGGGTGGACAAAACACAATGTGTTTCTGAGACTGCACCCTGAATGCAGCTCAATATTCATAATTTTTTCAGTCTGCTCAGAGGGAAAGAGATAATTTATTGGAAGGCACAGAGGTTGGCCTTAGTGCACTCTGGCCTGCTCAGGTAGAAAATCTGCACAAATAGAAAATGAAAAGGGGAGAAGAGGGGGCAAAGAATGATGATAGGGACAGGAAGATGTGATGTGTGTGCACATTCACCACACACAGTGCCTTCAGTGCCTTTTATAAAGTCTGTTATTTAGTCTGCTATTCTTGAACAAGCCAAGTACTGCCTTTCCATAAGATGGACACATCACACTGGAAGCCATGAAGTCTAAACCAATTTTTGCAAGAACTGCAACTTTCAAATACAGTTTTCCCATGGACCATTTCTGACTGTAACTTTTTTCCTAAAGCCTCTTTCCAGTCGTCTAGCTTTCTGAAACCTTTAGCATGACATTCCCATGAGTGAATTATGTGTGTGTAATTTTGGTTTCATTCGTTCAATATTTGTTCACTACTACTTCTTGTGTTGCATTGTTCTTTCATGCATTTCGAAGCCCCTGATGCAAGGGCCAAGAATGTTGCTGTGTACTATCATTAAGTAAATAAAGAAACCTTTAAATTGATATTGTAACCTAGTTGTTGACATTCTTTGACGGTGCAATTTCTATACTACTTGCGCCTGTCTCTCGAAACACTTTTTAGGCCCTGATGGAATTGAGGGAAATAAACCGAACTGCACTTGGTCATGTCGTTAGAGTCTCATTCTTCACACCAGCACAGTGCTACACAAAATCAGAAAGCATCATAAAAAAAAAACGCTCAAGGAGAGACTCCTTAGCACTTCAACAGTGATGTTGAAAGCCAACTGCATGCACAAGCCGTAATTAGTTTATGAGTTTTATAATTACTTTTATGAGTTCAGCACATTATTAAAATGCTTTCTTGTGACTTGTGTAAAGGTAGCTGCACTTACTTTGCATGGGGTACTGGAAGCCTACATAAGTGGCTGACAGGAGCTCGTTCCTAATCCTGGTAACCAAGCAAGCAGGCAGTACAACTCTATTGTACCTGCGAATCCTTTTCCAAATCCACCTCGTGAACATCCTGCATGCCACAAATCGATATGTTCTGTAAGCAAGAAGAAAGCATGTGAAGGCCACATTAACTGTATGCTTTGCAAGTGCATGTACACTTGTGCATTTCTCGCTCGATTTTAGTGCCACTTTGTGTCACCTCCCAGTATACTGCTTCCAAGACGGCCGGGTGTAAACACACACTTGCAAAGTGAGGGTGGCGGGTTACGCAGTCACGTTGGAGATATCCCGGCAGGATACGTTCTCCAGCGCATTTTCGGTTGCCACGCAAAACCCACAGGTAAACCTGCATGCGTAATCACGCAGGAAGATATTTCTTGAAGGCAAACAATTTAGCAAGCTCGCTTTTTTTTTATGCTGTTACGGTCCCCGCTATCTACTAGCTTTGCGAGGTGGCCGCGCGAATCAGCTAGTGCGCAGTTTGGAAGCTAGAATGACATGGCTGCTCTGATCAGCTGTGCGCATCACTTTGGAATAACGCTCCGACGGTGCTTGGTTCATTTTAAATTATAACAATCACACAACACTGCCGTTCAGCGCTTCTGCGCCGTACAATTAAAGCATAGCGATCTCACACGAGTCTTCCTGCAGCTAGCACACGATGAACTTTCGTCGAAATGCATGACAGCAGGTTGTGATCGAGCCCGCTCTAGAGAGGTTATGACACAGCAATGTTTTGTTGCGATTTGGCTCGACCCGCATAGAAGGCATGCCTTTTGGTCGCGATCGGAGGCTTGTTATCATAGTTGCAGGCGTACGATTACAGCCAATTAGAGAAAAGCTTGAATCACTATTGCACAATGCAATTTTAAAAATAGAAGCTTTATATTTGCAATTCTAACAGCATAATAGCCAAATTGAAATACTCCTTTGGGCCGGTCGTGGTGCGGATGAAATTACCCAAACCAATCGTCGGACAACGCAGATTTCAGTCAAGTTCGGGATCTATCGCGATAGATGTTGGCGTTCCGAGAGTGGCCTAGAGAAGCGGACATGATTGTAACTGAACGTTCGTGGCAATTATTACAAATGCTACACTTCATGCGAAAAAAATATTCATACATGGGAGCTGTGAACAAATATTGATGCGCGGTAAAGGAAATGTGCAGTGCTGTAAGCTTTCACTTACCAATTCATATAATCGCCGCCGCGTTACGAAGGTCCTCGGAGTTCTGGCTCGTCCGGCGCTCGAGTTTTGCGTTTTCTTGGCGTGTCGCCGTAAGGGTCGAAGCCAATCGCTTCAGTCACACGTTCGATCCGAGCTCGCAGCGCAGGATCCATCGCTCACTGTTTTGCCCGGTGCTGACGTACGAGCAAGATCGAAAGTAAGTAGCGCACGGAGGACGCAAGCGCACATGCTTCCGTGCTCGCGCCCGTGTGATGAAGGGAAACAAACAGCGGGTCGGGGCTCAGAAACAACGCAGTAGGATGTAGAAAGATCGCACGCGGTCGGGGCGCGCACCGAGCAGGCGACCGGAAATGTGAGTTGCCAACACCACTGGGCAGCCCCGCCAAGTAGGGCGGAAGGAGAACAACACAACATTGAATGTGGGTGACGTAAGGCGGTGGGCAGGACACCTCCTATGGCGCCGCCCACCTCAGACATAATCAGTCGGCTCCGCCGAGCTGAGACGCAGTGTGAAAGGGAGATTTTACGGTCGCAATATCTTTCCTCCTATTGCATATTTTCGGAAAATTCTTTCGAATGTGTATTTCTGAGTAGCCTTCAATACACGCCAGCCGTTTTCAAAACCAAGTGCGAAGGGTGCTTCAGGACCCCTTTAAAAAAAACCAAAACAACCGCACGTGTAAATACTTAATAGTTGCGTCCTAGGAAGAATTCCTGGCGTTGCACTTCCTGGGAACTCTCTTTCTTTTCAAGTGGGTCAGGGCATCAGCATTGATTGCAACAGAGCAATAATGATGCAGTAGGCACGCAGTTGTCTACAAAGGCTTCACCAGTCTTAGCATTAGTGTCACAATTAGTTGTCATGCATGCAAAAATATATGTAGCATGTACTTTGTATAGCATGAAGCAAATCTACCAAAAATAGTAATGATATATCTTTCTACAGTGAATGACAGACAGTTTCTAGGTAAGAGGCCTAACAAGGAGGCCCCTGCGCCTATGATCATCAAGTCAAAACACTGCTACATCAATATTTTATTGAGAAGCTAACTTGTGCAAGTTTCAAAGAAATAAAAACGCGAGAAGCATAATACCACGAATATTTAAAAGGAACTACAGAAGAAATAACTTTAAAAAATTGGCAGATCCAACGCGCAGTGGGAATCAAGGAAACGCGAGGCACGCATCAGGAACGTAAACTGTATCTGCATTGTTGCCTCGCTATACAGATACCGGCATATGTGAAGTTAATGAAACGGCAGCAAGAGCACCAAGACTGTGGCATGTAAATCATGCCGCTCATGACATGCATGTCATGATTTTCATGTTATGACCTATCATTTATATTCGTCATGCAATCATGTTGGGCCATACCAATTTTGCTATACATACCATTAACGAAAAGGACAGGAGAGCGCCAAGACCGTGGCAGGTAAATCATGCAGCTCATGATACGCATATCATGATTTCCATGCTATGACCTGTCATTTATATTCGTCATGCAGTCATGTTGTGCCACACCACTTTCTGTATACATCTCATTAAAGAAAACGCCAGGAGAGCACCAAGACCGTGGCATATAAACCATGCCGCTCATGACATGCATGTCACGATTTTCATGTTATGACATGTTATTTATGTTCTTCATGCAGTCATGCTGTGCCATATCCATTTTCGTGTACATCCCGTTAACCAAACGGCCAGGAGAGCACCAAGCTCGTGGCATGTAAATCATGCCGCTGATGACATGCATGTCATGATTTTTAAGTTATGACCTGTCATTTATATTCTTCGCGCACTCCTGTGGCATACCTACTTTCGTATACATCCCATTAACGAAATGGCCCTGAGAACACCAAGACAGCGGCATGTAAATCATGGCGCTAATGACATGCATGTCATGATTTTCATGTTATGACCTATCATTTATGTTCTTCATGCAATCATGTTGGGCCGTACCAATTTTGCTATACATACCATTAACGAAAAGGACAGGAGAGCGCCAAGACCGTGGCATGTAAATCATGCAACTCATGATAAGCACATCATGATTTCCATGCTATGACCTGTCATTTATATTCGTCGTGCAGTCATGTTGTGCCATACCAGTTTCTGTATACATCTCATTAATGAAAAGGCCAGGAGAGCACCAAGACCGTGGCATATAAAGCATGGCGCTCATGACATGCATGTCACGATTTTCATGTTATGACATGTTATTTATGTTCTTCATGCAGTCATGATGTGCCATATCCATTTTCGTATACATGCCATAAACGAAAAGGACAGGAGAGCACCAAGACCGTGACATGTAAATCATGCCGCTGATGACATGCATATCATGATTTTCATGTTACGGCCTGTCATTTACGTTCGTCATAATCAACTCGTATCTTTGGGACGTAAAACCCCAGAAATGAATGTGAAATCAGTCCCTCACTGTTTGTTCTAATAACCTTCGTCATTAAGAAATTTGCTGAACAGCTGCTGCTACTGTAGTGAACCGGGTGCCTTGTATAACATATCTCACCCCTAGGAAAAAAAAATATGTCGAGGCATGGACAGTCTAGACGTTTCAGTAATTTTCTTGGGCACTTAGAGGTGCAGTAAGAGCTTGCCGTGAGCTGATGAGCTGCATATTAAAATGTAGCCCACTCTGGTAATCACCAATAGCCAAGTTGGGCTCCTAGTCGCATTTTTTTTTTTTCGCATTTTGCTCTCCCACTGGAGTCACCAGTTGCTTTAAGTCACCGCGTGCCTCTCATGCAGATACCAAAAATTTTCGCTCACGGTAGCCTATACAAAATTATTTGCCACCGCGCTTTTTGACTGAGTTGTCATGTGTCAGTCAGGAAGTGCATTTTCTTTTAAAAAGAAGTTTCTTTTCTTATCTCGTGGAGTGTAATAAACGTTTCTCTTGTACCCCAAATGATCTTCTGACCCTTTCAACTGCACTGGTGTGTGACGCCCCGAGAGGCGTCGGTGGGGCGAGAGAGGAGAACGCAGGAAACGCACATTTGGGGCATCGGTATTTCTGTTTTTCGGCTGCTACGGCGGTCGGAGAATCGCCTGAGGTTTCGTTGTCTGCAAGTTCGCTCCACCCTAGGAGGAAGATCCCTCATTTCGCTTAAATAAATGTTTTCTCTCTCGCGCGCGCGGAAACCGCGCAATGACAGCAGAGGCGACGCTTGCACAGTGGCCCGACACGAGCGTGTACATTGGGCGTCAACTTCGCGCTCTCGTTATGGACAAGGGGATGAGTACGCGTACACCCATCTGGAAGCTGTCAGGTCGTGGTGAACTGGCGCACATGTAATGACCGCTCTTCTTCCACACCGGCCGCTTGGGGGAGTTCTTAATGTCCTTGTTAACGCGGTCGCAATAGTGCACCGCCTCAGCCACGAGCAATAACGAGGCGCCAGGGAGTCGTGTGGTGTCTCGGTGGCGACATCTTGTCCGAAGGTTGCCAGGTCATAAATCCAGCAGCGGGGGTCCTGTCGCCGCGTTGCTGAAACACGGTTGCTGTCGAAGAGGGGTGCGCGCAACGGTTTGGCAAGTGCGAACTCGAGTAGCAACAGCGCCGAGACGATTGCTTGCACATGGAGTGTGTCAGATTGGAGGCAGTGATAGCTAACGCGCGTGCGGAAATCCGTACACGTGTCGCTGGTTAGGCTGCCCGACGCCCTCTCTCAATGTCGAGTTTTAAATGCGAAGCATTTCTTAGCGAACTACGGCGAGTCTGCGCGTATCTATCCATCTATCTATCTAGCCGCCTACGATTTTGTGCTCTCCTGGCCGTTTGCACTCGTTGTGCACTCCGCCGCCGCCGCGCGCGACTCACCGCCACCGGTCTGCGCATTCCAGAGGAGCGACGTCGTAGCCGTGGTAGACGCACTGGCGCCGGCGCGCGCTCGCTGTGCAGTCGCCGTCTGACACTGCGCTGGAGCCGCTGCGCTTCTGACTGGCGTTTGCCAGTGTGGTATAGCCATGGAGAAGGAGAGCGCAAATGCTGCTCAACAGCGCAGAAGAGCGGAGAAGCTTGACTCATCGGATCCCGAAGTAGTTGCCTTTGATCCAGCATTAGCACCATTGATCTTGTCAGCGCAGAAGAGCGGAGAAGCTTGACTCATCGGATCCCGAAGTAGTTGCCTTTGATCCAGCATTAGCACCATTGATCTTGTCTATCAGAGACAGACAGACAACTCCAAATACTGTGTTGGGGCCATAGAGACGGCAGCGTGTTACTTCACTGATCACCGAGCCGTCTTTGTGGCAATAGAGAAGCAACGTGACGTTCAGCAAAAATAAATATACATGTGCCACATAATACGTATACCGCGTGTGTGTCATTGGAGCAGCAGTAAGCATGACAATCAAGCTAATCCTAGACAATCTAGACAACCAGGAAAGCTAAGAATAATCAGCTGAACCTTTGCTAACGCTGCGTATATCCTGGCATAGCCGAGCTAAGCCACTGCAACATTTTTCTGTAACGACACCTGCGTTAACGAGTTTCTGGTGGCGCCGCTCCGTCTCCGATGTCTCGGTCGTAACACGGCGTAGAACCGGCTCCGCCTTTGCGCGAAGTAGGGACATCTCAACATTCCGGAGTTCACTTCATTGAGTTCCAAATCAGATTTATCCATCGCAACTTGCATTCCGCATGCCTCGAAGTAACTGTAGGATTAAACTGGCTTTAGTCCCAACAGCACCGTGGGATTTTTAATTTATCTGGCTAGAAGTGTGAAATGGCAAACCGCATAAAAAGCTTTTTCAATATTAAGAGATGTTTTACCACGTTTTTCAGCTTAAGAAATGTGTCTAAGTATTTGTGAAAGGATCGGGATGTTCTGTTTGTGAGTTTAGTGCAGACAAAACCGTGTTTCGGGAGGCCTACCATGTTAATGAGGACGGCATTTTTCTGCAACGCAATAGGCTTAATTCTTTTGAAAAAGAAGTGGTAATATGTTCAGGACAGATAGATCTGGAGCTGCTTAGAATCACAATCACAGACGAATCTCAGTTCTTCCTGCAAATGTACAGAAAATTTGCTGAAAGAAGCGCCTGTATGATGTAGCGAACAGGTAAGTTTGGGTGAGGAAACCATAAATTCGAAATATGTACTAAAATGTCGTACTGTATGTCTACTAGCATGCCAAGTTGGAGAGAGTCTTCCAGAGTTTATCAGGACAACGCCAGGATCAATTCATAAAGGGTTTCAAAAAATGTGTTTGTTATAGCATCATTTTCAGCTTACCTCTCTCAGGTACGCTGCCCGTTGTTCCCGGTTGCGCGTTCTATCACGAATTATTTACATTCATGCGTATGTGTACATCGATCATTATACTTTATTTTGAAATTATCATCAAGGTAGTAGCGTGCGCAATGAAGAATCTTCGCAGTGGCGGGGGAATAAATGTCTACTAGATTTCGTCGATACATTGCCGTCTGTGAAAGTTTTGAATGTGCGAGAGTATCGTTATTTCGGCGCTCATGACAACTGAAGGCTTAAGTAGTCCGCAGATGCTGTCCGAATGTATACTCATTGGGTGACGGTCCGCGCAAATGCGTCACGTGCATATTTTCGTTCCGAAAGTGCATATATATCTAACGAAAGGGGAGGGGTCTTGATCTTTATCGGCAGTTGGTAGAGCATCGAACGCGACATCCGAAGGTCGTGGGTTCGGTTCCCACCGAAGGCAGGTTTGTCTTTTCGTCCACTTTAATTCCTTTCTACTTTCTCCACAATTACAATACCACAAGTAACTTCTCCTATGCTTTCCTAGGCCTCATTGTCTGTTTGCTCATTAAGTTGTTTCTAACAAATAAAGAACGAGCCCTTGACCCCTCCCCTTTAGTTATTTCATAGCTTCGGCCTCGTTGCGGCAGACTTGGTGCCTTAGGTAGAATGCGAGGGCTTATTGGGCAGCAGCCATCTCATCTAAGTTCACGGTCTACGTGACGCCTCCTCGCAAGAAAGTGTTCCACGCACGCCGCCTTGGCCATGAGTGGCACTGCCTAACACTCCCAGGATAATACGTACATAAAATACACAATAAAGTGGACGGGGGGACGACCGCCTTCGTAGCTAGGATTCCACTTCCGGCCACCGCAGTGAACGGACGTGGGTGACATGTGCTCCGTTAACAACGGGGCGGCTTCAGCGGCCCAACAGGGCCGCGGTACCAGGACAACTGTCAAGGATTCCACGGAATATCAAGTGCTTCTGCCACAATTACCAACTGGGCGAGTTGTTTCCAATACTTTGTTTTTACATGCCGATGTGAGTGCAAGGCCGTATCGTGTGGAACACTTCAGGGACATGCTGGAAAACTTGAAGGTGCTCTCTGACGTAGTTGCGTTAGGGGCTTATAAAATGAGTCACGTGTGGGCCGTGACTTTCAAGAATGCTGATGCGGTGAAAGAAATGCTACGAGAAAAATAAGTCAAGGTGAAGGGGCGTCGCTGTCTGATTATCGACCCTGGAAATCAAGCCATACGCCTGAAGGTTCACTGGCTGCTCCACAACCTGCTAGATGAGGATGTGTGCGAGGCCTTGGAACCTTACGGCGTTGTTAAGGAGATTACGCGGGAACGGTGGCGCGTTCATGGTCTGCAAGACAAGAGTTCTTCAACACGGCTTGTCACCTTGGTACTGCGGAAAGGCCTAACCGTGGACGACGTGCCACATTTGGTGCGTGTCGCAGGCGAGGAGGCATTGGCTGTCGCGCCAGGCCGAGCTGCGCTCTGCCTTCGGTACCGGAACACAGGGCATATACGGCGTGAATGTCGCGTTCCACGCTGCGCGCTCTGCCGGCGTTATGGACACGATGAGTCACAATGCGTTAGAACGTACGCGAGTGTGACAGGCCCTGTAGAGAAGGAAGAAGTGGCGGAACTCCTTATGGACGAAGCCGAAGTCGAGGAAGTATGTCCTAGTGACGCGCAGAATGTGAAAGTACAGGACACGCCCCCTGGACTGACGCCCCCTGAGGAACTTGACTCGCGAGCGGGCGATAGGCAAGAGAAAGTGAAGGAAGGCAGCGACTCGCAAAAGGCACAGAGCTCCGGGGATCAAGACAGCGAAGGGCCACAGTATGAAGACATGGACGTAGCTTCCACCAGTGGAAGTGTGACGAAGAGGAGTCGTGACCAAGCGGCTGGTGAACAAGACCAAACAGGAGACCCTGCAAGTGAGGAACCACCGCCAAAGGCTGTGGTTACAAGGCGGCCAACTTTCCGACCAAAGCCGAACATTCCGCCGGATAGAAAACCGGCGGTCACGAGACTCGTGTAGGACGCCAGCCCATGCCTTTCATGGCGAATGGGCGATGAACCACGCACAACGGATACGAAGACGAGGAGGCGGATGTGCTGCGTATCTGAGGTACGCATCCAAACCACAATTGAAAAGTGCAGTGTTGTATGTTTGCCTTATTGTACGCGTGATTCGATTAGCCTAGGTTTAGCGCGTGAGGGGTGTGTAGAAGAACCGTGCGATTAGTTTGCTCCAAATTATTATGGTAGGGGATTTGGTTAGAGGACTGCGTGTTGCAACCGTTAACGTTCGAGGTCTTGCCGCAAGACGAAAGCAGTACCAAGTTAATCGCCTATGTGCTGAGAATCAACTAGATCTTGTAGCAATACAGGAAACAAAGGTTGAAAGCGAAGAACAAACTGATCGCATGGTGGCACCTTTTAGAACATACTAAAACGCATGCGTATGCCATTCCGTGGGTACGTCCGGTGGCTGTCTTCTTTTGGTGCGGAAAAGTTTGGATATTACAGAACAATTTCTCAAGGTTAATGAAACTGGCCGGCTGATCGTGTATGATTTTTCTTTTAGCGGTTATCAATGGAGACTGATTTGTGTGTATGTGCCGAACGATATGCAGGAGAGAAGTGCCTTTTTCGCAGAGCTTGAACAGTATCTCAAGTGTGATAGATATGTTATATTGTTGGGAGATTTTAACTGCGTATGCTATACCGATGATCGCGCTAAGCGAACCTTTGTGCGCGATAAAAGTGCTCTTTTGCTAAATACCCTGGTCCAGGAATACGACATGGAAGATGTTGGCCGCTTATTAATGGGAGCCACACAACCAAAATACACGCATTTTCAACGTGACAGTCATGCGAGGTTGGATAGAGTGTATGTATCGCTTGCTATATAGTACCAATATGCAGCAACTATGGTGTGAAGCCAGTCTCCTTCAGTGATCACAGTATGGTACACTTTGAAATTGGGTCCCGACCGAAAGAACGTAAATTCAACTGGTACCTATGGAAATTTAATAGGAAGCTTCTTGAAGATGAGCGCTTCGTTAAGAAAGTACAAGAGGAAATTGAAAAAGTGCTAGCTAACGAGCCAGCGCACTATGCGGAAGCGTGGGAGGACCTAAAGATCAAGGTTAAAATGATAGCTATAGAAAGGGGTAGCGTGAAGAGCCACAATGAAAAAATGAAAGAAAAAGAGCTACAACGACAACTTGAACTGCTGCTTGAAATGGAGAGTGCCGAACCAGGAATGTTTACAGGACATATCAGTAAAGTGAAGAAAGAACTAGAAGCTATCGACGATGAAAAATATCGGGCTGCTACGGTCCGGGCAAGAGCCGAAAGATTTTGGGTCGATGAGCGGCCAAATAAACGCGCGCTGGCAGACGAAAAGCGATACGCCCTTAAAAAGGAAATCAAACAAATAGTGTACGATGATCAGATAACTTCAGAGTGTGAAATGATCAAACGTGCTTTTGAAGAACATTACCGCAAAATATTTGGTTACAAGAGATCGGTTGACTTGGGCTTTCAAACAAACTTTTTGAAGGCCATGCCACGACTGGATAAAGAGGAAACAGAAAGATTAGAAGAGACGATCAGCAAGCGAGAAATTGAACACGCGATAGAACATATGGCTCTAGGAAAGGCGCCGGGGCCGGATGACCTGGGAGCCGAATTCTATAAGGCTTTTGCGCCTGCGTTATCACAGATATTGTATCATGTCTTCGCGGAGGCGTACGACAAAAAACAACTACCGCCGTCTTTCCGAAGTGCCCACATGGTTTTAATTCCGAAAACAGATGACCGTGAGGAGCTACTGTCAGTAAGTTCATATAGGCCAATAAGTCTAACCAACTGTGATTACAAAGTGTTAATGAAGATTCTTGGGAACAGGTTACAAACTGTGATAAAAGACTTGGTGGGACCACATCAAACATGTGGCATAAAAGGACGTACTATCTGTACGAACACTCATGTAGCTCGCAGTGTCTTTGAATGTGTTGACGCTTTTGCTGGCCGAGTTGCCATGTTACAGCTCGACTTAGCAAAGGCCTTTGATAGAGTGTCGCACGAAGTACTTTTTTTGATACTTAACCATGTAAACGTAGGTGATGTTATTATGCAGGGAGTTAAAATGGCATATCAGGACTGTACTACACAGGTTATAATTAACAAAAGCCTTAGTCAAAGAATACCTGTCAAATCAAGTGTTCGGCAAGGGTGTCCACTAAGCCCTTTACTTTTTGCATTATACCTTGAGCCTTTCTGTTTGGCTGTAATCAGTAACGAAAATATTAGAGCGTTTAGACTACAGTTGACTGAAGTGAAGGTGCTGGCCTACGGGGACGATATTGCTGTTTTTTGTGATGATCAAAAAAGCGTCCAGGAAGTTGTTCGAGTCACAAAGGCATACTGCAAGCAATCAGGATCGGAGATCAACTGGGATAAAAGCGTTGGTATATGGCACGGCAACTGGGACGTAACGCCAGAACACTTCGCTTCGACACGGTGGACGACTACACCTGTGAAGTACCTGGGAGTGCCGCTACAGCACTACAGAGATACTAAAGATTATTGGCTTGAAGAAACTGACAAGATGAGGGAAAAAACAGGCAACTGGACTGGCCGAGGCCTGTCAATGTTCGGACGTGCCAGTGCATGTAATTTGTTTTTAGTTGCCAGAGTATGGTATGTTTTGCAAATTATGTTCATGACTAGGATGTGTGTGCAAAAGATTCATAGGGTTTTCGCTGTGTTTATATGGGGTTCAACTTTTGAACGCGTCAGTCGCACCAATTTATTTCGGTCAGTCCGCAGTGGCGGACTGGGGCTTGCTCACCTGTATATCAGGCAGCTTGTGTCACGTTTCTTTTTTTTACGAGAGCAAAGTGACGAGTTCTTACGCACGGTGATACAGGTTCGACTGGCAAGTGCCTACCAGAATTCGTCATAACATGCTGTGAATACAGTGGGCAAGGTGTGACTGGGTATATGCGTGAGGTGATTATGTCGTTTCGGGTATTACGAGCACGGTTTTCTTTGGAATATTTGTCTAACATTACAAAGAAGAAACTGTACAAAGACTTAATCGATGTAATGTTGCCTACACCAATATACAGAGCTGTTAACTGTGGAGGTCAAGGAAATGACGTTTTGAAGCGTGTGAGGAGGATGCCCGTTAATTCCACCGTAAAATCTTTCTTCTTTAAACTACATACCAATTGTTTGCCAGTTAAAACGTGGTTACACGAAAAAGGTATTTACGTGCCATGGAGTGTTGACTGCTCACTCTGTAAAAAACCGGAGACTATCGATCATGCATTCATAGATTGTTGGGACGCTGTCTTCCATTGGGACATTTTACAGAGAACACTTAAAAAAGAACTTCCAATTACACCAATTGGTATACGGTTTCTGCCCACAGATAACAGTGATGGAACACCTTGCGATATGTTCATGCTCCTGAGCCTCCACAGCTTATGGAAAACAAGGATGGCAGTACGCCATGTCGATGTGAAAGTTTGTTCGGTGCGGGAAAATTTTATTGAAAGCATTGCAAATCTAAGAGCACAGTATCGTGCGCAAGCCGACCCTCCTGAGTGGGTGGCTATCCTAGATGAACTTGCAAACTTTAAGCATTTTTAATATGACCATGTATTTTTAGTGTGAGTGATTTGTTTGTATATATGTATATGTGTGTTCATTTGGTGTCAAAGCAGGCAATAAAGAAAAAAAAAGCCTTCGTAGCTCAGTTGGTAGAGCATCGGACGCAACATCCGAAGGTCGTGGGTTCGGTTCCCACCGAAGGCAGGTTTGTCTCTTTCTACTTGGTGTTAATTCCTTTCTACTTTCTCCACAATTACAATACCCCTATGCTTTCCTAGGTTTCATTGTCTGTTTGCACATTAAGTTGTTTCTATATATATATATATATATAAAGAGAGAGAGAGAGCGATGAGTAGTAGACCATCAGGATTGGCAACAAAAATGCGGAAAGCGTTTATTCAACGTTTCAGCCGGAGACCGGCCTTCATCATTTCCTGATGAAGGCCGGTCTCCGGCTGGAACGTTGAATAAACGCTTTCCGCATTTTTGTTGCCAATCCTGAGGGTCTAATACTCAACTCATCTCTGTCTTCACGTCTCCGGCCTATTCACCACCATGACTGCTATATATATATATATATATATATATATATATATATATATATATATATATATATATATATATATATATTGCGAGACAACGTTCAGGCCGCAAGACTCTTCCTCTTTATTGTCGAGACCGAGCCCCGCTGCCCCAGCCTAAGCGGTGATGATGAATATTTACAGGTGAGAAGATGAAGCAGATAAGAATGCTCACACATTTTCCCCGCGGGCCAAAGCGGCCAGCCTGGCCGTGCCTTAGACTGGGGAGATACGCCGAACGAATGGCTTGAGACGCGAAACATGGACAATCTCTGAGCCACGGCAGCGATGGTCTGGAGAATCCTCAAGGGGAGTGATAAGATAGTTAACAGGAGATATTTGCTGAATAATTATGTAGTTTACGGCCGTTCGCCGACATTTACGATCGACGCTTCATTCCTCAACACTCCAAGTAACAGTTCGGCAACTATTACCTGAACAATTTTTCTCCCGCCTTGAAAAATGTCGGCAACTTGCTCGACTCAGGACAGAAGTTAGTCAACATGATCGCAAGGAGCGCTATGACAGCACTCACCGTGACGTCTCTTTCCGTCCCGGCGACGACGTGCTCCTATGGACGCCCACTCGTGTTCCCGGATTGTGCGAAAAGTTTCTGTCGCGATTCCCGGACCCTACAATATATATATAGGGTTGAAAAGAGAGACACACGTTCAAAATGCTTGTTTTATTAACGTTTCGGCCGGCCCACCGGCCGAAACCATATATATATATATATATATATATATATATATATATATATATATATATATATATATATATATATATATATATATATATGTATATGTATAGTGTGTGTGTGTGTGTGTGTGTGTGTGTGTGTGTGTGTGTGTGTGTGTGTGTGTGTGACTTAACAAGCGGGCGATAGGAGGAGGAGCCGACGACGAGGAAGAGGTGCGTGCCGGACGCTCGCTCGCGTGCTCCCCTTCGCTGCTGTCGCACGCCAGCTCACTGCAACCTCCCGCTCACGGTCCTGCGTCCTGTGTTCTCAAGGCTGCCGCTTCTTCGTAGCCGTCCTGTCCTGATCGTCCAACCGTGCCTTGGCGCATCCTCCTGGGGGGTGCGATAGTGATGCAGAACTATCGTTAAATGGACTATCGACAGTATCGATAGTTTAATAAAGTACTATCGATACTATCGATAGTCCATTTACCGATAGTTCTAACAGTCACAATAGGCTACTATTCGCAGTACTCGGCTCGTTTCATTTATGAGCAATTCTTTTGTGAATGAAATTACCTCAGTGAAAATGCCGGAATGTGTCCACTAAGAAATTAATGCTCAAAACCAAGCAGTCAAACCTTACAAACAAAAAGTAAGTTCGCGATTTTTTTTTTGTTATTTGGAACCCCAAAACGCAACATAAATTCGAGGTCTTGCAGTTCCGTGACATGAACGGCTTCCTGGCCACTACCGCTGAACCGTTCAATTTAATTATCATTTGTAAGTCAAGCATTTTCGTGAAGGAACACAAGCATGTCTACCTTTTCTCCCTTTAGCCTGCTCCTTCTTTCTGAAATGATCTGTCCAGCAGCGGAGAAAACGCGTTCTGCAGGTACTGACGTTGCTGGGATGCACAAGTACTCCCTAGCCATTTGAGAGAGCGGCGTTGTTGCGCATTGCCAAGAGTGCCAGAATTCTAAAGGATTGCTCTTCCTTTCCTCCGGAGGTAACTCCAATACTGGCGAAGCATTAGTTCTGCGTTTGAAGTGGCAGTTGAGGGCTCCAGTTGTTGCCTCTCAAGGAGCTGCAGAATTCGACTTCCTGCCGCAACTTCGTTATGAACCACATGCTGTCTAGTTGGTTCAGCTGCAGGACCAACTGGCTTTGTCGACAATCGCTCGCTTAGTTCACCAATCAAACAAGCTTTGGCACATCCTCCGTTGGTTCGATTCGAAAACGCCCGCTCCTTGATAGTATACCATCAATATTACCGCCGATAGTGCTATCGATAGTTCTTCCTACCATCGATAGTTCGATAGTGACGCAACCATCGATAGTATCGATAGTATCACTGCGCGGTGCTGATCTAGCCTCCCGGCCAGGCGAACCCTGCCTGGTCGGCTTCCCTTGCATCTAATGGTTTGCCAATCGATCTCTTTCTGCGCAGCGGTCTCAACAGCGTTCCTGTGGCTCTGATACCGACCAATGGAGAGACAATTCGAATGAAAAATCCCAAACTCATTCAGGAAGAGCTCCGGAACGCTACTCCCCATTACCAGCAGATCACTGAGGTGCGACAATTCGGACGTGGAGGAATTCTGTGCTGTTCGCCAGACCAGGCCTGTATATATGACTTGCTAAAGTGCACAACTTTCGCTTGCCATCCTGTGAGTTGTTTCGTACCTCCCCACTTAGCATGCGTAAAGGGGCTGGTTCGTGGGGTGGACTCGAGCGTTACACCATCAGAGGTACTGGATATGTTTTAAAGGTGAAAAACAGGGGGACACCAACCAAATTGTAATCATTTAAAAGTAAAATTTACTTCTAAACATTAAAAAACCCGACGTTTCGGGTCCCACTCGGACCCTTCTTCAGGGGTGACTGGAGGGCACCAGACAGCAGCAGTGCTTATAAGGCCTTCTTTCTTCTCTCTTCCTTCCTTTCTCCCTTTCTCTTTTTTTCCCGTTCTTCAAGCCGAGGTCATGCTAACGTTGAATCAGGTGCCGGAGTCCGCTAAAATAGACACTTGGCATTGCACCTGCAGACCGGTTCACGTTTGCAGGTGTCGCCTGAATGTGCCATGATTCCACAAAGAGTCGCTTGTGAAAACTGGTTTCCAAGTCGAGGACGCGGGAGTTGTCAAAATCGATGCGGTGGTCGTGCACCTCGCTGTGTTCAGCTAATGCACTCCTTTGTCTGTCGAACTTGCGGACATCGTTCTTGTGCTGACGTAGCCGCTCTGGGAAGTTCTTCGTCTCTCCCACGTACGACGCGCGGCAATCCGAACAAGGAATGGAGTAAATCACACCTTGCGCTCTCTCCCTCGGCAGCCTGTCTTTCGGGCGCGGAAAGAAACGGCCAAGCGTGGAAATTGGCTTGTGTGCTACTCTTATTCCCTGCTCGGACAGCACACGTGCGAGCGCTTCGCTGGTACCCGGAACGTAGGGAATACACACGCGTATGGGCTTGGAATGCGGCAGGTCAGTGTCCTTTCGAAGGAGTCGGCGGGGAATAGACTGGCGGCGAGCAACCTTTCCAACGAAGGCTTTTGTGTAGCCGTTTTTCAGAAGGTCGCTTTTGACCACCTGTTCTTCATCTATCCGCTTATTCTCCGAAGAGCAGACCCTCCGTGCACGGGTCAGCAGAGCCGAAACCACCGCCGCTTTATGGTGGAAAGGGTGGTTAGAGCTGGCGTCGAGATAGCGACCAGTGTGAGTCGGCTTTCGGTACACCGAGAACTGGAGCATGCCATCCACCTTTGTCACAAGGACACCAAGGAACGGCAAGCAGTTGTTCTTTTCACGTTCCACGGTGAACTGAATAGCCGGCTCTAACGAGTTTAGGTGGGCCGTGAATGCGTCCACGGCAGAAGTTTTAAGAATGCAGAAGCAGTCGTCGACATACCGCAAAAATATCTTCGGAGTGATGTCGGCCGACTGCAATGCTCTTCCTTCCACCGCTTCCATCACGAGGTTCGCAGTTGTGACAGACACAGACGCACCCATTGCCGTCCCAGTTCGCTGCTTGTAGTACTCTCCGTTGACAGAGAAGTACGTGCTGCTGAGACAAAAGTTCAGCAGGCAGCTCAGCTCGTCGACGCTCAGGCTTGTTCTTTCCCCGAGGTTCTTGTCACGCTCTAGTGCCTCCCGCGCTGTGGTCGTCGCCAGCTGAACGGGAACGCTTGTGAACAGGGAGACCACGTCGAAGGACACGAGGCATTCATCTTCGCAAACAGACACAGGGGACAGGAGTTCAACAAAATGGCTGCTGTTCTTTACGTAGGTCGGCGTGTTTCCCACGAGAGGAGCCAAAGTCTTGTGTAGAAAACTTGACAGGGCGCGAAGTGGAGAAGATGTGAAATCCACAATCGGCCTCAAGGGAACACCGGGCTTATGGATCTTGGGGAGCCCGTAGAAGCCAGGAGCACTACCGTTTCTGCACATCAAACGCAGGTGTAGAGCTCTGGCCTCCGGGTGTTTCCCAAACACGTCTCCTAGCAGCTTGTTGAGGTCTCTTTGTACCTGTGCTGTGGGGTCCTTCTTTAATTTGACATAAGTGTCACTCTCAAGGTGGTCTTGCACTTTGCGGTCGTAGTCTTGCCGGTCAAGGACGACGGTGGCATTCCCTTTGTCTGCAGGCAAGATGACAATGGCGGGGTCATCGCGCAGCTCTCGTAGGGCTCGATTCTCATCCGCAGTTTTTTATTTAGGCCATGTGCCAGGATGCCAATCGCCTTCAGCCTCACTGATTCCTGGACCTTGGAGTCAAGACGACGCACCCCGTCCTCCACAGCTGCCGCAATCTTTACCAGGGGCGGTCGACTGCCCGACAGATTGAAGCTGTGGCCTTTGGCAAGGACGCTGGTCCTTGCCAAAGGACCAGCGTCCTTTTAATGGACCAGCGTCGTTTTTAATGGCAGAAGCTATTTCAGTCTACCGATGCTCTCGTTCTGTCGAAAACAGTAAGCTCCCCACGGAATCGGTCATTGTCACATTTGCCGGCATTACTCGCCCTACAGAAATCAAGGCGTGGCCTCTCATTTACAGTGGTTGAATCTTCGTCTCCTCGCCCTTTACAGTGCATTAAATGTTGGAGATACGGGCATAGCATTAAGGGCTGAAGATCAGGCGTGAGATGTACCCAGGTGAAAATGTGCAGCTGGGAATCTAGCTGGTTTCAACAGGAATTAACTGGAATCAACTGGTCCCAGTTCAAAGCCTAGTGGTCCCATTTGGAAGCGACGCGAGGCCCGAGCTGTCCTTGCTGAGCGGCCTCGTGGGTATGCTAGTGCTGCGAATCGTTTCTCTCAAGGGATAGACCCATCATTGTCAGATGCTATTGCCTCAGCGGTAGAGAAGTCAATGAAGAAGGCGATGGAGAACCTTTTTGTGAGTTTGACAGAATCGTTAGCCCAAATGGTAAATGCACAGATGAGTCAACTGCTGTAGACCATTACTCGGCCGACAGAGGCGATCCCAGTTATGCCAATTTTACCACCTTCAGAGGTCAGCCATAGCGAGTTACCACAACCTGGCCCATCAAAAACCAATTGAAAGAAAATAATCCCTGTCGAACGCGAACAAGGTTGGACTCTGGATCTCTCTATTCGCAAATGGACTTTGATTTTAGGACCATGAAGCGCCGTGCGTCCCCAGAATCTCAGGGTCTTTCAGTGAGGCTCAAGCCAAAAACCAAAAAATGCCAAAAAGACACCACTTCGATAAAATCTTTCTTGAAAGACAGCATATTGGAGAAAGCAGTTATTTCTGCTTGTATCTCAGCAAAATAGGTCAAAGAGTATTTCAGTGGAATATTTCCAGCAGCTTCTGATCTATTCTACCTTTTTGCTCAGCATTGCCCTGATATTATAATCTTACAAGAAACGTGGCTCTGAACAGGCAGGAGTTTTAGACTAAAAAATTACCGCACATTTCGTTTAGACCGTCCCTCTCGCGGTGGCGGTTTAGCAGTCTTTATTTCATCCAAAATTTCTCACCGGGCTAAAATTATGTATCAGACGACTACTCCAGACAGTGAAATACTAGCTGTAGACATTTCACTCCCGGGATTTCAGCCGTTCTCGTTCTCGTCACACTAGCCGTTCTCGTCACACTAGTGGCGATGTCGCGAGGTGCTGCAGGCTCGGATGAACATTCCCGCTTACTTTGAAACCATATTAAAATTACTTAGAGGCGACGTTCGCCGCTAATACTTGGTCAAGATTCCCTTCGTATGCAGGAAAACCAATTAACGCAAGCAACTCGCGTTTCAAATTTTGGTGTCATGGGACCTTTCAGTCGACGGAAGAGAAATACGAGGCCGAATACAAACAGTCGATGACGTCATCGATCCTGGAAAGCGGGTATACATCCTTTTTGGTAATGGAGTTGAGACGTCGATAATCCACGCAGAACCTCCAAGAACCGTCTTTTTTCTTTACGAGGATGACAGGCGCAGCCCAGGGGCTACATACTCCTGAATGACCTTTTTCTTGAGCATGTCTTCTACTTGCTCAGAAATGATTTTGCGCTCTGCGGACGATACGCGATACGGTTTCTGGCGGACAGGACGCGCGGATCCTGTGTCGATCACGTGACGAGTGCGTGATTCTGGTATTTTAGATTGCTCGACGGCCTGTGCAAAATCGAAGACAGTGGCATGCTTGGCCAGGACGTGCACCAAGGCCTGACGCTTTTCTGACGGCAACGACTTGTTAATCATACTCAGAAACTTAGCCTCGGTAGAGTGATTTACAGGTACATTGCCCGCTCCTTGATCGCTTATGGCCGCAATGCAATTACTCGTATCTTGTTCGAACAGGGCGACTCGCATTCCACTGGCTAGTACGACGGGCTCATTAGAGCAATTCATCACCCAGGTTGCAGATAGCCCGTTGGTGACAGATAGAACGCAACGGGGTACAAACACATTCTTCTTGGCGCAGTTGAAAGCATGCGGCTCCACAAAGACGTCAAACGTGCCAGCGTCTGCAGGACGGGTATTAACGGGTACCTTTTTCAACGACTGGGGCGGCAAGAGCACATCCTCGATTACGGCGAGGGCTCCTTGACAGCGCGGAGACCCCTCAGAAAACGCGGACAATAAAATTTCACCAGCGCCGCAATCAACAGTGATACCGCACTCTCGTAGAAAATCAATCTTCAATATCACGTCGTGTGTGGAGCTGGCTAAAACCGCAAATTCAACCTTGAACACTCTATGACCCAAAGCGACACTCGCAACGCACACCCCGATAGGACACAATGACACCCCGCTCACTCCACGAAATGTAGCACAGTTGTCCCAGCAAAACATCACTTTGTGTCCTAGCCGTGACTTAAAATTAAAACTCATAATTGACACAGTTGCCCCAGTGTCTATCAAAGCCATTGTAGGAAGTCCGTCTACGAGCACATGAACCTTATTTTGAGTCATAGAAACTGGTAGAGGCATTCTAGGGTGCAGTGACAAATGTTCGGCGACCTCACCTCCATCGGCCGCACCACCTACTTTCCCGGCGGTGGGGAAGTGACACGGCGACCAGGAGATGGAGAGCGGCGCTTGCGTGCAGTTGGGGGCGTCAAGCTTCGTGCGGAGGCGGGCGAGTCATCGCGGCGGCTCTGTCGGAAGCTGTTGCCAACGGACGTGTCGCTACGGGAGTTCTGCTGGAAGCCATTCCCGAAGTGTGAGTCCCGTATCCAGCGAACACTACTGCGCTGGCTGTTCCGTCGAGGAAACGCCGGCGGCTACTCGTAGTACCGTGGCTGTGCACGGCGGCGCTCCGGGCAGAATCGAGCCACATGCCCACGGACACCGCAATGATAGCACACGGGGGCCTCGCGCACATCACCAAACCTTGGGCTTGGCTCCCCGTATTCACGGTGGTCATCCCACGTTGACACTTTGGCATGTGGTTGGTTGAAGGCATTCTGCTGATAATCACGCCGAGGGAAATCGTAAGTTGGTTGCTCCGTAGCTCTTGAGCCAGGCACGTAATTATATCCCGTGGTATCCATGGACGCACACGTCGTGTCATAAGGCAAATAGGCGTCGACAACACGTGCCCTAGTCGCAGCGGCAGCTTCACGTCTACCAAGTTCCTCGCGTACGATCTGCCTTATTGTTGACGCGAGATCGCTGGACGCTATAGGGTCGACATCAACACTCGCGACGGTGGTCACGTTGGGGAGTCTACCAAACTTGGGTGTAATGCGCCTTGGCCTCAAAGTCTCGAACGTGCGGCAGTGTCGGACCACGTCTGCCACAGACTCCAACGTGTCCTTGCCTATGAGGAATTTGTAGACGCCCTCGGCTATTCCTTTAAGAAGATGCCCGACTGGTGCGGGGCTGTGCACAGCGCGTTTCTTCGTTACACTATCAACATGCAACCCTACCAAAAAGGCCAAACGTCAAACAGCCACTGGCTGATACTAAGAGTTCAACTCAATGCAGTAACTTCGAAGCATTTTTCAGTGCAAAAATTCATAGACGGAGGCATCGCTCACCTTGGTGCTAGCATCGGCACCAAGGAAAGCAGCGCCAAGTCGTTTGCACACAATCGATCCACAAGCGTGTTGTCACGGACGAAAACAGTTGTCATGCGCTCGTCCTAAGTGTCATCTCTTCCACAGGTGCCACGTCCAACATTAACTGAGCACAAATTAAGTACACAGGCAACGAACATCCACACGTTCCTCGGCGCAAAACATCACATGTGCCACAGCACAGCGGCCCGCACCTATGCCTCGCCTTGGCTCATCCACATGTGCTCTACGAAACTTGCGCACAGGCGCTTCTGAATTTTCTATATTGCAACTTCTTGTTGTCAATAAATATTGCGGTATTTGCGCAAATTAATTTTATTTTTTAATATCTTTCGCGCATGCATTTGTTAATTGTTTAGTCTATTTTCTTCGAACAAATAAGATACGAAACTAATAATGAATGTTAAGGCAATTGGTTCCAGCAGAACTGGTTACGGTTCCTGCTGGTGTCCGGATGGGCGCAGCGGAAACCAGTTGGCCCTCACTTCGTTTCTAACTGGTACCATTTGGCCGGCAACTGGGACCACTTGGAGTTGTCCCCAGTTGAAGTGGTCCCAACTGGGGCCAGTTGCTCCCCAGTTCACCTGTAACTGGGGCCACTTACTTCCCATTTAGCTTCCAAATGGGACCAGTTGGCTTTGAACTGGGACCAGTTGATTCCATTTACTTCCTGTTGAAACCAGTTTAGATTCCCAGCTGCACATTTTCACCTGGGAAACGAATCTGACTCTGGCCGGAGACAAAGTCTTCCGGCGAGGCCTCCAGCTGGAAATACCAATTCCAGCCGGGACCTTTCCATGCGCGGCAGGAATACATACTTCTGAAAATATACGTTATCATTCTATACTACTTCACCTTTTCAGATTTAGTGTCCCTTAAGTGAAAAAAGAAAGTGCACACAGAGTCATGGGAAGCCATAGCATATATCATGCAGAGATAACTAATTTGCAGCTGTTTAACACATAAAAAACATTCACTCTTCAATGGACTGGAGCTGAAGACTCAATTCCCTACATTTTAAGACCACTCATGACTGTTCACAAAGTCACAAAAAATTCCTGGCCATCTAAAGATATAGTATATGCAAGGACGAGCCTGTACGTTGATCTTATAAAGCCTCTTCTGGCCTTTTTGTTTTGCGCTCTTGATATGTGCACATTTAAATCTGCTGCTCATAGCATAAACATTTGGTAAAACAAAATTCTTCTCCAGCAGCTGGTCCTCTACAGGATATTATTCTTTTTGATTTGGCATAGGTGCCATCTGCAAGCACTGCAGCTGTACATTCAATTTTGGCATGTCTAGTATATTTCTCCGAAGCAATGATAGCTTCCCGAACCTTCAATCTCTGATATTCAAATGCTGTCTCACTTCCCAGGAGGTGTTGTGAAGAAAAAGCCCGATCAATAATTGCTGGCCTCCCTAAGGGAACAATGCCTTCTTCTGCAGCTTGATAAACCTTATGATTGAGTGATAGTGCATAACTGCTTGCGATTACCTTCAAACAGGTTAAGGTACTGTGCAGAAGTAAGCGTGTGGCGATCTGAATGGCCACACTGATGATGTGACCAGCTTCAACAGCTTGCCAATGTCGTGCCCAAAAACAAAACGCGAATGTGTCCAAAGAGGTCCGAACAGTAGAACGGACTTCGGAATGTGCAACAGTTGGTCTACCATACAAAAACTCCACACTCACAACAAACGCCGTGAGCAGACGGGTGCTTTGTTCAACATCTGTGTTTGAAAGAGTCTTTCAGCAGGAGAAAAGAGACCCCAATGGCTCAGATATGTGGTTTCAAGAACATCTGCCAGGCAAGGCAGGCTGTGGTACTGAAGCCAGCACTGCCACTCGGAAGCTTTCCAATATCAGCAGTGCTCTTGGCCGCCGATTAATACATTCGGGCAGTTTCAGTGATGCAATTCTTTGGTCAACAATTGCCATATTGGATGTCTCACCACAGTAATAGTCTGTGCCTGTTGCCGTAAATCAGAGATCCGTTACCTGGCGGGCAACACCCAGCAAGACGCTGTGCATGTATTTATTTATTTATTTATTTTCATACTCTCAGGGCCCGAGGACATTACAGAGAGGAGTGGCTTAAAAGTGACACTTGGAAGGCGGCAGGTTCTTTGATAGCAGCAACGGAGGAAGGAAGGTGGTTCCAGTCACTGCTTGTTTGTGGCAGAAAAGAAGCATAATAAGTGTTAGTGCGGCACAAGGGAACCTTAACTTTAAGGTGATGATCTAACCGAGGAGATACGTAGTCTGGAGGAAGGAAAAGATCGTTTTTGAGTGTCGGGTACGTTGGTGTGAAAAATTTTATGAGAAAGGTTTAAGCGGAAGTACTGACGGCGTGACTTAAGTGTCGGTAGACCTAATGTAGCTTTCATTGAAGACACGCTGGCGTAGCGGGAGTAATTGGAAAGCACAAAACGAACTGCACGATTCTGAGCGTATTCTAGGGCTGTACATAATACGGAGCTAGATGGCTCCCATATAGAGCAAGCGTATTCCAATTTGGATCTAACGAGCGTGGTGTACAATTTAAGCTTTAAGTCTGAAGGAACGGATGAAAAATTACGGCGTAGAAATCCAAGCATGCGATTACCGTTATTAACTACATGTTCAACATGCATATTCCAGGAAAGGTTGCTGGTTAAAGGCCAACTCCGGCGATTTTCTGACCATGTCAAAGTAGTGGCATTTTTAGCTTCTAGAGACCCCCCTGTCGCCCGTATGACAGCATAATTGCCCCTAGAATTAGAAAATAATTTTAAATAAGCGAGAAAACGTGAAAACGAAACCGAAAACTCCTCCGAGCAGCCACGCCGTGCCCCTACGAGTGACGTCACAAGTGTCTAGTGGGAGGGTGCGCAAGGCATGCCGGTCGCGACAGCGCGAAGCTCGAAAGCGCTGAAGAGCAGACGCTCAGCGCGTCCGCCGGATAGCACTGATCCACCGCTCGCGAAGTGCATCGTCGCAAGGAAAGTTGTGATAACTAACTTTCCTTAGTTGCTGCGCGTTGTGGGTTGTTTCTGCAGCCAATAACGCAACACCACTTGCCACCCGACATCACTATACGATCCACACGGCAGCAACTTGTAAAGGCCGGTCCCCACTAGCGGGAAAAACGTGCGCGGCGAGATTCGTGAAAAGCGGCAGCAACGCACGGCAGATGCTCGAATGGGTCGAGACCCATTCTTTCGCGGCCGCCGCGAAACAAGTACCAATCAGAAGCGAGCCGCGGAGGCGTGCCGACGGTTGGATGGATGGATATTAGGAGCGTCCCCTTTATAACGGGGCGGTAGCCGGGCCACCAAGCTATAGCTTTATTTCTTTTTCCTTTACAAACATTTCTTTTCCCGAATCACGCATATTTTCCCAATGATTTTTTCTCCTCGTCTACCTATTTTATCTATTATCGTTCCGCTGTGATGTAACAATCTTACCCGAACTACCTTGCGCTTCTGTTTGCTCCATACTTTTGCGCCACCAAAACTCTAAGCGCCTTTTACTTATCTCTATCGCCGACATGTTCAGCTTTCCCGTGTTACCCCTGAAACCCATGGCCTCCTGTAGGGTAGTGTCCACAGCTACACCTGGGTGGACATCTGTACATTCAATTAAAATATGATCTCTCCTTTCCCTAGCTTTTCCACAGCACGTACATGTGTCCCCTTCTTTATTGAATTTCGCTCTGTAACTTCGAGTTCTCAGGCAACCGGACCTTGCTTCAAACAGTAAAGCGCTTCCCTTTGAATTATCGTAAAATTTTTCTCTGTTGATTTCGTCTTCTCTCCGGCTTCTTCTCCATTCCTGCTATCCAATCCGACTTCTCCGCCGCTCTTTTTTTTTTTTACACGGTGGTGCGGACGCGTGGCGCCATCTATCCGTCAAGCGTCGAACCATAACACACAGCCTTTGAGATTTGAAAGTTACATGGCCGTCGTGAAATCTCAGAGGCCATGCCCAGACCTATATACAGTTTTTTTTTAAGCCTACCCGTACCGAGACGCCGAGCAAGAAGTATCCTCGCAGTAGCAGTTTTTTGATAGCGTGACCAGCAGTAGCGCTAGAAAGACATGCATGGTCGACGAAAGACGAAATCGTCTGATTAGAGCTCACGTTTTCGCGAGACCTTTCGAATGGAACAACACAAGGTCGTTCTTGGCTGCCTCGTCGCCGCTTGCCGCAAAGCGCGAGTGGGGACTTGTTGACGCGTGCGTGCCGCGGAAGCGCTCGCGGCGCGCGTTTTTGCCGCTAGTGGGAACCGGCCATAACTCCAGGCTCTAGCGCACAATCGTGCACTTGTCCGCGTTCTCGTCGCTGCCGGGCTGGCGTCGTCTGCACAATCCCGGCATTCTCCGCGTTGGACACTTGTAGCGTCATACCCAATGTGGCCTGTCACTGAAGGGGGTGGTAAGGTAGGGCGTTCGAGTCAATTAATTAAATTCATTTGTAAGGAATATGTGCAACTCTCGAGCCTCATTTTCTCAGGGCATGATGTAAGTACGCAGAGTAACGTACCCAGTGAATTTCATCCCCTAGCGAAAATTCGCAATAGAGAAACCAATAGCCTATCAGATTATTGACACCAATAGGCCTATTAGTCTATTGGTTCTGTATTCACCTATTGGGGCTACTATATTGGTGTATTGGGTCTGTATTTGCCTATTGGAGCTATATTGGTGTATTGGCTCCGTATATGCCTATTGGAGCTATATTAGTGTATTGGTTCTGCATTTGCCTATTGGAGCAATACACGTGCAGTGGTTCTGTATTGGCCTGCAGGTGCCTTAATCGGCGCCCACAGTCACACAGAAGGGCCACAGTGTGGCAACACCTCTGGAACGATAAAGAGTACAGGAATGAGCGATGCACACATATATTTTCGATATCACTGTTACAGGAAAACTACCACTTTTGTCTTCAATTTTGCAGGCGACTATTTTTCTGGGTCAGGTATATCTCTGCAGGACCTCTTCAAGGTTGTTACAGTTGTGCTCCAGGTAATGCCTGAAAAATGCTTTAAAAAAGCATAGACATAAAGGTCACAAAAGTGGAGAATTTCTTTTTGTCTATCAAACATTGCATCGAAACTTGCATTGCTACAGTATAAAAAATGTACACCTTTTGAAAATTGCAAGAGCTGTGAATTATGGCAAAACATTACATGCAATAATATGCTGGTGGCCTGGAGCATACCTTTTAGAGCGTCATATATGGCAGGATCCACAAGTGGTTTGTCCTTGTCCTATTCAATATTGTGTCCATAATGGTTTTGTCGATGAGGCTTGCACTTGAAAATGTCTGCCCGGCAGGCTCATGAACAAAAGTTCGACATTTGTGGCACTGCATCAAATGTTCACGTGAAAATTTCTGTAGCCACATGTCATCACTTGGGAAAACCTGAAGCAAGATAACCATAGTAATGATGTCAAAAATTCTGTTAAGTTTTACTATAACAACTGGTGGTTATGCTAAGCAACACTGTTTACTTTTGGTGATTAGGTTATGTAACAGAAATTACTAAACTGTACCCTAATGCAATGAGACAGCGAAACAATTATCTGCTTGTTTTCAATGGCCTGCAACATTCACCAAGCTACGAAAAAGAGAGAGAGAGAGAGCATTGGATATGCGCCGGGAAATAAAACAGCAGTTCTAAATAGTTTGAGGTTTGACCTATCAACACGCTCAACTCTTCACACTTCGCTCAAACCTTTGAGGTTTGAGCTACCTTAAATGAATACTATAAAGAATACATCGTCGGATGCTGCAAACTGAAAAAAAAAAGAAGTCCAAGCTGTGCTGTGCATAGTCAGATTGTGCAAGTCAAATTACTGACAAACAGTAATTATAGCAGGGCAACTGTTTCTTTTTTAGTCATTTGTATTCTAGTACGAATGCAATTTAAATAGAGCGCACCTTCGAAGGAACACGCATTAAATGCACATGTAAACATTGGGCATAACTGTATTGCTGTTGGGTATAACAGTATTACTGTACAGCCATGCGGTGCCAATCGTGTGTGTCACGATCTTGCATTTTTTACCAAAGGCCCGCGCTTCTAAATTCCGATAATATATCTCGAGTTGGGTCCTGATCCATTTACGGCTTAGAAAGAAAAAGGAACTGCGCAAGTCTAAAGAGCCAAATAGAAAAAGATATCGGTGGCTATAATAAACATTACTCAATCGTTACTTTCGGGGTTCTTATCGCTTACGCAACAGCATCTGCTTCACATTATATATGTTGTTCTAGACACAAGTTTTGCACAGCATGCAGTGGCTTTTTTTTTATGCTCCAAAACGTCATGGCAGCTGATGCAAGCATTTTAGCACACACACATACTCTTGCACACCGCCCTGAAGAATGCCTTGTCATCAGTGCAACGATCCATGGTATCAACATTCAAGCCACTGACATCGTATTGCAGTATTTCTACGCACGCAATACAGAGCAGCTAGCGCTCAAAACATAAGCGGTATAATTACCTCCAAATGGCCGCATCGTCACAGGGGAGAGCAGTGAAGATCGCACAATGGATCCAAAAATCCGTGTTGTCATGGGCGAAAACAGTTGTCACGCGGTGACTTGAAGTCATAAATTCTTCCGGGGGTGAGAATGCTGAACACATTCAGCATAAATTAAGTTACGAAGACGATTTTCCCTCGATTATACACTAAAAAAATTGACGGCAGATCCACGAGGTGAATGATGATGAGATTGGGCGAAGCTCCTGGAAGTAATCATCGGTTAAACCGTGAAATTTCTTCCGTTAATTCGCCCGATAAAATTGACGTGAAACGATTGATTAAATGCTTTATCAAACTTTTATTGCTGGTTTCCGTTGTCCTTTCATTATGACCGCTTTGTGGTCAGTGAAATGTAAGCTAAGTGGTTCTTGCACTGGTTGCAGATGGGTTTTGCCTTTGAACGCTTCTCCAACGCAAGCAGTCGGTATTTCTCAATCAAGAAACTCGCTATGAGACGCTGCCTGCGCCAACGTTGTCTCTCGCGTTTGCCGGGGCACAGGAGAAATCTCCCACCGGCACCACCTTGGAGGTAAACAATGGCTGCTAATGGGAATGAGAGACAGAAGAAGTCGGCTTTTAGCTAACACTTACACTGCTACTTCTACTAACGTTTCCTACTGGAACATGCCAATGGCTGCTAATGGGGAATGAGAGACAGAAGAATTCGGCTTTTAGTTAACGCGCACGCTGCGAATTTTTTATTGTTCAACAACGCACAGGAGAAATCTCCCACCGGCACCACCTTGGAGGTCAAAGCGTAAGACTGGTTACGCACTACTACGACTACGACGAGGGACGAACGGGTGCCGCTTCACCCCTAAAAACCATCAAGTGCGTAGCACACGTCGCGCGCATATGCAGCCATGATGCAGCGGCTGTGGCGGCTGTGGCTTGACTTGTTTTGGCTTGCCAAATGTACTACCACGTGTGTCCTGAAAAACTTCACGTTGTTTTTCGACACGGCTTTTCGACACTTTTGCCTATGTCCCTCAGCTTTCAAATGTATCATTTACGCGAGGTATGCACTTCTATTTTTATTTTATTTTTGTATATATGTTTATTAGTTTACTGCTTTAATGGGCCTGTTTTGAGCGTGTCGAGATTGAATACGCAACTAATGATGGCCACCAAGGAGCGGTCGGGCTCGCTTGCTCGCTCGCGTGAGGAGGCTGAGGAGGCTTGTTTGGGATCGGGTAGCCCTGGGTGCCGTCGTGCTATCTTGGCCGTAGCAGTTGGTATGCGTGTCCTGTCGCCGTAGTAGCCGTGGTAGCGTAGATTAACGTGTATGCCAGATCTCGGCATCGTTCTTTGTCGTTTACTTGTAAGAGAGGATCGAGTGATCGCTGTTAGGCAAACACAATCATGAAATGGGTAATGACAACACCGAAGCGTGTTGTCACCGAGGTGAACGTGAAAAAGATTTATGTAAGTTCTTTTTATATTAGTACAGGGCGGTGATGGCGGCTCAGCGGCTAGGAGGGGTTTGGCTTGCGAAGGTCGAAGTCGCGGCATCGAATTGCGAACACGGCGGTAGCGTATCGATGGGGGCAGAATAGGTGCACGTTAAGGAACCCCAAATCATCAGAATAAAACCGGAGTTCTACATTTAGCAAAGCAATGGCTGCCAGCTTTTATTTTTACGTTTATTGTTCTATAGTTTGTATGTATTATATACTCTTCGTACATATTGGAGTATGCAATCTTAATAACCCAAAACCCTACGCAATATATACTAGTTTCGAGAAAGAGCTCTTTCTCGAACTTTCCTTTTTCGAGAAAGAGCTCTTTCTCGAAAAAGGAAAGTTCGTGCAACCGTTGCTCCATTGATCCTAGGATATAAATGACTGAAAGCTGTCAGCTGCCGTACATATTATTGATCATGTAGGATACCCGCTTTTTGTGCTGCAAACAGCCAATCAATACACCCTCTGTTGGTCAAACTATTGGCTATTTGACCAATACATCCTCTATTTGCCTAAAACACCAATAGCTGCCTGCTCTATTGGACTAATACACCTATTATTGGTCAAATAGGAAACCAATACCTACTTGCAATTGGACCAATACAAACGCTATTGGTCAAATAAGAGACCAATAAGGGGCAGCTAATGGTCTTTATTGGTGCGAATAAGAATCTGATACAACTTGTAGAACTCTAATAGATTTCCTATATAACCTATAGAAATTTTGTATTGGACCAATAAAAATTTCTATTGGAATTTTTGCTAGGGTCAGCACCCGTTGACATGAAAAAATCGCCGGAGTTGGCCTTTAAATGTACGCCAAGATAACGGTAACTGCTAACTGTGCTTAAAGTGGAGTTGTTGAGGGTATAAGAAAAGTTGTCGCTAACTTTATTGTGATGCATTACTCTCATAACTTTACACTTACTAATGTTGAGTTTCATGAGCCACTTGTCGCACCAGTGAGAAACAGCGTCAAGGTCGGACTGCAAAGTGGAAACGTCATATGGATTATGAATGACACTATAGAGCACGCAATCGTCAGCGAAGAGCCTAATTGTGGAGTGAATACCAACAGATAAATCATTTATATAAATAAGAAAAAGTAATGGGCCTAAAACCGAGCCCTGTGTGTTGGAAATAAAGAATTCTGGGAACTCGGGCAATCACAGGATGGCTTGTTTGTGCAACATTGGTTTTAATGTCTTGAAAAGAAAAGGAAGAATCATCACACGAAAGAATAAACACACGCACTTTAGTTCTTGAACGCACGGGGGACGCACACAGCGTCCGTCGAACCTGCGCACTCTCGCACACACTACCGCACCGTTCCACAAACGCGCATACACTCTCTCTCTAGACACCCCGCCACCACCAGGCTAGTCTCAAGCCACTGTCCGCTAGTCGCGGCACACAGGAAGGGTGGCGCTAGCTATGTGCTAATAAATTAGCTAACACTCGGCCGTCCTGAAATCTTAACGTCCTCGTTAAGGTTGTCACAGAAAGAAAAAAAAACAATTGCTGCTTTACTCCACGCAGTCGCGTAGTCTGGCAGGTACCACTCGTTGCCTGCGTGGGCGTCTAAGTGCCAGGGGTTCGTCGCAGTTATCCTGGTCCTGTTGGTGCTCGGAGTCTTCTTCTTCGTCTTCGTCGTCGTCCAGATGGGACCTTTTATTTGTCGACGACCACGCCTTCAACTGCGAAACGTGCGCTGTCGTTGCGTACCTACTCCCAGTACTTTTGTTCAAATCTGCCACTCTGTACGTGTCGGCAGGCAGCACTTCGGTTACAACCAAGGGTCCTCGGTACTTCGGTTGAGTTTTAGTCGGTTTTCCCGTGTGTTGAGACGCTGTCTTCAAAAATACTACTTCGCCCACATCGTACATCCCTGCCGGATAATGCCGTTTGTCGTACGCTTGCTTACTTTTCGCCTGTTCTTCCAGTAAGCGATGTCGCGCAGTCTCTTGGAGCTCACTTGGGTCCTTCCAAGCGTTTTTATCGTCCATGTTCCCCTCTTGCAGAGCTAATCCGTAAAAAACCGGCCTGTAACCATGTAGCACTTCATAAGGGGTCTTTCCCGTGCTCTTGCTCACAGCGTCGTTTAAGCTGCACTCAGCGTACTTGAGGTTTTCATCCCAATCACGATGCTCTGGGTCTTTCATTGCTGTGGTGATGACTGGCAACACGGTACGATTCACTCGTTCCACTTGTCCGTTAGCCTGAGGGTGCCGTGTTGAGTTCAGAACGTGTTGGACGCCTCGTGTCGCACAGAACTCCTCGAAGGCTCTTGAAGTGAAGCAACTGCCTCGATCTGTAATGATGGTTTTAGGAAGACCTCTCTCGAGGATGAACTCTTCGAGTGCGCGCAGCACGTGCTTTGTCGATGTATCTCGGGTAGGAAAAAGGCGCACGAACTTCGTCAAACTGTCAACGATTACTAGAAGGTGCTGGTTTCGTTTCTTGCTTGGAACGAATGGACCCATGTGGTCGAGGTGCACCGTCTCAAAGGGGCGCTTGCCAGGCGGAATGGGGTTGAGGAGCCCTTCCTTTTTCCCACCGGGGACCTTGTTAAAGATGCATTCAAAGCACTGCGAGATATGCTTTCGCACGTAGTTACGCATCCGAGGGAACCAGAAAGTCTCCTGAATCTTTGCCACGTTCGATCCACGGAAAAATGACCAAGCAGATCATGACATCGGACCACGACCGCCTTTCTCATGCACTTCGGTAGCACAAACTTCATTTCCGTTCCCTTGTCAGAGTCGATGATCCGCATGAGTCTACCATCCTTGAGCGCATAGTTCTTCGTTCTGTTCTTGTCTTCCCTCGAGCAGTCGCGTCCAGGCTGTTCAAGTATTCGTATAAGCTCTCGTAGCTCTTCGTCTCCTCTTTGTGTGGCAATTATCTGGTCTTCCAGGCTACAGGTCAAGCACACCTCAAAGCGTCTCTCCAAAAGATCTTCCATGGTATCAGTCGGACACTCCACCGGTTCTCGACTCAACGAGTCGACGTGCTCCATCCGTGTACCCGGTCGATGCCTTACTGTGAAGTCAAATTCCTGAACGAGGTCATACCACCGTGCAATTTGTGGTTTCTGTGTTCGCTGTGAATTCAAGTAGACGAGGGCCTGGCAATCAGTAACCACCGTGAAATGTATACCCAAGAGTAGGAACCGCAGTCTATCAATGCACCACACAATCGCCATCAATTCCAATCTCGTGGAATGATATCTGCTTTCTGACTCAGTTGTCTTCTTGCTTACACAGTACACAAGGTGCCAATTGTCCCCCTTTTTCTGGAGCAGCATTCCAGCCAACCCTTTAGAACTGGCATCAGTGTGCAGTTCAGTTTCTGCCTTTGGATCAAACAGCTGCAACACCGGCTTTGACGTAAGCTTTTCCTTCAGATCTTGAAAACTGTTCTCCTGGTCTGACTTCCACTCAAACACTGCTTCTTTCTTGGTTAGTCTTGAGAGTGGCTCAGCAACCAAAGCGTACTTGTGGATGAATTTCCTGAAGAATCCACTCAATCCGAGGAAACGCCTCACCTCGTGCACATTCTTTGGTCTGGGGAACTCGGATATTGCCTTTGTTTTGACTTCGCCTGGCTGTACCTGTCCTCTTACCAGACGGAAACCCAGGAAGTCTACACTGTCATTTGCGAATGAGCACTTGCTAAGCCTCAGTGTCAAACCCGCATCCCTGAATGCCTGCAGAACTTGACGCAATCGCACGACTGTTTCAATCCAATCCTTTGCCGGTATGAGGATGTCGTCTAGATAGCACCGCACGATTGTACCCCTTAGTGGTCCAAGCACTCGATTCATAAGCCGTTGGAACACGGCAGGCGCATTTGTAAGACCGAAAATCATTCTTTCGAATTGACCAGTTTCGTCTGGAGTGATGAACGCTGTTTTCTTTTTGGCTTCTTCTGTCAAGGGAACTTGCAGGTAGCCTTGAGCCAAATCCAGAACTGTGTAGTAGGTAGCTCCTGCGAGGCCTTCGAACTGATCATCTATGTTGGGGACGGGATACTTCTCCTTCACGGTTTGTGCGTTAAGCCTTCGGTAGTCGATAACAAGGCGTTTTTCTCCATTCTTTTTGTCTACTACAAGCACAGGGCTGGCATAATCGGAACTCGTCTCTGTCACTATGCCGAGATCCTTCCATTCCTTGACAATTCTTTGGATTGTTTCTCGTCCTTCTGCGTTTGTCCGATGTGGACGCAGTGCGACAGGAGTGCTACCTGGCACTTCTTTAATGTCCATCTCCAGTACTGTTGTACAACCCAATTCTGCCGGGGTCATCGCAAAGCATTCTCGGAATTCGTTCAAAATATCCACGAGTTCTGAATGCTGAGAATCTGTCACAGTGGGTCCAACATTCACGTCACAGCGTCGTATCGGTTGTCGTTCAATGGTGTCAGTCTTCTCCGTCACTGCTTTCCTTCCCTGCTCAGTGTCGTCCAAAATGGAGCTTTGTGGAGAAACCTGTAGTACTTCTACTGGTGTTGCTCGTCCAAGCGGTTGACTCTTTCGTATGAAGGCCTGCCCGTCACCCACTGGGCGCATAGGAACAGTAACCTCTCCCAGCGTCATGTCGAGCAGGACATCTTGACCACAGTGTCTGTACACGATGGGAGTGGTGATCCTTTGTTCCGTGCACAACGTAACCCAATTTACGATGTCTCTCTGGAGTACGCATTCCTCCTTGGCTCGCAACTGCAGTCTTTGGTGACTTTCATAAGGCTCCAGGTGAGCAAACGGACAGTCACTACAACGCCAAAACCGCAGTGAGCCTCCCATTCTTGCGTACGTGATGTAAAGGCCCGTGCACACTGGCGGAAAAACGCGCGCGGCGCGCCGCCGGCGGCAAAACGCGAGCCTCCGAGGCTGCCGCGCGGCAGGGATTCTCTTGCCGCGAGCCGATCGGTCTGTGCACGATTTTACGCGGCACGCCGCGTGCCGCCGGGGAGGAGACCAATCAGAGCGTCCCCGTCCGTGACGTACGCGCTCCATCGCGGAGTCATGCGGACCCGCCCGGAGGCTCGTTTCGTACCCGTACGGTGGCTCGCTTGCCTCGCGCGCCTGTTCGCTCGGAGGAGGCGGGATTCCGCGGCGCTGCCGCCGCGGTTTGCCGCGAGCAGTGTGGCCGTGTCGCCGCCCAAGCGTTTTTCCGCCGGCGGCGCGCCGCGCGCGTTTTTCCGCCAGTGTGCACGGGCCTTAAGGCAACTCTGTGAATGACCTTCCTACCAATAAATCGACAGATTGCGCTTCGTCTGGGACTACAAGGATGGGTATGTCCTTTGCCAAAGCACCATCAATGCATAAATCGGCCTTGCACTTTCCAATGCTTTTTGCCGCAGGCACATTGGTATTTCCAAAACCATACAGGGCTGTTGCATCGGGCACAATTTCTAAGTCACATCGCGCTGCTGCGGAGGCACGCAGGAGACAGCCAGAGCTGCCTGTGTCAATGAGCCCAACGACAGTGAACTTTCCGTTCATGGTGACTTCCTTCAGCAACACGCTTGCACTCTTGATTTCACGCACTGGCTCGGTGACTGTGTT
The DNA here is from genome assembly GCA_013339685.2 of Hyalomma asiaticum. Classification (NCBI taxonomy): domain Eukaryota; kingdom Metazoa; phylum Arthropoda; class Arachnida; order Ixodida; family Ixodidae; genus Hyalomma; species Hyalomma asiaticum. Next base: position 6,197,372 of record CM023482.1, on the reverse strand, counting down.
GGATTCGTTGCTCTGCAACACCACGTTGCAGTGACGCTGAGTATGGTCTGTCCCGTTGCACCGAAGACACTTCATCGGCCGTTTGGGTTGCGGACAGTCTCTCGCTATATGGCCGTACTGGCCACAGTTGTAGCACTTTCGTTCTCCCTTTTCGTTGGAGAGAGGTGGTCGCCTGTCTTTGGTACTGTCGTCGCCAGCTGATTTTCTTGCATGTAACGCGCTCACATTCTGAGCACGTGTTTCGTCGCTCGCCGCTCTACGGTCACGCGTTGAACCGAAAAATTCTTGCCTTTCACGCTCAATCCTTTCGAATTCTTGAATGTCGTGCAGGATGTCGTCGTCATCTTCATGACTTTTCCCGAGCAACATCGTGCTAAGTTGTTTCGAACGTAGTCCTGTGATTATCTGCTCACGAGTGTCCCAGAAATCCAAGTTCGCCTCCTTGCACAGACGAACCTTGGCGTGGAAATAGACCACTGAGCTTTCGTTGCGCTGTTGCACGCGCTCATGCATTTTGCGCCAGCGTTCCGCCGCACGCGTCTGGCTTACAAAGGTCCGCCGGAAACGCTCTTCAAAATCTCTCCAAGTTTTTATTTCAGATCTCCTCGAACGCAGCCAGTCCCTTGCCGGTCCGGTCAAGCGGGACTTTGCAGTCTCAAGCATGAAAGATTCGGGCCAGCTGTGTAGCGTCGCAGTCGTACGGAGATTTTCAATCCAATCTCTTGCTGTGGGTGCGTCCTCGCAACCGTCGAAGCTCGTTATGTTATTGCTGAGGTCCGGCATTACCTGGAATGCAGCTATTCCACCGGGCGCTCCCGAAGACACGGGCTGAGGCGTCGCTGACGGAGCCAAGCGCTCGAGCAACGCCATTAGGACGCGGTCCTTTTCCATGAGAGCGTTCAACAGTTCGCGCACGCTAACACCATCACTTCCGTCGGCACTCGCGGCAGAATCCGCCTTACGCACAGTCTCACGCTGGGACTCACCAGTCACAGTACTCTCGTTGTCACTGTCGGCTGAGGGGCCGCCACTCCGAACTCCCTTGTTGTCCATGGTACTGCGCAGTTCGTCAGGCCTAATAATCCCACTTCTGAGATGTTGGAAATAAAGAATTCTGGGAACTCGGGCAATCACAGGATGGCTTGTTTGTGCAACATTGGTTTTAATGTCTTGAAAAGAAAAGGAAGAATCATCACACGAAAGAATAAACACACGCACTTTAGTTCTTGAACGCACGGGGGACGCACACAGCGGCCGTCGAACCTGCGCACTCTCGCACACACTACCGCACCGTTCCACAAACGCGCATACACTCTCTCTCTAGACACCCCGCCACCACCAGGCTAGTCTCAAGCCACTGTCCGCTAGTCGCGGCACACAGGAAGGGTGGCGCTAGCTATGTGCTAATAAATTAGCTAACATGTGGTACGCCTGATCTGACAGCAACGGTAGGTGAGCTGTGATTATTTGCATGAACGTACTGAAGTCGGTTGGTTAGAAAACACTGAATCCAGTCTAGGACGCTGGGATCTATATTGAGCTTGCTCATTTTAAGGAGACGGAGAGTATGCGAAACAGTGTCGAAGGCTTTAGCGTAATCTAAAAATATGCAGTCGGTTATGAAATTATCGTCGAACGCACGAAAAAGATCGTTGGTGAAACAAAGTAACTGCGTTTCACAAGAGAAGTGCTTCCTAAAACCGTGTTGACAAGGTGAAAAAAACGAATTGGACTCAAGAAAAGATACTAAGTTCGAATATATGACGTGCTCGAGAAGTTTGCAGGGTACACTGCTCAAAGATATTGGCCTGTAATTTAAGGGAGAATGAGTGTTGCCTGATTTGTGAAGTGGAACCACCTTCCAATCATCTGGCAAAGTGGAACACTGCAAAGACTGCGAAAAAAGTTCAGCAAGTATAATGGAGGAATAAAGCTTAGTATTTTTAGGAACTTTGAATTAATGTCGTCATTACCTGCAGAGCTGGATACTTTCAGCTTTTCTATCAGACGGCACACCCCCGATGCATCGACAGAGATGAAGTCCATAGGAAAAAAAAAGAAGAGTCCTCGACAGAAGGCATAAGAGAGATCATTGTACCAGGACCAGGAGAGATCATTGCTCCAGGGCCAAACTGGGCTAAAGCCTCGCAGATTAATCAATGGCGGTGGCCCCTTTATCCCACGTACATTGGCTCCACTGTCACAGGGGACTTCAGGCAAGCTGAACTGGCCATATGCTGTAATTGGAAGAGTTAAAGACGGGGCTACTATCAGAGTTCATGGTCAGCGTAATGTCGTTTTTGTCAATATTCTGCCGCACTTTATGGTAATGTAGACCATCCGTGACGTCGCTCACGGAGCTCTCAGTGCTGCGTTTGCGAGAGAGCGAGCTCATGACGGCAGAGCCAACCGTCTTGCTTGACAGGATGGACGTAAGTTGCTTTTTGATGGGCAGGCTCACAAAAAAGCTTCCAGCACGCACAAGTTCACTGCCAGAGTAAGTATGGCACATACTACACAACCTGCACGTATTTTCTCTCGCTGAGGTTGCCTTTTGTATACGCAAGCTGCATCCTGCAGTATGGGCAATAAAAATGAAATGCCACATCGTCCATGTCGACACCACAAACTTCCTTGAAAAGGTACCTGCTTTCAGGAAACGCTTTTTCAGGAAGGTTATAAAAAGTCTTTGAATGCCTTCAACTGCTGTCCACGAAAGGCCAAATTTAACAGCAACGTCAAGCAGCATCATATAAGCGTCTCCGCGAGTCAGCCGCCCACCTTCGATGAACGGAAGCGTTAACTCTTCGGCACTGAAAGCGTCCTTCGGCAGGTTATACTCGCCGCTTGGAACCTCATCCACCGCTTCTTCTGTAAAGAACGACGTGTCGCATGGGGATGTCGCGCCTTCACTTTCTGCATCCCAGTCGCTGACCTTGTCGTCGCTGTCACATGCGAGCCCCGAGTCGCCGTCATCGGTGTCATGCTGCCGTGAACTTCTGCTGTCGTTATCATAGTCGCTGCACGGTGGCTGCTATGAACTTGAAGAGGCAGGCCCTTGGCGAGTTTGAACTGCTTTCAGACGCGATGCTCGAGCGCTACTGCCGGCTGAACTCGACAGGCGCCACTTTGTGGCCCTCGAAATGGGAGCAGTAGACCCAGGATTCAGGTAGGCCTTTCGCCTTTTCTGTGGCGCCATGCGGATCTGTAGAACTGACTGCCACTGACTTCAATGTCTCGCGATACACGCAACAACAGGCGCAGAACAGAGCCATACTGGGCCCGCTTTTATTTCTAATTTATATTAATGACCTAACATCAAAATTAACACACAGTCAGCCTTTCTTGTACGCAGATGATACAACCATAGTCACTAAGGACAATTCCATCGATGTGCTAACTAATAAATTGTCAAAAGGACAGAAAGTTGAGCGAGTTGGTAACAGTCCATAATCAAAAGAAGAGGCGTGCAGGACACGGACACGAGGAGAGCAGTGAACACCACGAACGCCGACTAACAACTGATGCACAGCACAGAGGCGAAAAAGAAGAAAGACACACAGCTTATCTGCGCATGCTCGGAATGGTGGCGCCACCTGTCAAACGGTTACACGTGCCGGTCTTTGCGATAGACAACTCCTAAGGCATTCAATCTCCTCTCTGTTTAAGCTAATCGACGGCTGACTCACACATGCACTTCCACTAATACTGATATGCCAGGCCTCAACCAATAAACGCGTATCTTCGTTCTTATGCCTGTACAGGATCTCGGTTTTGTCTAACTCGGGCATGCAGCTACAGACCTGGCAGTGCAAGGATAGATTGGACGGCGTCCCACCTGATAACGACCTTCTGTGTTCAATTAATCTTTGATTAGTACAACGCGCAGTTTGCCCTACATAAAAACGTCCGCAGCTAAAAGGAATCTTATAAACCACACCCATGCGACAGTCGGTGAAATTGTTTTTGGCTAAGTGCTTAACCGGACAGATATCCGTTCGCTTCTTACCTTCCATCTGCTCATTCTTCTATGCACGGCAGCACAAACCCTTCCTAACTTATTGGGAGCCGTAAACACAACATTAACCCGATATTTACTTCCCACTTTCTTAAGCCTGTGCGAAACTGCGTGGATATGCGAGGGTGTGATCTACGGGCTTTTGCGATGTTTTCGTCTTCATCGTCTCCATACGTCTGGGTGCTACCTAGAAAGTACCGCTAGGTTGTTTCCATCCCTAGGGGAGCCAACTTCTGTGCGGGTCGTCCTTCGTATCATGTACGAGGCCGCCGACGTCGAAGTTTTGTGTATGTTGCTGCCGTACGGGCGCGCGTTTCGTGTGAGCACGGCCCATGGTCAGCGGTTGAGGTGTGCAAGTGTCGGTTTGGCTGTTTTGAGACACATTTTGCAAAAGTCATTATGCAAACTCATGGCGTGTAGCTGTTTACGTTTTCTAATTGAGTTTGCTTATAGTTCTCAGTATACTTTGTTATATTTATTGCACCACTTCGTCAGTGCGCCTCCTCCAAGGTATTTTTAAAGAGTACATAAATTCTTAGCGCGAGCCTTCTACGCAGCTGCTGGTCACAAACGCCCGCAACGTTCGAAGTCTTGTCGCCTGTAGCTCAGTTCATGAACGAGCTAGCTATGTGCACTCAGGGCTGAACAGTACCCCGATAGTATCTTACAGATAGCTTTATCTGTATTGGGGTAGTAGTTCTCGTGCGTGCGACGCGCGTGATGCGATGCAATGTATCCCTCCAGGAAATCCGCGTGGACGAAACCACTTAGCTGTTATGTATTATAAGTAAAGGTAAGGTAGTCATAATGCGGATTCACCGCTGTGACAGTGCGGTCCTTCTCTGTTACTGTTTGTTTACGATCGAACTACCAAGACGTTGTCTTTCGTCAATTCTAAATCAAATAGAAACGAAATGTTTAGAGGAGAGGCAAGGTTGACTTTATTCAAGTGGTACGATCGTGCATGTTCATCCTTGTGCTTCTGCAGCTTTGTTCTTGTGGTAGTTAAAGGTGCATTTTTAGAAATAGCTTCCCTTTGGCCACAAGTCATCTCTAAATCAGGATGCGCTGGCATCTCTAAATCAATCAGGACGCGTCTATGTGCACATGTGCCAAAAAGCATGTCCAAGGTTGTGTTGGAGTTTGCCGCCTCCCACTTTCATCGGAGCATTACTTCCGACTTGTGATGTACTTTCAGTGGTACATGTGGTTTAGTGCGGCCCAGTACTGTTTTTACTATTCGATAGGGGCACCGCTTCAAAGGCCACTACCATTTCCAGGGTCAGAGCAGGTAGATAGCACCCATAACATTTGTAGCAGACTTTTTTTTATTCTGAACCCAAGTTGTGAGCGGAATTTTGTTTCGTATGTTGCTCCATTGAGAAATGTGTGACCTTTGCCAACGTTGTTTCATTCCTTGACTTCTTTCATCGTATTTGTGCCTGTCTAGTCTTAACACCACACATGCTCCCTTACTAATTCCAAGTTTTGCAGCGCCAACGGCACACAGGCAACATATGACACACAACATATAATATCACACACAGCGCTGTGTGTGTCATTATATGTTGTCCGTGTGCCGTTGGCGCTGTAAAACTTAGGAAGTTACACCAACTAGCCCAGTGCTCAACGTTGGTGAACTTACTAGTTCACTTTGCACACATGAAAATTTAATTTTAACTGAACTCCTTCAGCATCTCTTGTAAAATCATGCAACTTGGAGAAAGGTCGTACTTCCCAGGGTGAATCTGACCACCTATTCGTCATAGCTGTGTAAATCCATTGCTGCTTAGCAGCTATGGGTTTACGCATACATTACATTATGACAGCGCAGTCCGAGGCAAGAACTGTTTGGCAATTCTGTGACCCGCTCATGTTTGCTTGCTTATTGCCTTGTCACAGATGCAGCTCAACCTTCCTTACACTTATGCCCTGTCAAGGAAGCTGATTTTGCTATGTTAGGGGCCGTTTCAAAACCTTCACCCATTTTATGATAGTTACTAGTATCTTCTCCACTAACAGGCTGCCGAAATGACAAGGACTGATGGAAACGCACAAGTTGTTGCTTTTCTTCACGATTTTCCAAACTTTTGTTCCTACTGAGTAGCATTCTCTCCTGCATAGCATTTGCTACAAACTTCAGAGCATATGCACAGTAAGCGCTTTTGTTTTTACGTAGATGCTCACAGCAAAACTGTTAGCCTCCAGGAAGTCAGGATTGTTCATGCAGACGTGCAAAAATATTAACTAATTCCATCCTTGAAGGTACCTAATAAAATTCTGCGTGAGGTACAGAATCTTTCACTATGCCCCTAATAATATAATGGTGCTATAAATAACGTAATGATGTGTACATTTCAAAATAAACCCTCCTACCTACGCTTTCACGTTGGCGCATGTTGCAAAGTGAAAAATCAGACAGGTGGGAAATCAAGAAAAATACCTTGTGCTTTTACATTCAACTAGCATAAACCTTATATGCTAAATCTGTTTATATTCCCAGATATTTTTAACTTTACTCTCCTTGATTTCGTGGCAGAATATCAATAATTGCTTATTAAATGATTAAGCAATGTTAAATGCTGCATTTTCATATGTGCATCAAAAGCTATCTTTTCTGTGTTGCATTCACAATACTACGCGACCTGAATATTCAATCTGAGAAATTGTTTCATTTATTGGTATTACAAGATGATGCACCTCATTTTCTAAAATTTCAGCTACCACTAGTATGCTGCATGGTCACAGGTGAAAACGCCTATCAACTAACGAACGTGAGAATCCCAACATACTTGCCAAGTATTTTTGGCAAAGTTTCCGTGCTGATAGTGGCAGTCGTGCTTAGGAGTATAGTTTCACAAATCTGTGATGAAAGTGATTGATTGATTTATTTGTGGGGTTTAACGTCCCAAAACCAGCTCCGATTATGAGAGACGCCGTGATGGAGGTCTCCAAAAATTTCGACCTCCCGGGGTTCTTTAACGTGCACCGATATTGCACAGCACACGGGCCTCAACATTTCGCCTCCATCGAAATGTAGCTGCCGCGGCCGGGATTCTATCTCGCTACCCTCGGATCAGCAGCCAAGTGCCATATCCAATAGACCACCATGGCGGGGATGTGACGAAAGTGTCAGCCAAGAAATGGCTGTGGACAAGCATAGGATTCCTGTGTAAACGTACAACCACAAGTGGGAAAGTGAACAAGTGTCACTCAGAAACAACAGTAAAAAATTATGTGCATTTATTGCATCACACTGCACAACTACAATATCTGAGTGCTTAACGCAATTACAGCATAAACGTTGCCTTGCATTTATCATTAATTATAGAAATTCCAGCACAACCATCACACAATAATTTTAAAGTGGTAGACAACTCGCATACTTAGCATCACATGCGACTTGATTCCTGGCGACGGGCATTGCATCAGTGTTAGCAACCATTTACACTACTTGTACATGAAGTGGGAAAAAACAGTGCTCTCAGGGACCTTTGTTCAATGGAAAAAAAATGTAGAGAGCACTTATAGCCCATCAACAGTGTATTTACAAGAACAGCAAGCAAAACTGTTTAGAGCAAGGAGATCCTTTTTGTGCGGAATATAGATTAGGTAACATATCGTGTTCAAGATGACAAGTGTATATACGTCATTAATGCACTGCATGTGAACACATGTGCCGTCCATCAAGCAGCATTTAATACAGAACACTTGTCTGTAAAGGTTCACTTTTGCGGGCCTCTCGGTAGTGTCCTCTAGCTGTCATCCCTCCATGCAGTGTGCCAACTATAATTTGTGAATAAAAGACAATTCTTGGGGCCACATCTAGCACTTGCAGTGCCCCTGAGAGAAGTTTTGGATTTCAGCGGCCAAATAATTTTCAAAGCCTTTCAGAGCTACATGCGAGCAATCACCCACTCCTAGAATTTATACGGGTGCTTTATTGTAAGCCAACTCGCAAGACTTTAGACGGATTATCAACTGGGCGAGTTGGAACTGGTTAAACATTTTTAAACACAAGCTACGGTTCGTGTCCCTTCTTCTACGTTTTCCGCAATACCGTTAAAAAAAAGAAGAAAAATGTTCACAACTTATTTTTTAGTCCATGCATTACGGCAACTTCTGTACACGTTGCTGAACACACAAACAATAAATGCGGTGCACATGAAAAAAGCTGCTGGGATGCTCTGCTCCCACAAAGGCTACACCACCATTTGAGAATACTTCTGGCACCATTCGTGGCCTCCAAGGTTGTGAGTGACAGGAAAAGCCTGTTGAGAATCTCAGCGGCCATGTTTTGGAGCAGCTTTGGTGCAGTTTCTCTGGTTTGTAGCACGGCTGCAGCAGCATTCATGAAATGCAGCAGGATGAAGCAATTGTAGCAGCATTGCCATCGCTGGATATGGCAGAGCCAGGCACATTTCAATACTCACGAAATGACGCTGCCACCACAAATTTGTGATGGAGGTTTTTACAGATGGTAAGGGCTAAGTGATCCAGTAAAGCAACTTTCTATTGGCAAAGGCTAGTCGGATCTGGCATGACCACAGACTCCTACGTGGTCCTGCCCGTTTCGAAGCATCAGGTAGTGTCTTTTCAATGCTAAAACAGAACACTTGGTTCTTGGATACGACATCACACTGGTACACCGAAAGATCCCGCAGCATACCGCGCAGCCGCAGCGGCTAGGTGGATTCTCTAGTCATGGTGCCATCTCTCGTTTGAGGGAAGACTAAGAAGGCCCCTCAAGCACCAAAAGATGGCGCCACGACAAGGGGTCCTAAGGCCGCTGTGGTGCCAAACAATATCTGGTCATGCCGTTGCGCGGAGTGTCAACACCTAAAGCTATTACACTGTGACAAGGTCACACACATAGCCTGTGTGTGACTATTTGGCTTAACATGTCATTGGTTATTTCATCAACCAAGAAGCTTGTTCGGTCAAGCTGTCGCATCACTTGTACTGACAAAAACTTGGGCTATAAAAGAACCATAAAGAACTTTATGTTGAAGGCACCCGGAAAGTTGTGTGCGAGATCCCCATTCCTGCAGGGAAGTTATGTAGGCCAGATAGCTTACTGTATCAATGTATGACTCGGGGAGCATGCGAAAAATCTAGTCAATAGTGTAAGCATACATCTTGCTGATCACTGCAAAGCTTGCTACACTTGCAAACCGCGTTTTCAAAATGTGAAAACTATGCACAAACAAGCAAGAAACTGCTGGCAAAGTGTTGGAAGCATTTTAAATAAAAAACATGGGATAAAATTGTATGAACAATATATCAATTGTTTTGTGCAATGCAAGAATACGATACCATCTCTGTCATGCGTGAATTACCTGTGTGTAATTTCAAGTCCCCTTGTATATGTGAGCCTGTGCTGCTTGTGGTGACATTATACGTACTAGCTGTCTTCAATAAAAAGAATTGTTAGTTTGCACTTGTGTGTTGTCGCATCACTTCGTGATGAATTCCATGTCTAAACAACAACTAGCACAGCATACAGCACTTCTGGAGAAACATGGTATGAGTACTGCATAGAGGCCTCTAGCATGGGACTTAAGTGCATCTGTCAGAGACTGTAAATTTTATGCAAAATAAATGAAGAGCAATGGTAGGCTACATGGGATATTGAAGCTAACAATAAACTCCACCTGGTTAGATCAATCATCTAAGAATGGCAATTATGCAGACACCAGGAACGCTTCATTGAAATAATCATATGCCACCTACGTATAGTACATACGCACCTCACACACTTCTTACTAACAAAACAATACAAACCATTGTGTGAGCAATGTGGATGAGAACTCACAGTTAAACGTACCTTATTCGCATGCAGAAAACTCGAACAACTTTGGGAAAAATACTTTACTGCGTTTTACGATCAACACATTCCTTTTCATCCAAAACTACTTCTCGGTGAAAACGCACTTGTAAATGTTCAATCTGTTTTTCGCTTTTTAAGGGAAGAAGGTGTTCTCAAGAAACTAAATTACCCCCCTGTACATTGCTGCGTATGTGATGCAACTCACCCATTTTTTTCATAGTTGAGAAGAAGGCTGAGGTCTTTACCTACTTGGTGGGTTCCTCGACGTCCTTGTCCGAGACAAGGGCGGTTGCTGAAGTAACCTAACAATTCCAAACATATTACACCTTGCTCTTGGTGCATGACAGCCTTAGATGCTTATGTGCCATATACCCAACACAACACATTAAGTGCACCTGCATTGTACTCCTGGTGAGTAAGACGCTTGAGGCTCCAGAAGGAGCATTCCAGTGCGTGTCTCTGGGGCATGCTCCGTTACTTTGATATACGATATGCTGCATGTATCCAACCAGTTGACACTGGCATACAGCAACATAGTATACAAACAGCGCGAAAACAACGGCAAAGGCAGCATCACTGGACGCATTGGTTAGCGTTCCAAGTGTGGGAGACCTATTTCTTCACTCAGCCATCTTGCATGCAGTGAGAATAGCTTTCCAACAGCTGGCTGGCGGCGAAGAAATGCAAGAGGACTTTTTAACTTCTGGGGTTTCATGTGCCCAACCCACTATCTACGGTTACGGATCCAAGCAAAACAAAGGTTCGAGAGAAGATGGAAGCTTGAAGTAATGAAAGAAAGTCCTTGAAAATGATGAAAAAAAAGGTAACATTGCAAGAACCAATGTCTCGTTAAGTGAAAGCTTGTTTTCGTCAGCCGTTGCTCTGGATACTGCAAGACCACTTGTAAATCCCTTTTTTGTAATCGCTTTGATCGATATTTTTCATTACTATAGGAATATGGGGCACGCCGCAGTGGGGGACTGGTGTTTGATGATTTCTGGGGTTTTTTTTGTCCCAAAATCAGCTTCGGATTAATTTTGAACAAGGGCAACTTAAAAAATCGCTGGTTTGACTGAGTACAGTACAGAGGTGTTGGGCACAACACGAACGTCGTCCTTCTCTTGTGTCCGTGTTTGCATGCCTTACTTTTTTTTTTGCATTATGAACTTTTAAGAACTAGCCGAGCTTTGAGTCGTTCTAAAAACGTTGTTCTGTCACTCCGTCCCCATCAAAACATGCAGAATCCATTTAGAAATTCGTCCCTTACACATTGAAAAAAAACCCGCATTTCCCCGAAGGCGAGTATGAGGAAGTGCGAAGCACGGGGTGATGCTATGAGGGGGCGCGCGCGACTAAACTGCAGAGCCAAGCGAAGGAGACGGCAGCGAGAGAGCACGCGCCAGCCGACCCACGGAGGTCTGGCCGTTTTTAAGTGCAAAGCACTTTTACTGATGATGATGATTAAGTGTAATTAATGATTTAAAGTGTTGTTGTCATGATGCATTTGTACACACACACACACATTTATATATGAAGTAGGGTGAGTGCAAACCTAACGGGGGGAGAGGCACACCAGCTGCATGGCGCCGTGACGTCTCGGCGCGGAGAGGGTGCGAGGAGCCGGCGCGGCGCGCGCAGCCACGGCGCGGAGGCGCCAGCTGCGCAACGCGCCGTGACGTCACGGCGCGGAGAGCGGTGCGGAGCCGGCGCGGGGCGCGCGCAGCCACGGAGCGGAGGGCGGAGCGCGCGCAGTCACGTGGGGCGTGACGTCGCTGCGCCGTTGCTACAGACGCTCCTCTCCGCTCCTCGCGCCGTTGCTAGGGGAGAGGAGGAGGAGCGCGGATGCCGGCGGAGTTTTCGGGGTCGCTTAAGAAGTGCATTCGCACTTAAAAATTGTTCCGATGAACCGTTCGAGTCGTCCGTCGCATGACGACAAGACCGCGGCAACCGCACCGCAGACGAAGCCGGCTCCTCTAGGGATGGAAACCACCTGGCGCTGCTTTCTAGGTAGTACCTAAACATAGGGAGTCGATCAAGGCGAAAACGTGACAAAAGCCCCTAGATCGTACCCTCGCAGCTCACGCATGCGCACAGGACATCGAGTGTCCCGAAAACGACCATCTCGTGGCTGACGAGGCTTGTTTGGGATCGGGTAGCTCTAGGTGCCGTCGTGCTATCTTGGCCGTAGCAGTTGGTATACGCGTTCTGTCGCCGTAGTAGCGTAGATTAACACGTATGCCAGATCTCGGCATCGTTCTTTGTCGTTTTCTTGTAAGAGAGGATCGAGTGATCGCTGTTAGGCAAACACTATCATGAAATGGGTAATGATCGAGGCTCGTTTCGCCTGCGTGTTGTCACCGAGGTGAACGTGAAAAAGATTGATGTAAGTTCTTTTTGTATTAGTACAGGCGTGATGGCTTAGCGGCTAAGGGTTTGGCTTGCGAAGGTCGAAGTCGCGGCATCGAATCGCGACCACGGCGGTAGCGTATCGATGGGGGCAGAATAGGTGCACGTTAAAGAACCCCAAATCATCAGAATAAAACCGGAGTTCTACATTTAGCAAAGCAATGGCTGGCAGCTTTTATTTTTACATTTATTGTTCTATAGTTTTTTGTATGCATTATATACTCTTCGTACATATTGGAGTATGCAATCTAAATAACCCGAACCCTACGCAACAATACTTTTTCTCAAAAAAGACAAAGAAAAGAAAGGTTCGGCAGCTATCAGCTGTCGCACCTATATTATTGACCATGTAGGATACCGGCTTTCTGTGCTACAGATAGCCAGTCAATACACCCTCTGTTGGTCAAACATCCAGCCAATAGCTCTTGGCTATTTGACCAATATATCCTCTATTTTCCTAAAGACACCAATAGCTGCCTGCTCCATTGGACCTAATATTGGTCAAATAGGAGAGCAATACCTACCTGCTATTGGACCAATACAAATGCTATTGGTCAAATAAGAGACCAATAAGGGGCAGTTATTGGTCTTTATTGGTGCCAATAAGAATCTGATAAAACCTATAGAACTCTAATAGATTTCCTATATAACCTATAGAAATTTTGTATTGGACCAATAAAAATTTCTATTGGAATTTTTGCTAGGGCAGCTGCAACTGTCGTATTTTCAGTTGCCGCGTCTTCTGAAGAATGTTTTCACGGCCTTTTTGCAGGTGAGCGCCGTGTTTGGGCTGCTTTGGCTTCGTTAAGTAGGAAGGGAAGTCTTCGAAAATTCTCGGTGCGGCGTCTTCCACCAGTTTGTGGCGATCGCGAGGCGACACAACCCTCCCATTCACTGTGCACACGTCCGCACAAATGATGTCTTAGGCGTAGAAATGTTTTTCGCACACGTACGCGAACGTACTTGCAGTCGAACAAAAACCCGGCCATCTCTTGCCGCGGGATCGCTCTGTCTTCTAGCCACTGTACTTGCGTTGTTCTGCGTCGGCTCGTACACAGAACATGGATACTGTAGTGAAGAAGCGCACCCTTGATAGCTCCGCAGCCGGATCGCCAATGCGCGAGCTGAAGGTGATTTGCTGCTCTAGCTGGTTAAGCCTAGATGTTACCGTGTCTGCCAGTCGGTGCCGACATCGTCATCCACAACTGCGGTTGGGTTGAGCTTCCTTATCACAATTTGTGGAGGATTGCTGGGTTTCCTATCATCCTGGAACTGCGCAGCCGGACTCTCCGTCCCACCATGGCTACCGGCACTGATTCGAGCTCAACACCAAGTTCTCACCAGACCCGCGTCTGCCATGGAGCGACCCGTCAGCGGGACCCTCCGATATTCAGTGGCACCGACGACCACGACGTTGATGACTGGCTCTCCACCTACGAACGCGTGAGTGTCCACAACAAATGGGACGATTTCGCAAAACTAGCCACCGTATCTTTTTACCTCACCGGAATTGCCCACTTGTGGTTTCGAAACCACGAAACGGACGTCCCCAGATGGACAGCCTTCAAAACAAGGTTCAGCGAAGTGTTCGGACGTCCGGCAGTTCAAAAGCTTCGCGCGTAGCAACGACTTCTATCCCGATTTCAGCAGCCCGGTGAGAATTTTACCAACTACCTGGAAGATATAATCAATTTGTTTAAACGTGTCGATCCAACAATGACCGAGGGAGATAAGATCAAGCACATACTGAAAGGTACTGATGAGGATGCTTTTCAAATGTTGATTTCCAAGAGCCCCTCAGCTGTCACCCAGGTCATCAATCTATGTCAAAGCTACGACGAGCTTCGCCGACAACGCCTTGTGACCCGCCTCCCTGTTCCACATCAGGAGTCGCCGTCAGCCTTGGTACCAAGTTTTGAAGACCCCGCCCTCCTCTCGCAAATCAAAGCTTTCAGCTCTCGCTCATTTCCACCCCACCGCAGTCAACTTCGTGCCTGAGCCCGACCATTCGGCACGTTATAAAGGAGCAAGTGTCCGAGGTCCTCCCACAAGAGCGGTCTCCTTAGGTCGCCGCTCCGTTGACGTACTCCGACGCACTATCTCGACCATGACCACCAATGGTCCGCGCTCCGGCTCCAATGCCTACCCCGAATTTTCCACCAGCGCCGCCACCATCGCCAGTCTATCGAGTCATGAACCCCTGGCGCACCGTAGACAATAAGCCCATTTGCTACTCGTGTGGGATATTTATTTATTTGGTTATTTGAACATACTGTTATTGAACATACGGACACGTAGCACGCTTCTGCCGCCGTCGTCCAGTACGTCCGCATTACGACTCATGCGCCTGTGTTTACGACCACTCGTTGTCTTACGCTTCTGACCGTGAAACGGAACTACATCAGCCAAGCCTTCTACCAACACCTGGCCGCCGATCTCCTTCTCCCCGCCGTCGTTCGCTCTCCCCGATGCGTCGGCGTCCATCTTCAACCGAACCGGAAAACTAAGAGGCGCAGTTTCCGAGGCAAGAACTGCGTCATCGTCGAAATGCCCAAGCCCTCTTCGCTCGCCGCCCAATGTCGTAGATGTCATCTTCTGTATTCGCGCTCATTGACACTGGTGCTCCTATATCCGCGATTGCTGAAAAACTATGCCGCTCAGTTCGAAAGGTGACAACGCCCTTCTTTGGTCCGTTGCTTCGCACAGCCACAGCAGAGCACGTCAAGCCAGTTGTTGCGTGTACCGGAAGAGTTTTAATTCAAGGAAAGCTCTACACCGTCCAGTTTGTCGCATTGCCCCACTGTTCGCACGACATCATCTTAGGATGGGATTTCCTTTCCCGTCACCAGGCCATTATTGATTGTTTCCGAGCAGAAGTCGCCTTCTCTTCACTTTGCGATGCCATGTCTGACGATGTTCCGCTCTCTCGAGGCAAGCTGATTATCGCAGATGACGTCCAGATCCCTCCTCACTCGTCTTTCATGGCACCTGTAGACTGTTCCGCTAGTTCCGACGCCAAAGTACTCTTCACACCTTCCGCTGCTTTCATCAGTCGCCACCTCGTACCACTTCCAACCGCTCTGCTTGCCCTTGAAGACTGTGAGACAAACCTTCTCTTTTCTAACCGATTCCCGTTCCCGATTACATTGCTTCGCGGTGAATCCGTCGGTACTGTGTAGCCTTACGAACCCATTGCTACGTTAGACGCCCCAGATGGTTCCGTGGAGATGAACGTCCTCTCCTATATATGGTTCTCGAACTGCGCCTTTGCCTCAAGATGTTTTCGCCCTGTCATCGACGACGGGTCAACCCCAACGCAACGAGAGGAACTCCTCGGCCTCCTTGACAAGTTTCGTCATGCTTTCGAGAGCCACAGCAGTACTCTTGGCCGAACGTCCACTGTCTGTCACCGCATCGACACAGCTGCTCACCCACCACTGCGGCAGTGCCCTTACCGCGTATCCTCGACGGAACGCCGCGTCATTGATGAACAAGTGGGTGACATGCTAAAGCGCGGTGTAGTTCAGGCATCCAACAGTCCATGGCATCGCCAATTGTCCAAGTCAAAAAGAAGGACGGCTCGATTCGCTTTTGCGTAGATTACCGCCGCTTAAACAAGATAACCAGAAAAGACGTTTACCCATTGCCGCGAATCGACGATGCCCTGGACTCTTTGCGAGGTGCTGAGTACTTCACCTCTCTTGATTTACGGTCCGGTTATTGGCAGGTACCTATGGCCTCAGAGGACAAGCCGAAAACTGACTTCATGAGACCAGACGGCCTATACGAATTCAATGTGATGCCCGTTGGCCTTTGCAACGCGCCCGCCATTCTGCGAGGCCTATAAAATGGAACACCTGCTTATGCTACTTGGGATGATGTAGTATTTCACGGCCACCTGGATCGCCGCGCGCCCCGATCCAGGTGGCCGTGAGTATTTGCACCTGATTTTCCCACTCGCCTTCATCGCCTGGAGCAGGTTTTACGTTGCCTCACCGCCGCTGGCCTACAGCTAAACTTAAAGAAATGTTACTTTGGCGCACGAAAGCTAACCATTCTCGGGCACGTCGTGTCGAAGGACGGCATTCTTCCGGATGTTGCAAAGCTGCGGGCTGTGCAAGAATTCCCAAGGCCAAGGCATCTAAAAGACTTGCGCAGTTTCATTGGCCTCTGCTCCTACTTCCGACCCTTCGTTCGAAATTTCGCTGCGATTATGGCCCCACTCACAGAGCTCCTTCGGGGAGACGCCAGCCTTTCTGCGTGGTCCCCGGCTTGCGATCGTGCCTTTGTGACGCTACGGCAACTCCTCACAACGCCTCCGATACCGAGCCATTTTGACCCTGTTGCTGCCACAGAAGTCCACACAGATACCAGTGGTCTCGGTGCTGTCCTCGCGCAGCGAAAGCCAGGATACGAAGAATATGTGGCTGCCTACGCAAGCCGCACTCTCACAAAGGCTGAAGCGAATTACTCAGTCACCGAGAAGGAATGTCTGGTGATCATTTGGGCAATTACGAAATTTCGGCCATACCTGCACGGCCGACCTGGTACTACACGTTTCCCTGGGGTTTCCAAACACCTGTCAAGCCGGTTCCCAGTTGCCAGCTACCCTGTTCTCAGCTGTACAACGAACTCGAACAATGGTCGCCTCCTGCCCCGCATATCCGCCACGTGACTGTGCGCATTCTCCGGCACATACTCCACCCACGACCTCCCCTATAAAAGGGCGACCTGCTCATACCGGCTCTCTCTCCGGCTGCGCGTGACCCCAACTTGCGGGGGTCACGTGTTCATCTAGTTTCCAAAAATGTCGCGAGAGGCCGCCTCTACTTACCCCCATATAAGGAGCCTACATTACTGCTTTAGGCTCCATAGGTGGATGGATGCTACGAGCGTCCCCTTTGTAACGGGGCGGTGACATGTGCGCCACCAGGCTGGTAAGAAGATTTAAGAACTTTTCTTTTTAAAGACGATAGTCTTTCTTGGGATACTTCAACGCAGAAATAATTTTGGTGTGTGTGTGTGTGTGTGTGTGTGTGTGTGTGTGTGTGTGTGTGTGTGTGTGTGTGTGTGTGTGTGTGTGTGTGTGTGTGTGTGTGTGTGTGTGTGTGTGTGTGTGTGTGTGTGTGTGTGTGTGTGTGTGTGTGTGTGTGTGTGTGTGTTTTTCCTGCTTTTCGATTCAGTAGAATGGCGATAGTTTAACCCCTTCCTCAACGACCACCCATCTTGAACTGGTAGCTGCGTTCATACTTGTGAACACAGTCGACCAAAAAGCAAATATTACGCATATCTGAGGCGCTGCATCAATACGGAAGTATTAGGTGGTGTGTTCCTTTAGTAGAAAATACATATATGCGTATAATTCTAAAGACCCTAGTGCTTGTTAGGATGCGCTAAAAATGCGAAGCAATGGACGAAAAAGCGGACGTTTCCTACGCTTCGGTAAAACGACACGGTGCTGCCACCTACCAGTAGCTCTGCGTACTACGCAAGCTTCTTGCGTTTCCCGATATCATGGCCAGATGGTGTCCATATCTCACGCAGCGCTGCCTCCATTTCATCAATGCCAGCCACATGCGGCCGATTCAACATAGACGGGGCGCTGTCTGAGGCAAGGCAAAACATAAATGGCCATTTGATGATATAGAACACACTCTACAAGACATGCCCAGACAACGCAGAAAAAAAAATGCCCGCATTTCCCCGAAGGGGAGTATGAGGAAGTGCGAAGCACGGGGTGATGCTATGAGGGGGCGCGCGCGACTAAACTGCAGAGCCGAGCGAAGGAGACGGCAGCGAGAGAGCACGCGCCAGCCGACCCACAGAGGTCTGGCCGTTTTTAAGTGCAAAGCACTTTTACTGATGATGATGATGATTAAGTGTAATTAATGATTTAAAGTGTTGTTGTCATGATGCATTTGTACACACACACATACATTTAAATATGAAGTATTATTTATTTATTTTACACTTCACGCTTTTCGTATGATGCATTAATGCACTTCGCGAGTGCGTCACACACACACACACATACACACACTACACACGTCACTACAGATCAGCACCTATTCGTGTTATCGTTGTAGCTCACGGTTAGTACCAGCGCTTTGTGATCCGAGAAATGGACGGTGAGCGGATCCGGCAAGACGGCGCGGACCGTACAGTTCCTACTGAACGCCAAGTCTATGAAGCCACCGTTGATCGTGGTCGGAAACTCGAGAGACGTCACGGCGCGGAGGCGCCAGCTGCACAACGCGCCGTGACGTCACGGCGCGGAGAGCGGTGCGGAGCCGGCGCGGTGGTGGTGGTGGTAAAAACATTTATTGCCAATGTTTGAATGCGGGGACGGAGCCCCCTACATGGCACGTGGGTGCTCCTTCACTGACGAGACACCCTTACAAAACACAGGAAAGGCCTTGCAGCGCAATCCTCTTCATCGCGCAGGAGATGACCTTGCGCTGATCGAAGGCGGAAGTGCTGTTCATGGTGGACTCCCAGTAAGACACCGCCACAGCCGGTGATGGGGGATGGGGGAAGGTGGGGCACGTGAGGAGGATGTGCAGAAAATCCCCTGGTTTGCCGCAAAGTTTGCATGAAGAGGGGAATTGGTCTGGGTATTGGGCGTTTAGTAGTATGGGGTATGGGGCGGTCCTAGTTGGGGCGCGCGCAGCCACGGAGCGGAGGGCGGAGCGCGCGCCGTCACGTGGGGCGTGACGTCGCTGCGCCGTTGCTACAGACGCTCCTCTCCGCTCCTCGCGCCGTTGCTAGGGGAGAGGAGGAGGAGCGCGGATGCCGGCGGAGTTTTCGGGGTCGCTTAAGGCCGATTCACATGCGAGGGCAAAATCCCGCTTCTCCGCGGACCGAATAGTCACGTGATCAGTTCCATCCGGCGCAGCCGCGGATACGTCGCATGCACCAAGGAGGTTATACATTACTTTTCTGGAGTGGAAGCGTGCCGCCGAAAGTGAAGCCGTCGCCGCCATCTTGCTCAAGGAAACAGTAGCAGACGACCACGCAGACGGCGGAGCGCGTAGACAACGCGACGCTGTTTCGTGGTGTTTAAACACTGTGTCCTGTTTTTCCTAAGCATCTAAATATCTGAGAAGGCAACGGTGACTTCGCGCGTCACTTTCGGCTGCACAAATAGCGTTGAGAAGAAGCCTGGAAGGACATTTCACGTGTAGGTTTTTCTCACTTTCTTCACGTACGGCTGCCCGTTTTCAGTGCATTTTGCTAAATAGAGGGCTATTTTAAACATTCGCATCCATTGGGCACGGCAGCGTCGTAAAGATGCAGCCTTCAAATCCGTTCCTGTTTATTCCGCAGATTGGAACCCTGCTGCTTCTTCTAGGCCCTTCTTCAACATGCCCGGAGCAACAACCAATGATTCGACCTACTTTCAACGGCGATATGGATCTGCCGATAAACCCAGCCTCAACTGAAGAACGCTACCGGTCCTTCAACGATGGCGCGGGTGTTACATCGTCAGAGCCTCTGGGATCACCGATGACGTCACCATGGAACGACCCTTTAAAAGACAGCGCTTACGGCACAATCGGCAGTGGGCACGGCAGCGTCGTAAAGATGCAGCCTTCAAATCCGTTCCTGTTTATTCCGCAGGTGAGCAGACGCTATGACAAGTCATTTCGCAGTAACGATGTCTGCCTAATTATGCTGCCGTGCCCACGGTCGCTTCGTGAACTCCTTTGTAAACTGATTGTTTCCTTGCGCTTGTTGCTACTGTTGAGCGGAGATGTTGAGTTGAACCCAGGCCCTACACTAGACGCCATAGCCGAACAGCTAAAGCAAATTGCAGGAGACATTCAAGATATTAAGAAAGAAAAATCTGTAACAAACACCAGACTTAACGCGATTGACAAAAAACTTGAAAAGATAACTGGCATTGAAAAGCAGATCGCTGAGTACAATAAACAAATATCTGACTTAGAAAAAAACCTAATGGCTATGCAATTGAAAGTGGATGACCTAGAAAACCGGACCCGTCGGTCCAACCTCGTCATTTACGGTGCAGAAGAACAAAATGAATCGCCAGACATGCTTGTCGAATTGGTCGAAAAGAAGATTTTAGATGGTCTACTACAGATAAAAACCAAGGGAATCGAAATAATCCACCGTCTAGGAAAAAAGAAGCCAACTAATACCTCTAGACCCAGGCCCATTATTCTAAGACTACTCGATCATCGAGACAAAGTTTCAATCCTCAGACATTGTTCGAAGCTAAAGGGCTCAGGCTTCCTTATCAGTGAAGACTTTTCTCGTAATACTCGGGACATTAGGAAGAAACTGTGGGATCGAACGAAAGAACACCGGGACAGGCAAGAAAGGGTGTCACTGGTGCACGATAAAGTGCGAATCAACAGTCAACTTTTTGCTTGGGATAGTGAACGCCAAGATAAAATTGCAGTGCAAAAAAACGAAGTTGCCATAGAAAAAAGAGCCACTCGAAGTCGACAGAAGCAACCCTGTTGAATGTGAACGCGCGTAGTCTTGTAAATAAGGTAGATCAATTCGAAGCTCTCCTTCTAGAAATTAAACCTGACATAGTTGCTGTCACGGAAACATGGCTGTACTCGGACATCTTAGACCGTGAGGTCACGCCGCCAGGTTATGTGATAGTGCGCAAAGATAGAGAAACTAGAGGAGGGGGCGTGGCACTTTTCTTCAAGAAGGAACTGCGCTACTCTCTCCTACCGGGCAACCCTAGCATTGAAGCGGTGTGGTGCAAATTGCAGCTGCAAAGGGGCTGTGTATTCGTTGGTGTTATTTACAGACCACTTAATGCTCATGCAACTTATCTCGAACTTCTTCTGGATTATATGCACGATCACGTGACGGGTGGTATGATCGTCATGGCCGGAGATCTCAATCTGCCTGAAATGGAATGGTCATCCAAAAAAGTGCTAAGTGCTGCAAATGACGTCATATTAGATATATTGTTCAATTTTAACCTCGAACAACTGGTACGCGTCCCCACACGTGTGCAGGGCGGATCCAGTTCTATTCTAGATGTTGTGCTCGTTAGTGACCATTTCCCAGAAGACCAGACACGCATTGAAATCTTAGACGGTATATCAGATCACAGCTCAGTCCTATGCACACTGCCTCTATCTGGTCTTTCTCGACACCATGGCCCCGATAAACACGTTCTTGCATTCAACAGAGCAGACGACGCAGCAATAATAACATATCTTAATCACGAATTACTTGCGTTCTATGATCTTTGCCTGGACAAAAATTTGTCGATGGATCACATATGGTTACAATTCAAGGCACGTGTCATTCATTGCATTGAGAACTTTGTCCCCACAGTGCGAAAAATTACAAGAAAGCATAACGCCTGGATCACACGCGAGATAATTCATATAAAACGTAAAATCAGTAGGCTGAGGAAAGCTAGGAGGTCTAGCTCACGAGCTCACTACACCGCTCAGATCACGACGTTATCAAAAACACTGAAAAGCAAAGTGCGCACTTCAAAAATGCACTATTTTGGTACCACTCTAGCAAAATTCATCAAAACCTCGCCAGCAAAATTTTGGCGCTATGTAAGTGGTAAACATAGTGGCCAAAACGCTTCCCCATCGATAGACACAAAAGATAAGGCAGACCACTTCAACCGCTACTTCCAGTCCGTCTTTACGGTCGATGATGGGCTAGTGCAACATCCAGAGATTATGCCACCCATCGACAAGAAGTTATCAGAAACTCCGGAAATAACTGAAAACTGTATACTGAGTCTGCTATTAAGCCTTGACGATAAAAAGAGTTGTGGTCCAGATGGGATACCGAACGCTTTTCTCAAACGGTATGCGGAACCGGTTAGTAAGTACCTGCGCTTAATATTTACAAAATCTATTCAAGATTCGCAGATTCCTTCCGAATGGAAACTTGCAAAAATAATCCCAGTGCATAAATCTGGGGACAAATCGACTCCATCAAACTACAGGCCCATTTCCTTAACTTGCACTAGCTGTAAACTACTCGAGCATATTATCCTTAAATTCATTACAAAGTTTGTCGAAGACAACGACCTGTTACACCCCAATCAGCACGGTTTTCGGAGAGGCCTATCGACCGTAACACAACTAGCCGAAACAATCCACGATCTGGCCGAAGCCATTAATCAACACTCCCAAATTGATATAATCTTTATGGATTTCTCAAAGGCGTTTGACCAGGTTTCCCATGAAAAGCTAGTTTTCCAGCTGGTTTGCAAACTCGGGGATGGACCAGTAACCCGTTGGATATCTATTTGTCCGGTCGCCAACAATTTGTACAATGCAGTGATCACGTCTCTGACACTTTGAACGTTACGTCCGGTGTGCCTCAGGGATCCGTCTTGGCACCGATATTATTTCTTCTATTTATAAATGATCTAGCAGACAATATTAACGCAAACATCAGGCTTTTTGCAGATGACTGCATATTGTACAAACAGGTTAAAAGCTGCAGTGACCAAATAGAACTGAACGATGCCCTGAATGACGTTGTACGATGGTGTTCTAAGTGGCAAATGGTGATTAATTCTGACAAAACAGTCGCGATGCAAGTAACAAAAAAGAAGTCAAGCCTACCCTTCCATTACGGTTACAACAACATCGTGCTACGCAACGTAAGTCAGTATAAATATCTTGGTGTGATTATAACCTCCGATCTCAGTTGGACAGTGCACCTTGAAAGTATAGCCGAGAAAGCCTTAAAAAAATTATTTTTCCTTAAGCGGACTCTGCGACACGCTGACCGAGACACTAAGCTACTTGCATACGTCACACTTGTGAGACCGATCTTGGAGTATGCGAGCATAATCTGGTTCCCCTTCACAGGTAGTGGTGTCAGCACGCTTGAAAAAGTGCAGCGTAAAGCGATTAGATTTATTTTTAACCGATATCGTCGCCTCGACTCCCCAACACAATTACTACGCCGCGCAGGTTTGCAGACACTCCAAAGTCGAGCAAAAATTCATCGCCTAAAGTTCTTATATTTGTTATTGCACAATTGTTTTAAGATAGACCATGCAGAATACGTGGAAACCAAGAAAACAAGGGAAACACGTCACACACATGATCACACACTCCAAGAGTACAATAACACATTACACATTCACATTCACAAACAATAACACATTCTATTATTCTTTTTTTTCCTAGATGCATTCGTGAATGGAATGCTCTTGATCGACATATAACCGAGCAGCGTACAGTTGACGACTTTCTAGAAATGTTGCAAAATGCACATAGCACTTAATCGTAACGCTGATAACATAAGATGTACTGTATTTTCATTTCTTCGTTTACTTCCTTGAATTGGCTTGCTTGCCAACATTTGTATTTTCATCAACTGTTATAGCTGCGATTTATCATCCTTCTTTTTTTTACGGGTGTATAATATGTATATTCGTCCACTACCACTTTTATTTCATGTATGTAGTCTCCTTATTCTTAATTTAACTTGTTCAGAAAAGCTGCTTGGTGCAAAATTTGTTGCTACTGTTGATGTGAATATTTTCTGTTTTTCTTTTCCCTTTGCTCCCACTCCTGTAAAAACCCAGCAAAGGGTTAACAGTATGTTGAAAATAAATAAATAAATAAATAAATAAATAAATAAATAAATATATTACCTCCCTACGCCTGTATGAAAGATAACTGTAAGCTTTAAATACTTGCTAGTGCTTCGTTTTCAGATGCGTGCATACAGGATTTGCTACGGGCTCGTGTTCTGCTAAAATACACGTCTGATGCACATATTGGATAGTCACTGCAGTGTTTGTATGCGAACTTTAGAGGAAGGGCGTCTTTCCGGAGCATAGACGCAGATTTGTTACGCGTACGTGTTGACGAATGCGCAAATGCAGCGAGCACGTACGTATGGCGTGTTTCTCCGTGCTACTGGTTTCGAAAATGAAGGGAAAAAAGATACTGTGCGTAGCCTTCTGACTGAGAACATGTGGTGCTCGGAGGGGTGGATGGAAAGCTTGAAACAGCCGCTCGATCACCTCTGCTCTAGTGATACCGAACAACCCAACCTCTGTCTTCAAGTGCATGCTTTTCGGCGCGTATCCCGTGTAAGAAATCTCCTATGTACGTTTACAGTCAGAACTAAATGAGAAAGTTTTCCGAACGCACCCATCGGGTCTTGACAGACGCGGATCTGAGAAGACTTCGCAAATGCTAAGAGCAACGAACCATTCGGAAAAATGTACGTGAAATATAAAAAAAAAAGAAAATAGAGCGTGCGCGGTTAGTTAAGGCAACATGCAGAAAACATGCACTGTACTCAATCGGTTGGATACATGCTTAAATAAAGGGCACGAATGCATTTCACGTCAGCTGGCAGTCGCACAATGCCGCATATTTGCGCTATATCGCATCACCACATCACAAAAACCTAGTTTCTACTAACAGACAGAGTAAGCCGGCAAGTACGATTTGCATAGAACCTCTCAGCCAGCGGTGTTCTTTTGTTTTGCTCGACGCCAGCAGCTGAGTACGGACGCGGGAAAATTTTTTTCTCAACTAGAAAACACCGTTGGTAATTGGCATAAGCATAAAGTTCGTTTCTGTCTCAATGCTTTATCGTGAGGTTGCAAAACAAGTCGAGCGCCTATCTTAGTACATTGCCGTCTATGGCGCACCCGCGTACTTTTTGCTCTAGTAACATGGCCGCCGCCGGCTTCACTTGGCCCCGTAGGCAGCTGCAGGGACTTCCACTCCGGGAGTTTAATGGAACCTCCACAGCCGGAGCGCGGCTCGCGCAATCCTCGTGCATACTCTCGACTCCAACGCTTATGCAACGCTTGTCTCGGTTCCGGCCGGGAAAACCACTCGCATATTCCAATGTCGCACAACAAAACTTATTCGGTCGTTGTCGCAAAACAAAAACACGCGACTTTGAGCCGGCAGCCTGTTTTCTAGCCACGTCAACCCGACCAATGTTGGCAGATTTAACGCTGAATCCTCTCGATCGAGAGCAGACGACCGTCAAACGGGCGGATGGAAATAGCGGCGACACATTTCCATCCGTGCCGCTAGCGGAGTAGGCCGGACGAAGCGAGGGCGGCGAGTTTCCATGACGCGCGCGTCACGTGATGCGCCGTCCGCTGCGAAAATCCCTCCTCCGTTCCCTCGTGTGAATCCACCTTTAAGAAGTGCATTCGCACTTAAAAGACCGACGAGCAGATTGCAGCGGAGAGGCGCCGGCGTGCTGATGCCCGTCGTCTCAAGCGTGCCCAGGAAACGTCAGAGCAACGAGCCCAGCGGCTAGCGAAAGATCGTGAATCGAGGCGCGCCCGGAGGCAACAGGAAACAGACGAGGTGCGCGGTGCGCGAATTGTCACTGACCGAGAGGCTAAGCGAGAGTACCCGGCGGCTGAACAGACGCCCGAAGCTCGTGTCGAACCGCAGATGAACCGGGACTCATGTAGTACGGCCGGTAGAAGACTATCGTCTTTCGACGACATTTGCAGCGAAGCACGGAAATACGCGGGCAATTTTTATTTCTTCTTATTTTTCACGTGTATGTGTGTAACTGAACGTATGACACGATCTTGTCAACGTGGCCATAATTTCCAGTATGTCTGAACTTTACATTTATTTCACTCTGTTGCTATTTTTGCTGTTTATACTTCGCATTGCTACTTCATCATATGGTTTGTTCCTTCCTCCTTTTCATGTTTGCTTTTGTTTCATATTTATTACAGCTATTTCTTGCTCTACGTATTCTCGACACTTCCAAATGTTTGTTCGCGTTGACTAATTGTATTTCTTTGTACATTTGCCCCCTGCCTGGGCCCGTTTTTGGGCTTGCAGTATTCTTTAAATAAATAAATAAATAAATAAAATAAAACTTCAATACCTTTGGGGGATTGATAGTTCGCTGAAAGCACTTCACAGCGCGGAACCCCATACACAGAGCACATACACATTCCTTGCATTGAATGCAGCGATCGAACACTTCGTTGTCGCCCAGAGTGAACATTAGGATATTGATGGTCAGCGCGAAACACGAGGACAAAAAGAAGAAGGAAGGGACACAAACCACAGCGCTGTCTCACAACTAACTTTTATTTACCATCGCGCGCATATTTAACAGCACTGACCCCACGCACTGCGTCTCGCTAAAGTGTGCTAGTCACGCCGACATTTCATGTGCGTGCGATGAGGTTCTCGTTCACAAAGCAAAGCGGCACACAACACGCAAAATCACGGGTATCCGACGATCGCGTGCACACAGCACGGTGCATTCTTCCTCGGCGATCGCACGCACTGAAAGGCTGCGTGGGCTTGCTTGCTTTCAATGACTATCTCTGGTCGTGCTGGATAAAGGCGCGTGCACACTGGCGGAAAAACGCGAGCCTCCGAGGCTGCCTCGCGGTAGGATGCAGGATTCTCATGCCGCGAGAGCACTCGGTCCGTGCACGATCGGCGCGCCGCGTGCCGCCGGGGAGGAGACCAATCAGCAGACTTGGGCAGTAACTTGTTATTTTTTCAGTGACTTATAACTGTAACTAGTTACTTTTAATTTAGAGGAACTTGTAACTGTAACAGTGTTACTTCTTGCACAGTAACTGTAACTGCAAATACCGTTACAGTTACTTCCTCTCCCCAAAAGATATCCAGCAACACTCCTTAAAAGCACGGCTGGGCATTATCGCGATACAAGAATATCACGATGTTGCTCATAAATACTGTTTGACTATCTGTATCTCTGTATCGACATACACCGTGCACGATCGGCGCGCCGCGTGCCGCCGGGGAGGAGACCAATCACTGGCAATCAGAGCGTCCCCGTCCGTGACGTACGCACTCCATCGCGGGTCATGCGGACCCGCCCGAAGACTCGTACCTGTGTGGCGGCTCGCTCGCCTCTCGCGCTTGTTCTCCCGAAGGAGGCGGAATTTCGCAGGGCTGCCGCCGCAGTTCGCCGCGAGCAGTGTGGCGGTGTCGCAGCCTTTCTCCGCCAGCGTGCACAGGCCTTAACTCCACCAATGACTCCACTTCATATCACAATAAGGAACGAAGTAAACTTATTTTCGGTGTAACTGGCGACTAGGCCTCGCGCCTCGCTTCGCTTCGATTCAGGAACCATGTTTGCTGGCGGAGACGTTCCATCGCAATATCGTGTCAGCCAATAAGTGACCGGGAGAACGACTGGTGCCGCACCGCCCGTTCGCTGCCAAAAAGTGTCTCTCCATCCGTCCGGTCGGCCGGAAGGGGAGACGGAAAGCCGAAACGGCGTGCAGAGCGGCATGCGTGCTGAGCGAGGACAGGCCCTAAGGAAGGTGCCGGGCCCTTGAGCTTTTCGGAGGCCTTCTTTGATTGTGCGGACAGCGCGTTCCGCCAGAACGGGTGCGGGTGGTAAGGCGCTGTCGTCACGTGGGCGATCCCGTTCATTTTTACGGACTTCTGAAACAACTCGACTCAAACAAATTGTGGCCCGTTATCTGAAACCATTGCATGCGGCAGTCCGAACCTCGCAAATATGGTCCTTAACGCTTCCACGGTGGCTTCAGATGTCGTACTCCGCATCGAAATGGCCTCCAGCCACTTGGTTTCAGCACCTACGACCACCAGAAGCATGTGTCCTTCCACGGGACCTGTGTAGTCAATGTGCACCCGAGACCATTCCCGGCCCGTTTCTGGCCATGGTGCCGGAATCTGCGCAGGAGGCATCACACCGTAGTTTGTGCACACATCTCACATTCGTGTACCATACTTTCGATGTCGGCATCCAGCCCTGGATACCAAAAAATGGTTCGTGCCAGGTTTTTCATGGCCGCGATTCCTCGATGTGTTCCATGTAGAAGCCTCAAAAGACTCCCTGCAGCTGCTGATGGCATGACTATTCTATGTCCCCAAATAAGCGAGGTCCTGATTCACAGTCAACTCTCACTTTTTCTGGAAGAAGGGACGGAATCGCTCCTCAGTCTCTGCCAGGTACTTTGGCCAGCCCTGCAGGATTCACTTTCCCACCTGCTATAACATAGCATCACGGATGGTAAGAACCGCCAACTCTTTGGCACTGATGGGTGTCGCATCAGCGTATAATACATACTCAGAAGCATCGTTGCTTGTTATCGGGCTGGCCCCGAGGACTAAAGAGTCAGATGAAGGCACCTGCGGTCACGTTTTCGGATCCCTTACGATAGGTCAGGCTGTACCGATATCCACCCAACAGCAGGGCCCAACACTGAACGCGGGCAGCGGCCACTGGCGGAATTGCCTTGTCTGGAATGAACAGTCCGATTAACGGTTTGTGGTCGGTTACCAGTTCAAAGTGGGTCCCATATATAGTCTCTGAAACTGGTCATGCCAAACACGAGAGCGAGGGCCTCCTTTTCGAGCTGGGAATAGTTTTTCTCGGCTTTTGTTAATGTTCGTGACCTGAATCCTACAGGGTAGTCAACGCCTCCGACTCGATGCGAGCGTGCCTCACCAAATTTGCTGCCTAACCAGTACACCCGCATTCATACAAGAAGTATCTCATTATTTTTCAGAATGAAAACCGCTGGATGCCATTTTCATAATTCGACTGCTTGTATACCGTATTTACTCGATTCTAACGCGCACCCCTTTCCCGCGACCATAAAAAAAAGTGTAACATCGCTTGTAACGCGCTCCCATATTTAGCGACACGGAAAAAGAGGCCCTTAGTAATCAACCTTCTCACATTCATAAAAAAAAGAATGCCACACTCGCGTAATGAACGCACTCGCATAACAAACGTGCCGCCAACTTTGAACTCCCGCAGTCCCTCGAACGGCTGCGCTATAGCTTTCCCGCTTCACTCAATCCGCGGTGTCTCGAACACGTTCGACGCGCCGGTTCATAACTCCTGGGTCCCGATAAAACTGCCACACGCCGCCGGGCGTAGCCGCGTGCAAGCGGCGATAACATCATTTACTCGCAGTGCTGCATTCCTCCGTGCTGTCGCAGTTCCTTCGCGCCCGCTGCCGCGTGCTGCGCAGGCTGGCGCAGATAAGCCTGCGCATGGTCGGGCGTGGTCCCCGAGATTCCCGCGATGCAATCTTGGACGTCATGCAGCGCGCACGACTGAGGCTCGGGTGGCTCAGGCTCGGCACAGATATGAGGGAGAAATGCGATGATGAGCCGTTTTGCGATGGGAAACATCTCCCCCTTATGGCTACCCGCGAACGCTACCGAAAGCTGGTGCAGCTGGGCGTCTAGAGGTTGCATCGGCGATGTAGCGACTTTGGTTGGCCGCAAGACAGTCAAGCCGGCGCGGCGAGTATCATCGGCCTACGCCATAGAGTTTCCTACTAAAATACTAGAGGTAAAACTGGCGCTAGTGTCTATGGGAGTTTCAAACAAGGCGGTTAAGCCATCATGGGAATGATGGGTATGACACGGATTTGCCGTCTTCGTTCTTCTGGCTTCACACTGCCTTGCGACTTCAAAAAATTGGTCGCCTACAACAAAATATTGCAATAAAACGGAAGATTTTGGAATAACTATGTGCCTGCGCAGGTACTAGTTGCTTCTTTGCGATTACGTACGTACGGAACGCTCAGAAATTTAACAAATGTATTGTTTGTTGTTGTTTTGTGGGGTTTTACGTCCCAAAACCAGTTCTGATTATGAGAGACGCCGTAGTGGAGGGCTCCGGACATTACGACCACCTGGGGTTCTTTAACGTGCACTGACATCGCACAGCACACGGGCACACAAATTTGAGCAATACGGCAATGTTGCCTCCTCTGATTGTGCCCTGATTTATCAGCGTCCATACAGGTTGAAGTTCCAGATGTAGTTCTGTACGAACTTAAAAATAAGATTTTTGCTCTTGAATGTGACGTGCTGACAATTTTCAAGTATGTAAACGGTAAATGTGTCTTCTAAATATAACAAACGGGCTTTTGCTCGCTTCTTTTAATGCAGCCCGGCAAGTGCTCCACTGTATTTTTACAAACTATATGCATGGGTCAAGCCCCTGCGCGAGGCCGTAACAGGAGCGCAGTATCGCCCATCGCTTGGTGCTTGGTTTTCTGAAAAGACGTGGTGTTAAATAAACAACCGTGCCGTTAAACTCCATCGGAAACTGCGCCTGAACTTTGATCTGAGCTGACTTCTTGAGCGTCGTCTGCAGGTGCGTCTGCCTATCGTCCACTGGGCGTCTACTACGCACGATAACTGCGCGCTTGCTTGGCGCGTTCGGTCGGCGTTGAATTAATCAGACATCGGAATTGACATGCCGTAGTACATGATATACAAACAGCCTTCAGACAAGGGATGTATGTCAGCCGTGAAAGCGACCCCACGGTTACAGATTCTATCGCATCTCATACAAAAGAAAAGAAAAAGAAACAGCAAAACCGCATCGATAAGGTTGCGAAGCGCGAATATTTCTAAAGTTGGGTAAAGTACCGCTGCAAATAATATGTGTAGCCACCCATGAACAAACACAACAACGAAACACTGCATGGCACCTCATCATTGCAAACGACTTTGGTACATGCAACAGTGTGATGACAAGGTCAATCTATATGGGTCGCGAAAGTTGGAACGAAAAGTGGTCCGAAACCTATTGCCACAGACATCAACACCTTGTGCCGATTGAAGCGCGACTAGGTGAGGAGGGGACAAATAACGAGAACAAAAAATTCAATTAAACGTTTATTTTCAATATCTTTAATTTTATCTGTCACAAAATAAATTATTAGATTACTTTATAAAATTTTAGGTTTTTGATATATTGTTGACTGCGAATTTTTTTGGTTTATTTCCAGAAACAGCGGGCGCATGCAGGCAGTCTGGTAATGTGGGCTTGTGTTTGTCTTGCCTAGCCCAACTCTGCGTGCCTCGCCAACGGTTTTGCTCATTTTCGGGTGAAAGTGGCGTCGCTCGTTCTTGCGCAGTATGTTTGCGCGTGTCCTTCGTACGCAATTTCCTCGCATAAGCGCTGCTTTCCAGTCGTGGCACTCGGCAGAAGGTAATCTAACCCGTCGGAGCCGTTGGGAACCGTTTCAGTGACTTTTTTGCCAGCGCACGGACAGCGTGCTGTCGCCCTTGGGCGATAAGTCAGCCAAGCTACGAGAAGAAACGCGGCTCTGTGTGCGTCTGCAAGAGCAACCCTTTCACGCCGGGCGTCTCACTCCATCGGTTTCCCCTCGATTCTGGAAGGTGAGTTTTCGAACTGTTGCTCGTTAGCCATTGTAAAGACAACACACGAGTTCCGAAACCGATACGATAGCTTTCATGCAAAGTGGCGGTGCATCCTGTCCTCGCTACTATTGTTGCAATGAGTGCAGCGTTTCGTGTGTTTGACGAGGGCCTAATTAAAGGGGGAGGCGCGACAGGCGCGATTAAGAGCTCTTATTACGTGTCCCCTCATGCCCGGCCATGGTCAGAGTCAAACACGCGAACCGCTTCCAAGCTAGACTACGCCGATTGTGCCTGAATGTTTTGTCAAGTTTTTCGTGTAGCAAAGCTGCCGCGTAGGTTTCGAAAAAGATATATAGATGCTGGGTTCAGCTTTCGATTAAATTGTATACTGCGCACGTCATGTTGCGTCTGTCTGCAAAACCATTCCACGCCAGCAACTGGCGCTGCGTTCTGATAACATTTGTTCTTATCTTCTGTTTGATTTTTTACTGTGCAGGATTACATGTGGACCTTCTACTTCGTCTGCGTGTTCGTCCCTTGTGTGCGATGCTGTGAAGTGATTGCATCTGTAAGTGTCCTTTTAGTTCTGTTGTTAGAGTCGAGCACTGTGGCTGAGGTGTGATACCATGCTTGTTTGACTGTTAAGTCGTGCAACGCATGATAACCTGCAGATGACTCATTTATTCTCAGTTGCTCTACCCTGGGTGTCGTGGTAGGGTTCAGTTTACCCACACGCTTTAAACAATGTAGTTATTTATAGCAGCATGAACTGACACACTTCTAGTTTCACTTTAACTCTAGTATGCGTAGGGGCACATTATATGGTCAAGAAAATATCTAAGTGGTTTTGTCGTCTGTGTGCATAGCTTGGTTCCGGATCCTTGTTATTACCACATAATCAGCATTCATTTAGCTGCCTCTATGATTATATCTTTCATGTGCAGAGGCAACTCCGCAAGAAGCTCCAAGATGTGCATCTGCGGCATCCACTTCCAGTCAAGACGTGCAGAACCCCGGCAACAGTGGTGGCAACAGCGCAGCAAAAATTGAAATTCCGTCTACAGCAGATGTGTTGTAGGTTTGCTGTGTTAATAGGGAATAGTAAATTTCCAAGAGTATCATTTCTCATTCTTTGTGCAGGCACACCTTCACAGCCGTCACCAGCTGCCCTCCATTGTGCATGGAACTGCTGCTGTCATGAGGAGCAGTCTTTTGGTAAAGAACTCCTTTTGAAGCAAGGTTATTTTCTACCGTAAACATTTTAACAGGCTTGCCACACAAGAAGGGGAAGCGGTGATTTTGCACCCTCTTTAAATTAAATGTACAGAGACAAGTTAACCAGTTCCTTTGGATGACGCATGCCCATCTTCACCAGAGACGATTATTTCGGAGGAGCATGGTCATTGCTACGAGTAGGATTAGTGATTTTATCCTGATCTGTACCTGTATGCTTACACTTCTCGAAAGCCTGCTTTATTGATCAGCGTAAGAGTTTAAAAAATCGTAAAAATAGTCTATCTTTAGGTTGAAATTTTGTTTAAGATATTAAAGCTTTTTTCAAGGCTGAGGGAAATGGCACAGCCAAGGACAATGAAGTATGAGGGCATAAAGGCTTATGTGTACTGCCTTTCACGTATACGTAATTTTTCCTGTGTTTAAAACTATTTCTCCTTGTATACAGAATTGAGGTGCTGTATTGGCATTTAAATATTCTGCTGGAAAAAAATACGCCGGTTGTGCAATTATTTCAGCTTCTGTTTTGATTTATCTTTCTGAGAGCATTCTGGCGCACAGAAGAAAATACTTGTGAAAGCAATACGCGGAGATGAGTAGAGTAGTGGCCTAACTGATGCTGCACAATTAGAGGTGTGTAGCATTTGTACTGCGTTTGGTGTAATGTATCTACTTTCTTTATTCCACAAGATTACATTTTTCTCATTACAAAGTAATAAAGAAATTGTTTTAGAAGTGTCTTAGCATGTTTTTGAAAGCAGTTACGCTTTATAAGAACAAACAAGCCACTGTTTGTTAGCGCGGCTGCTGTTATTGTTCGGATCACGCGACGCAATAATTTTTATTCCGTCATGATGGCTCAGTGTTTCTGATAAAAATGCGGCATTACAGATAAAAGGGATAACATAGCACCCATTGCCCAATATTTTTCCATGCGTTAGAAGTTTGTCAACCTTCAGCAATTTTGATCTAACTCGTTCAATATTTCTTACTATTGCAGAATTACAATTCCTGATTTCTAGAAGTTTTATTCGATGAAGTTATTGTAGGCTTTTGAAGTTATCATTGAGTTTCCCTAACACATCATTGGGCTGACATTTTCTAACTAGGTTAGATACGAAAGAGTAACGTTCTAAGTTAAGATAAATAGCTGATCCTAGTATTTTCTGATGAGAAATTTCTACTATTGATTGTGTTTTTTTTTCTCAGCTGGACACAGATGCTTCGGAGCCATACAGCCCCGTTGGAGCATCCAGCACTAGCATGGCAGGCATGGAGTGTTCGTTTGCGAGACTGTCGCCAAGGCACCTGTCTGGCCAACACGGGCCTTTCACATCAATGTATGTGTCGATTCATGTTGCCAGTATTGAGCTGCTCAGTGATGTAGTGTAAGAAGGTGAAAAGTTGCAGCTGACGGAGAAGTTCGTTTTTATTTTGGTTAGAGCTTAAACTAAGTGCTAAGTGGCTACCAGGGAAATAACTGATCTCAATTTATATAGCAAGTTCCTCCGTGACAGTAATATTTATGTGGAAGAGCAGCTAATAATACGCAGTAAATGTTCCACGAACAAAGTCATCAAATTTCTGCTAGAATATACCTTGATGTGTAGCAGGTAAAGTTGAAATTATAATTGTATATTTCAGGGTGGATAATTGGTGTACTTTCTCGATGTTATGGTAGCGTTATTTTGGTCGTTTAACACTAATACTTTTACGAGTGGTTAAGACAAACGAAATAACACAGCAGCCTGTTAAATGCGCCTACAGAAAATTCTTTGTCTTCTCTCTATGGAGGTATCACCTGTTTTACTTTTATTGGTAGCTGACTTAAAAGTCACTTTTTTAATACAAATTGGTCCTGAATTTCTTTTTGGTTACAGTACCAAGAAAGATGGCCATAGGCAAAGCAGCATTAACATTATGGCTAGCGTGGGTAAGCTTTACTTGGGTATACCAAAATTATCTTCTACATGACTGATTTTCTACAGGGTGGTTCAAACAGCATAGAATGTGATTTTAGGCCTTCTGTGTTTCCTTATTGTGCCCGTGAAGTATCCGTTTCCCCTTGAGTGTATCTTGCTTACATGTTGTTTCTTTTTCTCTGTCCCGTGAACCTCGATAGTTTCCCTAACGGAATCCATTTTTCCTTAGCGCCACCCAGTGTTTCCATTACTGAAGATAAAAGAAAGATGGACCGGCTGCGAGCAAAGCTTTGGAAGCTTCAACAACAGGCACAGAGGGAAGCGACTGCAACGACAACGCAGCATGCTGTCCACTTCTGATATAGTTGAGGCAATCTCCAGCTGTAGGTCGTGCAATAATCAGCAGCCAATTTGTAAATTAGTTCTTTAGTTGTGCACTTCGATGTTTATCTGGTGTTTTTTCTATGCGTTTTTCTATACAACTGCAATATTTCGCCAATAAAATACAGCTTGTATTTCAAATCTGTCTTTGTTGTCTTCCTAGTTTGTTGCAGGCTGCCATTATGCAGCCAGCATAGCCGTAATAAAACAAAAACAGAGGAAAAGAACGCGCAGCTATAAGAAATGAAAAGCGACGCCCGCACAAAACATTTCATAATTTCGCGCCATGTAGCATTAAAACGTGACGTCGTTTCCGGTTCCGGTTGTGACGTCATTTTTTAGTTGTCCCCCCCATACGTAGATGGCGACAGTTGCAACGACTAGCCACCTTCTTGACACATGGGCTTCTATGGAAGTTGCGCTACCAGTTTACATAAACCTTGGTGATGATCTCTAGCAGTAAAGCCATTAAAGCGTACACTAGAGCTGCTGCCTTCGTTGCGTAATGTAGTAACGTCACTCGCGTCACTGAAGTTAAAAAACAGGAATAAACAAATCCACCAAAACATTTGAAGCCGCAGGCACGAAGACTAGACAAATCCATGTCATACCCATCATTACAGTGCACTAGAATATGGGTAGTGGGTTCAGGAGAGGGCATGCTCCACGCGCCGGCGTGAAGCGGAGAGTGTTGACGGGTCGCGTATGTATGCGGCGGCGCTGCGGTAGCGTGGGCTGTATGCTCGGCGGCTGCGCTCACAATATCCCCAGCACTCCCGCCTGCTGCAGTAGCAGCGACTTGCGTTTGCTTTTTTTAATGTCCAGTTTGAGTCGCTGAGTCGTGCGCTGTTGTTCTCCGTTACCTCGATTCTAGAATGAAGTAACTCGCGTTTCCTTCGCTGTTCTGCAGCTACAGCACAGTCGATGTGATGCTGTTGCGCAAAGCTCAGACTCCTTGTTTAGGATGCAGCGAGAACCCCGAAGTGCTTAACCCCGATGCTTACATACAGCATCGCTAAGTTTTGTGCCGCCAGAAGGCTTCACTTTCTTGTAAAAGGCCTTAATGTGTCACCGAAAGCACCAAAGCAAAAAAAACAAACAAACTTGCATGCGAGGTTGAGTGAGTGCTCTTCGGCCCATGTTCTCTTAAAGAACACCACGGGGTCGTGTCTCAACAACCATGCACAAAGATCTGAAAATA
Organism: Hyalomma asiaticum; assembly: GCA_013339685.2. Lineage (NCBI taxonomy): Eukaryota > Metazoa > Arthropoda > Arachnida > Ixodida > Ixodidae > Hyalomma > Hyalomma asiaticum. Next base: position 6,161,242 of record CM023482.1, on the reverse strand, counting down.
TCTGACCGCTGGAGCGAAATAGTCTCACATACCTTGGGGGCAGTGATGTGTATTTTTTTATCAGTAAGTATCAATTACATATTTTTTACCTACTCAAAATTTTACATATCGCTTTAATCCCTTCCATTTGAGTTAGAAAGTTACAGCTCGCTTCAGATAAACCGGGAATGATTCCCTTCATGCTGAACTTTGCAACATTTTTTTTTTTTTACCAGTAAAGACAAGCAGCCTTGAAGTATACGTGGAATGCGAAATAAATGCGCGCTGCAAGCGATATTTGACAGTTACATAGCTACATGATGCATCTCGAATCACGCTTACGCTTATCTCGCTGCCATTTAGGTCGTGACACTTTTCGAACCTCCTTGCATGGCGAAGACATGTACGCTGAGACGACAAACGCTTGCAGCCGTGCATTTGCCAAATCATCACTCGGGACGCTTGAGCAGCAGTGCGCAAGCACGCGTCTATTTCATTATAACACGTATTTCGCAATTTTTGTTTTCTTTTCGAAATGCTTGATGTCCGGGTTATCGAGGCGGACTACTACATTGCACGGACTTGTTAGCAATTAAAGCAATATTTATAAGGTCGACTAATTACGAGGAATATTAACTGACACTTAGTCATAAAATGTAGCCGTTGTAAATACACGTACGACTACTGCAAGTATGAATTTAGCTGAGAAATGTTTTTCTAAAGCTTCTGCCTTTCTTAGAAATTTGGGACGCCCTATTAATTATGCACTTTCGGGAACACAAAACACCTGCACGGCTGTGAATAAAGAATGGGTATGTCATGAAAACAAGTCTTTCTTGCACTTCACTCCTAATAGAACACGCAAGTGGCTATTTGTTACTCACCAACGCTTTGGTTTCTTCGGAGGGTAGGAAGTTATATGTCAAAGCCGCTCAGTAGCTCTCTGCAGCCAGAGAACCTCGCTATTAATCAATGACAGCACTGGACTTTTGAATTAGCTAGAAGGTCGCACCACCAGGTCTGTCCTTTGCGAACCCGGGAACATCATAGAATGCATTGAATGATAAAAATGGTCTATTCGGAAAAAGCTACGAGTTAGGTCTGCCAACCTAACACCTATTTTTGGCGGCCTTCTGCAAATCGTGGCCGAAAATTTGTGCAAAGTTACATATATATATAACCTGGGCATAATCGTTCACGTCATTGATGGTTGGAAATTGTAATTTTTCGACACCGACTTCTTGCGTACGGAGTGATGCAAGCACGAAACTTATTAGGTATGGATGCAGCGGTTTCTCCTAGTATATGCCCAGCAATAATTTTCATGTGCTGACCCCGGCAAGACCGCGCCGGGCTCGCAAAATCAGGTCTCAATCTGTTGACAAACCGTTTATCATAGGAATGTTCTCTATGTAAGTAGAGCGCACACTTAAGGACACTGAGCGCCTCTGAGCAAATCCGGTCCCATCGAGCCATGCTGTACGGTTTTAGAAGCCACAATCTCATTTACGTATGCCATTTAGCCCGGCGATTCTTGCGGGCAGCAGTAACTATTTCACGGGACAGGCACTGAAATGCGGAGCAACAATTCCATGCTGCGACGTAACGCACAGCGCAAGTATGGTGCGCGAGCCTGCTCAAGCTTCGTACTGCATACAGCCCATGCTCTACTGGCGCCATCTCGTGCCGTCAACGTGAGAAGCGTCACTCCCGGCCGCTCCCTGAGCCCACTACCCGTATATTCTAGTACACTGTACCATCATTCCCATGGCAGCTTCACGATCGCAACGCCAGTTTTCCCTCTAGTATTTCAGTAGGAAACTCTATGGCCTACGCATCATATGCGTCGTGGCGTCGTTCAGCGCGGGATCGGCGGCGACATAGACTACTGAAAATATGCGCGCCAAATACCGCCGCGCCGCTAGTTCGTTTTTTCGCCGGTGACCGTTCGACAGCGCTCGAACCTAAAGCCCCTACAAGTAAAGTAGCGCCAAGTGCACCCCTCCGCTTCTCCCTCCTCTCCTAGCAGCTACAGCAGCGCCTCTGGAGTGTCCACAAGTAACTATCGAGGCGAAAGCGAAAGCACGCGGCGGCCGTCGCGGCCAGGCCAGCGAGGCTGCCGCGCCCGCGTTGGGCAGCCGCGTCGTTGAAAGCACGTTTCTTGCAGGAGCGGTCGTCGTGCCGGACTTCGCCCTCGTTGCCGCTATGTCGCGTGCCGTAGACTTGCTTTGTATTGGACTGATCGCTGATAAATGCAGTGTGCAATTATTGGTAGCTGTAAAGTGCAATGATATTTGTATGCATTTGTTTGCGAACACGCGGCCGCACCCCTGCACGGGGTGCTCTGACAGCCCTGCGTAAGCTGCGTGTTTGGCGGCTAGTAGGGCCGTAGGATGGGCTATGAGGCAGTAAAACGGCAAGTTGGGCCAGTTGGTTGGGATTCATTTTTTTCACTTGGTTACAGCGCAACATAGACGAGGACAATAGACGGAAATGAACAACACGGCGCTGACTCGCAACTGTATTTTTATTGGAAGAAGGTGACAGATATATATGTACTGACAGCATTACATCGAGACATGCGCAGAGCAAGAGATGCACCAAGGAAGCGTTGTCACACTTTCGCGATAATCAGGAGTGCAATAAATACCTAAGTTCTTTTTCATGGAGGGTGACTGATGGTTCGCTTATGCACGTGCTGTCCCTGATCGTTATATGGTAGGCCTCAGCGATTTCTCTTGTCAATTGGTTAGGATGCTTGAAAATGACGGTGGTTTTGTTAAAAATGGGACGACAACCGCATGACCTGCAATGCTCCGGTAAATGAAGACGCGCGACCCCTTGAAGTGACAACTCATGCTCCCTTAAACGAACATTCACACATCGTTTCGTTTGTCCCACGTACTCTCTGCCGCATGATAATGGAATGAGATACACAACCTGTTTTACACATGTGATGTACTTGTTCGTTTTCTTATGATTTACAGTGCAGTCTCCTTTTACTTGCTTATTCTTCAGTGCATTTTCAACAATCGGGCATATGCGCCCTACCTTATGTTTAGCAGAAAACAGAACATTCACGCCGTACCTTGACCCTACGTTTTTGAGCCCATGCGCCAATCTGTGTACATAAGTAAAAACCGCTCTTTTGCTTTTTTCATCACACTTCGATAGACCACCTTTGTCCTTCACGAGCTTAACGCTCCTGACCATGGACTCGCACACAGAAGAAATTACCTTGTCGGGATAACCTGCATCAACTAAGCGTTTAGCTTGGTTATGAAAGGCAGAATTCGACACGTGCACACACGACTTCCTCAGTGAAGCATTTAAGATCGTCTTCGCAATGGCCCTCTTCACAATCTTAGAGTGACCAGAATTATAGTTTAAGATAGGCTTAACTGATCTTGGATCATATTTCCAGCACACATGATTTTTACCAAAGATTAGCTTTAGGTCCAGAAACTGAAGCTCGTAATTTTTAGGGACTTCGTGAGTAAAGGTGAGGCCCATACCGTGCTGATTAAACAACACGAGAATTTCATCGTCTTCACGATGAATGTCATTTTGGAAGAATATCACAAAATCATCGACATAGCGGAAAACGGCACTGCAGTACTTGCTGAGGAGACCCTCCAGCTGCCTGTCAATGTATCCTAAAACAATGTCACTAATGATAGGGGCCACGCACGACCCTATGCAAACTCCGGACTTTTGTACATAAGGACTCCCCTGCCACGAAACAAACGTACTCTCCAGGTAAAAAGACAAAAGTTCAAGAAAAGATTCTAAAGAAATGCCGCAACCATCGATAAAAGATTCTTCATCGTTGTCATACACTATGCAATCCTTTATGCATTTGATAACCTGGGCATGCGGAAGGGAATAATACAAATTTTCCACATCCACGCTGAAGGCACTACGTAGGCTCAGTGAGTTAGTCTTCAGGTACTCGCACACACAATCAGAATTCGGTATGCGGAATGGGTCAATAATTTTCAAGCGTGCAAGGTTCTTTTGCAGAAATCGCGACACAACTATCTGCCAGCTACCTTTTTCGGAGACTATCGCCCGGAAAGGCATGTCCTCCTTGTGCGATTTCACCGTAAAGAAAACCTGTAAATCCAAGTTTTTTGCCTTCTTAATGCCAGCCGCTAAACGTTGCAGATTCACCCCTTCTAACATAGAAAGTGCTCGGTTTTTTACTTCTGCGGTCTTCACCCTGACACCCTTGAAGTTTTTGTTAATTGCGGCCTCGCTCTTCTGTGAATACTCTTCATAATTCATAACGGCGAAGTAGCCTTCTTTGTCGGCTACTAGTACATGCAGTTTCCTTTCACAAAGAAAATCAACTAACGGCCTTAGCGGGTCCTTTTTACCCCGTCCCCTTCCCGTTCTGACAATGGTATCAACACAGTCTGAAACACACCTTGAACGTTCATCCTCTTTGGCACACCTTGACACCGCCCTCGCAGTGGCTATCTTTTCAAAGGGATTCAGGTGAGGCTCGAAGCAGTACTTCGGGCCGAGTCCCAGCACTCTCTCGTGTTCCTCCGGAATGGGCGTCGTACTAAGGTTAAGCACATGGCCCTGCACCGGATTTCCTTTCTTCTGCACCGGGAGCGTTGGACGGACAGTGCGCCAAAGGAATTCACTGGTGGAATCAGCAACGTTGCACCACTGTCTATACTGGCGATAACCGGGGTGACCGTCCATACCGTTTGCGCATGCAATTCGAAGTAGGTCCTTGAAAGTTCTGACTTGTCGCCACCACTCGGACTTGAGAATTTTGCAGATTCGCCGCGAATGTCCATCCGAAGGCTTCATCCAACCGCACAAAGACTGCACCTCGACTGGGCAAATTCCTCTTCTGACGTGCCAAGACGCAACTCTGGCTCTACACATGCACACGGCGATCAAGGCTGCCAGGCAAGCCGGGTCACGTAGGTTTGAGTTAACACATAAAAAAGAGCCCTGAGTACTAGAAATATATGGCAGTAAAACGGCAAGTTGGGCCAGTTGGTCGGGATTCATTTTTTTCACTTGGTTACAGCGCAACATAGACGAGGACAATAGACGGAAATGAACAACACGGCGCTGACTCGCAACTATTTTTTATTGGAAGAAGGTGACAGATATATATGTACTGACAGCATTACATCGAGACATGCGCAGAGCAAGAGATGCACCAAGGAAGCGTTGTCACACTTTCGCGATAATCAGGAGTGCAATAAATACCTAAGTTCTTTTTCATGGAGGGTGACTGATGGTTCGCTTATGCACGTGCTGTCCCTGATCGTTATATGGTAGGCCTCAGCGATTTCTCTTGTCAATTGGTTAGGATGCTTGAAAATGACGGTGGTTTTGTTAAAAATGGGACGACAACCGCATGACCTGCAATGCTCCGGTAAATGAAGACGCGCGACCCCTTGAAGTGACAACTCATGCTCCCTTAAACGAACATTCACACATCGTTTCTTTTGTCCCACGTACTCTCTGCCGCATGATAATGGAATGAGATACACAACCTGTTTTACACATGTGATGTACTTGTTCGTTTTCTTATGATTTACAGTGCAGTCTCCTTTTACTTGCTTATTCTTCAGTGCATTTTCAACAATCGGGCATATGCGCCCTACCTTATGTTTAGCAGAAAACAGAACATTCACGCCGTACCTTGACCCTACGTTTTTGAGCCCATGCGCCAATCTGTGTATTGTGATAAGGAAGTTCAACCGAACCGCAGTTATGGAGGACAGGGTCGGCACCGACTGGCAGACACGATGGCGTCTAGGCTTAACTAACTACAGCAGCAAATCATGTTCAGCTCACGCCCCACTAGTGCAGCATTCGCGATCCGGCTTCTTCACTACATCTTTCCCCCTCCCTGGAGACGGAGCCACTCCGGTGGGCTAAGGCGCCGTGAAAACTAGCGGTTCATGGTATTGCTTGAGGCGATCTATGTGCACAGTCTCGCGGCCGCGACGGCGCATGTCCGTGGTGGGTGTGACTGGTTCGACGAGGTAGTTGACGGGAGAAGTTTGCCGCAGGACCCTGTAAGGGCCGTGATACTTCGACGCAAACTTCGGGGTGAGACCTGGCGTAGAAGTGGAGGGAACCCACAGCCAAACGAGCGCGCCAGGCGGGAACTGCCGGTCTGGCAGGCCATCGTCGCGGCGAAACTTCTGCAATGCTTGTTGCTTGGTGGTGTGGGAGCGAGCTAGTTGGCGACATTCTTCTGCATATCGGGCGGCTTCGGAAACCGGGGTCGCCTCGGATGAGTCAGGATGGTAAGGCAGGATAGTGTCGATCGGCGATGACGGTTCTCGGCCATAAAGCAAGAAGAAAGGGGAAAAGCCGGTAGTCGTTTGAGGCGCCGTATTGTAGGCGTACGTTACATATGGCAGAATGACGTCCCAGTCGATGTGGTTGGAGGCGACATACATCGAAAGCATGTCGCCAAGAGTTCTGTTAAAGCGCTCGGTCAGCCCGTTTGTTTGCGGGTGATAGGCGGTGGTGCAGCGGTGAATAATACGGCATTCAGCAAGTAGCTTTTCGATAACATCGGCGAGAAAGACGCGGCCTCGGTCGCTCAGGAGTTCGCGCGGAGCGCCGTGGCGAAGAACGAAGCGGCGGAGAAGGAAAGAAGCAACGTCACGAGAGGTCGCGGATGGGAGGGCAGCAGTTTCCGCGTACCTCGTGAGGTGGTCGATAGCCACAATAACCCATCGATTGCCGGCAGCAGTGTATGGCAGGGGTCCGTATAGGTCTATGCCAATCCGGTCAAATGGTCGTGATGGGCACGGCAAAGGCTGCATTGGCGCAGAAGGGCGGCAAGGACCAGGCTTGCGGCGCTGGCACTCTGTGCAGGATCGAATGTACTTTTGCACAAAGGTGTACATGCCGCGCCAATAAAATCTCAGGCGCAGTCTGGCGTAAGTTTTGAAGAGACCAGCGTGTGCGCACTGAGGATCAGAATGGAAAGCGGCGCATATAGTTGCGCGGAGCTGTCTCGGTATGACGAGAAGCCATTTGCGTCCATCTGGTTCGTAATTGCGGCGATAAAGGATTCCATCCCTGATGGCGAAATGGGAAGCTTGTCTGCGTAGAGCTCGAGATGGAGGGCTTGCTGAAGGATCAGACAGGTAGCGTATCAATGATTCAGTCCAAGGATCCTTGCGCTGCTCCAAAGACATGTCGATGGAAGTAGATAGCGAAAATGAGCTGTCGATGGCGGAGAGGCTGGCAATGACGCTGTCGACTGGCGACCGAGAAAGAGCGTCGGCATCGCTGTGCTTCTTCCCTGATCGGTAGACGACACGGATGTCGTACTCTTGCAGGCGCAGAGCCCATCGGGCGAGACGACCAGACGGATCTTTGAGGGTCGACAACCAGCAAAGAGCGTGGTGATCAGTAACGACATCGAAAGGCCGGCCATGCAGGTATGGCCGAAATTTTGTAATGGCTCAAATGATCGCAAGACATTCTTTTTCGGTGACTGAATAATTCGCTTCAGCCTTCGTGAGAGTATGACTTGCGTAGGCAACAACATATTCTTGGTAACCGGGCTTTCGCTGCGCGAGGACAGCACCGAGACCGACACCGCTGGCATCCGTGTGGAGTTCCGTGGCAGCAGTAGGGTCAAAATGACGCAGTATCGGAGGCGTTGTGAGAAGTTTACGTAGGGTCACAAAGGCACGATCGCAAGTCGGCGACCACGCAGAAAGGTTGGCGTCTCCGCGAAGGAGGTCTGTGAGTGGTGCCATAATCGAAGCAAAATTGCGAACGAAGCGGCGAAAGTACGAGCAGAGGCCAATAAAACTACGCAACTCTTTTAGATTCTTTGGCCTTGGGAATTCTTGGACAGCCCGCAGCTTTGCAACATCGGGGAGAATGCCGTCCTTCGACACGATGTGCCCGAGAATAGTCAGCTTTCGTGCCCCAAAGTGACATTTCTTTAAGTTGAGTTGTAGGCCAGCGGTGGTGAGGCAGCGTAACACCTGCTCCAGGCGATGAAGATGAGTCGGAAAATCAGGTGCAAATACAACTACGTCATCCTAGTAGCACAAACACGTGTTCCATTTGAGGCCTCGCAAAATGGCGTCCATCATGCGCTCGAACGTGGCGGGCGCGTTGCAAAGGCCGAAAGGCATCACATTGAATTCGTATAGGCCATCTGGTGTAATAAAGGCAGTTTTAGGTTTGTCATCTGAGGCCATAGGCACCTGCCAATAACCGGATCGTAAATCAAGTGAGGAGAAGAACTCGGCACCTTGCATACAGTCAAGGGCGTCGTCGATTCGCGGCAATGGGTAGACCTCTTTTCTGGTTATCTTGTTTAAGCGGCGGTAATCCACACAAAAGCGAATCGATCCGTCTTTCTTTTTAACTAGAACAACTGGCGATGCCCATGGACTTTCGGATGGCTGTACTACACCGCGCTTTAGCATGTCACCCACTTGTTCATCAATGACGCGGCGTTCCGTCGATGATACGCGGTACGGCCGCTGCCGCAACGGTGGGTGGGCACCTGTGTCGATGCGGTGACACACAGTCGAAGTTCGGCCAAGAGTACTGCTCTGGGTATCGAAAGCATGACGAAATTTGGTGAGTAGGCCGAGGAGTTCGTCGCGTTGCGTGGGGGTTAAGCCGTCGTCAACGACATTGCTGAAAATCTCTTGAGGCAATGGCGTACTTGAAGAACAATAGGAGAGGATGTTCATCTCCGCCGATCCATCTGGGACGTCTAACGTAGCAATAGGTTCGTAAGGCTCCACAGTGCCAACCGACTCACCGCGAAGCAATGTAATCGGGAACGGGAATCGGTTGCAGAAAAGAAGGTTAGCCGCAGAGTCTTCAAGGGCAAGCAGAGCGCTTGGAAGCGGTACAAGGTGGCGATCGGTGAAAGCAGTGGAAGGGGTGAAGAGTACATTGGCGTCGGAGGCAGCGGAACAGCATACAGGTGCCATGACATACGTGTGCGGAGGGACTTGGATGTCGTGTGCAATAACCAACTTGGCGCGAGAGGACGGGACGTCGTCAGAGATGGCACCGCCAAGAGAAGAGAAAGCTACTTCTGCTCGGAAACAATCAATGACGGCCTGGTGACGAGAGAGGAAATCCCATCCTAAAATGATGTCATGCGAGCAGTGGGGCAATACGACGAACTCAACTGTGTAGAGCTTCCCTTGAATTACAACTCTCGCGGTACACGCAGCCACCGGCTGGACGTGTTCTGCTGTGGCTGTGCGAAGTGATGGACCAAAGAAGGGCGTTGTCACCTTGTGAAGTGAACGGCATAGTTTGTCGGCGATTACGGGAATAGCAGCACCAGTGTCAATGAGCGCAAACACAAACACCTTCGACGACGACATCTATAACATTTGGAGGCGAGCGTAGAGGGCTTGGGCATTTCGACGGTGACGTAGTTCTTGCCTCGGGAACTGCGTAACTTAGTTTTCCGGTTCGGTAGAGGATGGACGCCGACGCATCGGGGAGAGCGAGCGACGGCGGGGGGAAGGAGATCGGCGGCCTGGTGGTGGTCGAAAGCTTGGCTGGGGTGGTTCTGTGTCACGGTCGGGAGCGTAAGACAGCGGGTGATCGCAAACATGTGTGCGTGCGTCGTACTGTGGACGTAGTGGACGACGGCGACAGAAGCGGGCGACGTGTCCGGGTATTCCACACGAATAGCATATGGGCTTATTGTCTGCCGTGCGCCACGGGTTCACGACTCGATAGACTGGGGATTGTGGCGGCACTGGGGCAAAGACAGGGGTAGCCACGGGAGCTGGAGCGCGGTTCACCTGTGGTCGTGGTCGAGATAATGCGTCGGAGTACGTCAACGGAGCGGCGACTTGAGGAGACCGCTCTTGCGGGAGAACCTCGGCCACTTGCTCCTGTATAACATGCCGAATGGTCGGGCTGAGGCACGAAGTTGACTGCGGCGGGGTGGAGATGAGCGAGAGCTGGCGGGCAACTTCTTCCCGCACGAAAGCCTTGATCTGCGAGAGAAAGGCGGGGTCTTCAAAACTCGGTACCAAGGCTGACAACGACTCCTGATGTGGTACAGGGCGGCGGGTCACAAGGCGTTGTCGGCGAAGCTCGTCGTAGCTTTGACATAGATTGATGACCTGGGTGACAGTTGAGGGGCTCTTGGAAATCAGCATTTGGAAAGCATCCTCATCAATACCCTTGAGTATGTGCCTGATTTTATCTCCCTCGGTCATTGCTGGATCGACACGCTTACACAAATCGATCACATCTTCCAGGTAGCTGGTAAAATTCTCACCGGGCTGCTGAGATCGGGATTGAAGGCGTTGTTCTGCGCGAAGCTTTCGAACGGCCGGACGCCCGAATACTTCGCTGAACCTTGTTTTGAAGGCTGTCCAGCTGGGGACGTCTGTTTCGTGGTTCCGAAACCACAAGTGGGCGATTCCAGTGAGGTAAAAAGATACCGTGGCTAGTTTCGTGACGTCGTCCCATTTATTGTGGACACTCACGCGTTCGTAGGTGGAGAGCCAGTCATCAACGTCGTGGTCGTCGGTGCCACTGAATATCGGAGGGTCCCGCTGACGGGTCGCTCCATGGCAGGCGCTGGTCTGGGGAGAACCTGGTGTTGAGCTCGAATCGGTGCCGGTAGCCATGGTGGGACGGAGAGTCCGGCTGCGCAGTTCCAGGATGATAGGAAACCCAGCAATCCTCCACCAATTGTGATAAGGAAGTTCAACCGAACCGCAGTTATGGAGGACAGGGTCGGCACCGACTGGCAGACACGATGTCGTCTAGGCTTAACTAACTACAGCAGCAAATCATGTTCAGCTCACGCCCCACTAGTGCAGCATTCGCGATCCGGCTTCTTCACTACAGTACATAAGGAAAAACCGCTCTTTTGCTTTTTTCATCACACTTCGATAGACCACCTTTGTCCTTCACGAGCTTAACGCTCCTGACCATGGACTCGCACACAGAAGAAATTACCTTGTCGGGATAACCCGCATCAACTAAGCGTTTAGCTTGGTTATGAAAGGCAGAATTCGACACGTGCACACACGACTTCCTCAGTGAAGCATTTAAGATCGTCTTCACAGTGGCGAGTCAGCGCCGTGTTGTTCATTTCCGTCTATTGTCCTCGTCTATGTTGCGCTGTAACCAAGTGAAAAACAAGGGCTATGAGGGCCAGCTTCGCCCTGAGAGCACGCGCTCGATGCCGCGGGAACCGTCTTCGGCTACCATCGTCCCCGCATTTGGTCTCCGGCTTCTCCGCCGTTGCCTCGTCGTGTGTGCGAATAGCTGTCCGATACGCTGGAGCCACACATCTCGACGTTTGGCATTTAGCTTCCCTCACGGAAGCGAAAACTCCTTCTTTCCGTTGTTGTACGTGCTTTTGCGGCATCCCAAAACATGCAGCGCTGTCGGCAGATTCAAGCATGATCGCGCAAGGTCGAGCAGACGCCGCGCGCGTTGCACGCCCTGGTTACGTGGGGTGGACAACCAAGATGGCGTTCGCCCGACCTTCAAAAAGCTAGTGGTGCGTCGTGCTTTGCGATCGCTTAGCACGGCCGAAGCCGAATTTGCATGGTGCGCGGCGGCGCTGCCGTCGACAGCGTCAACCCCAAGCACATCGGCAAGAGAATGCTGGGCTCTCGCGTCGTGTGCTACTCGCTTGCGGGGATGGGTTTTGGCGGTACAAGCGCTTCGCTTACTTCATTCTTCTACAGACTTCTTTTATGACGCGGTATATTTAACATATTGCACAAAAACTCATAACTGCGCCGTAACCGTGAACCTGTCCCATGCCATGTTGCCGACACCACGCACATAGACACACGTCAAGCACATGCATGTACTCACTGATAATGTACTGTATATTTTTACTGTAAAAAAACACTCCACTTGCTCCTAGTTACCTTCTATTGTCGTATTTACCGGCACTTTCATAATTATTTCTCAAACTTCCCCCAAAGGGTCGCTTACAGCCGCAACGCCCTCTTGCGTTTAGCTGAACGTACAACGGCGGCCAAGTGCCTTCTCAACTAGCTTCATCTACACATCTACGAAGCAAACGAGAGAGGAGGCGTCTCCACACTGACACGAATGGCGCTACTTTAGTTATTTTAGGGACTTTACTCGAACCTCGTAGGAGGCGGCCGTTTTGATGCCGGTGGTAACAGTGTCGTTCGTTCGCACTCGATTCTAACGCGCATGCGATTTTTGGACCCGTTTTATCGGAAAAAAGGTGCGCGTTAGATTCGAGTAAATACGGTACATCACAGAATAATGTACCCATATTATCCATGTCATGTTTAATATTGCTTATTCACATGTTATTTCTAACCAGTGTATAATGAACGTATGTAACCCCACCCCTTATGTAATGCCCCTGTTGGGCATTACAAGCATTCTCAAATAGTGTTTGGTTGGGATTACAGGAATTATTATCACGTCAGGCAATTATAGGCTTGTTTTATGTCCTTAGAGGACACTGACCACAAAAAAACTACGAGACAGGACTTTACAAATGAGCGCTGCCCATGATTTCCTGCCTATACTATGTGGATAGGCAGTATGTGTATATTTTTTTAAGAGCCACAACCTCAGCAAAACCTAAAGATGTTGCATATGTCTAATGGACATCTAATATATGCATAAAAGAGGCTGCAGTTACACAAGACTTTAGTGGTCAGAACATAGTGAGATATTTGGAAGCGACATGCTTTGATACTATGTAAAACTGTGCGGGAACCGCACCTCCTCGCACCTTAACGAGGTGTGGCCCTCAGATGGTGGCAGGTCATGGTCCAGTTATTTCAGTCATGCTTACATTATCCGCAGTATTGTACTGTAATAAAATTGAATACTTGGGCATTCATAATGTCCTTAAATTATTTGCTGTGCAAGCACACAATGTACGCTGTGCTTGCGTGTCACGAGTGTGCGAGGATCTCGAGAGCGCTTGCTCCGATGGATTGAGGGAGAGAGTGACGAAGAGGCGTAACGCGTTGACAAAAACCAAGACGTTACTTTATGAACAGTAATACCAAAACACGAAAGACACGTAAAAGATGAAAAAACACCAATTCGCACACACAGAGACATAAAAAACTAGGTGAACAAACTAACTAGCAAATCTATATATCCTCCGCGTTGGGCGCAGTTCCAACGAGAGTCAATCAATCCTGGCAGGCTCTCCAATTATTGTCACTAAAGTGAGCGAGGATCTCGGGAGCGCTTGCTCCGATGGATTGAGAGAGTGACGAAGACGTAAGGCGTTAACGAAACCAAAAACGTTACTTCATACAAATGAGCGCAAAGACATGAAAAAGATGAAAAAACACCGATTCGCACACACAGAGAAAACTAAAAAACTAGGTGAACAAACTAACTAGCAAATCTACATATCCTCCGCGTTGGGCGCAGTTCCAACAAGAGTCAATCAACCCTGGGCCTCGCGTTTATGACAAGCATCTATTTGTCGTACATCCCACCTTTTGTTATCAGCTTCTAGGTACCTAGGGACAGAATGTATAGGGATTTTCGACAGTAGCGCCGTCACTTGTTGGCGGGTTTTTTTGCATGCCGCCTAAACCGACCGAACCACCGAGTCAGGTGTTCTCTGACCAAGTACCGAGACCGAGCGACCGAGAAGACACGCGGCCGTGCCGCCGTGCAAGTGTTCTGTGGCCGTGCCATGGAGCGTGCACATCTCGGAACACGGCTCCAGTGCTTGTGCGTTTCGTCAACGCAGTCCGGTGCCCCGTAGCGAGTTCGCCTTATCTATGAACATCGAGGGCGAAGATTGTGATGTGCTGCCTTTCCACGTAACTCTAGCCGAGTTACAAGTAGGTCCCGTGCCGATCCCATGCCTATCGCGCGTGTCTAGAGCGGCCGTGCTGACCGCGCGTCGTACAGCTTCATTGGGGCTCTGACAGCCTAGGTAGCGAGCTTTGGTTACCCTTGCCTACTTTGCCGTGGCCACCTTTGACAGATCGACGACTTCGTACGACACGTAAGTAATAATCCCCGTTATTCGGAGCTTTGCGCTGTTACGTGCTGTCGCATGTAATAGCCAGAATTTTCATTTGTGACACCTGCAGTAGATAAGTAAAGCATGCAAAATTTACATTTGTGGGACGAACTTGACGAGAGCTACATACATATTGAATTCAGTTGCACGTTGAGTCTTTCATGTATGTGCCCCTTTTGTAAATGTAGTTTTCATCATGCAGTTTTTGCTCTTTGTCCCACAAATGTTGCATCGACTAGCCCAACCGATTCATGCTCCTACATGCAAGAGTGGCCCGACAAATTGGAATCCTTGTTGCAGAAGATTGCATTTTCAGCACACATACCACTGCATGCTTGTTTTGGGGGCATTGTAAATCAGGCTGCAAATTCTGTTAATGGTAAATGTAGCTCTGTGCTTCTCTTTATTTCAGGATTTCCCATATAGAGAGACAAAATGGAAGGGCAGACCCAACGGGCAGCAGTTGTACAGCTTCAAGAAAGTGGCAATGTACACCAGGGGCTGTTAATCGTCTTTATTACCAGCACTTTGGAAAATATATGCTCCCGTTATCATTGGTAGTGGTGAAAGAAGAGGCGCCTTCAAAATAAGCCATTGCTGCAAGAGAGAAAGGTGGCAGGGTTTGAGTGACATGTGTACCAAAGTTCATGGTGATGGCTGCTGTTAATTTCCTTCATTTATATTTCATACCACTTCTGGCTACAGCATAGCACTGTGTTAGCGAACACTGCCTAAACATGTACTGCTGCACCTACTAACTTATCCATCAGCATTACCATGTAACCCAAGACTTTCTTCAAATGTGGCAGTGCCCTTCCAAAGTGACACAGCGTGTGTTAAAATGCACTTGCTCAAAACGACACTGTAGTTTTCTAGTTGTGTACAGGGGTATAACACAATTAGTACAATCTGCATGTATCCACTGTACCTTGAAAATCTTAAAGCATATTTGCCGTTGCTGTCCAAGGATGTCAATAAGAGTTTGATTTGTCTTTGCCAGCCATTCAGTCTTATTTAATGACTGTCTTCAAAAGTTTGTACTAGTTGTATTACCAGCATCTGAGCAGCGAATTGCCCCATAGTCACGCTGTCTCCCTCTGCTCGTGTCAGGAGCGAGCAGGAAACATTACCTGAGCCGTCCTCCACTTTTCGTCATTATCTGTGACTAGTACTGCAGTGTGTTGGAAAAGATACTGCAGAAGTGGGGGGACCTTGCGGGTAGAAATGAGCAATGGCTTTAAATATTGCCACAACCATATTGCCATGCACATGTACAGGGCCTTGCTCATATTAAAGCAATACGGATATTATAGCCATACGAAAAGACGAAGGTGTTGACATGGCCATGGTGGAAGCACACTAATGCAGTTAAATGCAACAGAGGATTAAATTCGTGCATGAGACCTTGCAAATACTGGATAATTGATAAGATGGTTTTGGACAATGTGTGTGGCATGAAGTAATACCAGTGCCTTGAGTGTGATAATCTAATAAATCGGTAGAGAATACCAAAATGCAACATCTTTACCATTTTCTCAATGAGCCCCTCAACAGGCCTGGCCATTTTGAGGTGACAAGTACATGGCACGTTCGTGTTCATATCTGCCTAGAACTCCATCGTTACATGCTGTGGAAGGTGCTCAAATTTCAGACTGAGTGCTGTTTACCCTCCCCTTGCAAGCATCATGCACCAAATGGTGGACGATGATGCCACGCACCGTGCGCCGCACGCCATGTCACTACAGTGCGCCTGTGTCGCTACAAACCGTCACACTTGTTCAGATCATGCAGTGGCTGCTCGAATCAGTTGGGAGGCACCTGGCTTCTTGGAGAGGATGACCAACTGCGGGCACAATAGCAAGCACACTTAGTCTTTTTTTTTCCCTTGCTTCGCCACACAGCATCGCCACGTGTCGTATTGGCAGTGATTCGCCTCCCAATATCCTGGTGTAGTGCCGCATCAAACATTTTTACCTCTGATAATAATGATCCAATTTAAAAAGTTCTTGCAGTAGGTACCCCCCCCCCCCCAATGGGGCACGTAAGAAACCCCAGCGTACAAACTGAAATGTGCCATGCAAACTAAAAGATGTGTGCTGCTGCATCGTCAGTGCATATACGTGTTGCAATATTCTTGTACCACTTGAGTTTTTTTCAAGGAATGGCTTCGCTGTTATTTCATGCATCCAGACTTCCTGTCATCTGCACGATTACATTTTATAAAACCTAGCCCTGAAAGGCTCCTACTTGCAATTGCTAAGCTTTTTCACAAATTTCCCGACTTCCTTACTGCCCTGTGAAGCTTCGCCACCCTACACTGCAAGGAAGCCCATGGTAGAAGCAAATATGGATCACGGAAAGTGATGAGACTGTGTTCTGCTCAGCGAGCGCACATTTGCTACTTCTGTGCACAAAAGCCGAAATTTGGCCACACCATGAGATGTCACAACTTTCAAGTTGCGCTTTCCAACACTGGCACTGTGGCAAAGCGTCATTGTGCTAGGGCACAGCATAGGTAGTGGTCTGGTATTTCTTGTGACAAAATATTACTAACTACTCCTTTACACAAAGATATGTGTATTTGTTTTAAGCTGGCAATGCATGGTCGTTTGTAGTTACACAAGTTTCATTCTCTCAGTGCCAGTGCTAGAGAGTTAATGTACATCACTACAGCATTTATTTTCAACTTGACAGAGGGATGACTCATTGAAGATGTACTTTTCTTTCAGAGATGGCATAATTTGCAGGGACCTTTTTCCAGGTGGCAAGAGAGTTGAATATTCTTATGGAGATCTCCACATGAGGACTCCGGATGAAGGTTCACCATGCCACTGTACAGGACACACCTGCAATGTTCTCTCAAAGTGTTGGGCAAAGAATATCTTGCAATGATACTCACAAGCCTTAGTCTGGCTGGCTTTTCTGAAACAGGAAATTAAACGTCATTATTTACAGCATACAATGATTCGTGATATTCTACTTGATCACAGGCGTCCTGAACCTTAAAAGAGGCTTCAACATGCTTATCCAAGCACGGCTGACATGTTCCAGCTGGAACACAATAGAATGTAGCGGCAGTGATCTCTCAACCATGAAGTGCTCCATTTTGCTGAGCACTGATCCATTAACCCTACGTTATGCCGGCTGATTATTTACTGCGCAAGCTGATATGGGCACGTACAAGGGCTGAACTTGGTAACAACAATGTCCGCTGTCCCTGCGTTTGTCATTAACAGCCATTGCTTACAATGATAAACTCCATGCCTGTGCAGATTTGAACCCAGCCGAATAGGTGCAGTCCACACATGGGACAACTTAGGACAACTTGATTTGTGTCTTTTGAAAATTTGGCATTGTGTAAACATGAAACAACTAGCCCAAGCCTCGGCCCTAGCAATTTCCAAGGAAATTAAAGATGGCTGCACAATTTTTTAAGAACATTTTCACCACGTTCCTCGCAGCTTGCTCTGAGCAAAGTGCCAATAACACCACCTCTAGGCATGCACCTTTGAACAACTATCGGCAAGGCACTGCATTCTGCATGGTAACCGTGCTGTGTCACAAAGTTGCAAAGCATGTTGTAATCCTGTTTTCAGGTGACACAGAAAGAACGTTTGCTCACAAAAAAGCAAGCAGTTTGTCGTGTTGTTCTTGTAGATGGTGAACCCAGGACCACTGTCTGGCCAACTAAAAGTTCGTTATATAAGCAGCTTTGAGTGCGTCAATAGGAGTGCAATGCCAGGCATGCTCAGGAAACCACAGGCCTCCGGACTCACTGGTCGCTTGAGCTAACCTTCGTTCATTCCTGCCGGTAATGTCATTCATAACCACGTCCTTATCCTGCTCCACAACGACTCGCAGTGATTTTGCTCAAGCCCAATTTGCGAGAAATTACTCCCTCTGGTTGATCAGCCGGCACCAGTGGGAAGTCTCGCTCAGACAGAACCGAATGTTAAATCAGTAGCTATTGATATACACGCTAACCATGTCGACCGGTCGTGCTTAAACACCTAGCACAACAGAACGAGAGGCACACACACGATCGCTACACTCGCAGCTAATTTCTCCCCAGCTATCGTCAGTGTGCCTCAACACCAGGCTCCGCAGTCGCAATAGAATGATAGCATGGCTGATGTCAAGTGCTCTCGCTCGTACAGGGAAAAGATCCAAATAAAGAGTGAACATTACTTACGTGTTGTGGCAAGGTGGCACATCGCGGCGTATACATAGCGCAGTCGCTACGGGCAAGCATTTCGCATACTACGTGGCCAAATGCCGATAAAGCTCAACGACGCGCGATCGGCATCGGTCGCCGTACAAAGAGCAACCCGTCGTCAGAGACTGACGGCAAGTTTACAGCAGAAGCGGCCAACACCGGCCAAAATTAATGCGCACATGGACGACGTGGGCGTTGACAAGCGCGCAAGAGAAATTCTAGTACGCTAAAGCGCCGCCAACAAGTGACGGCGCCACTGTCGAAAATCCCTAGACATTGTCTCTAGGTACCTAGAAGCTGATAACAAAAGGTGGGATGTACGACAAATAGATGCTTGCGCGTTTATGTCCGCGGGGTCCGCGGTCGCGGCTCAAACTGAAGTTTGACGCCCTTACGTTGATTTTGGTGCGGTGCGGTTCAGGATCGGTGTTCTCTCGGCGTGTCGCGTCCTCGTAGCCGTCGTCGACAGATGCTGCTAGTGGTGGCCGCCGCTCACGCCAAGTCCGTCCATGTCCGCCGCCTTGCTTCTCGGGCGACGTGGCAAATCACCGGCCCGCTGTTAGGCCTAGCCTCGGCCTCCTCATAAGTGATGCCCAGTCTCCGAAATGACCTGACCCTTTGCTGTGATTCTTCTGCTGGTCGTCCCGTTCTGCCGGCCGTCCTGTTCTGCCGGCGAAGATGGATCGCTACACCGGGAACTGCTGCAGTTCGGCCGCTTCCACTCCGAAGTCCGCGCTCGATCGTAAGCCAGATCATAGCCTCAGATCGACGCCCCCCCCCCGGAGCCCGGCGCCCTCGTCACCGGTCCGTAGCTGGCAGGACACCCTTCGTCGACCGGTGCCACGCAGAGAATGCCAGCTCAACCTTCTTCCATCACCGATCGCTGCTCGGGTCGCGTGCCGCGAGCCCGCTGACAACCAATTATGAACACCGACGTGTCTACGGCGCGTGCTTTCCCGCGCCACTTCGCCGATCTCTCCGTTTGGCCTAATGGCCTGTGTTTTTGTGCCCCTTTTACTCATGACATTGCGTTCTTGCTCATTGCTGTTGCGGTAGGACCGGTGTCAACATTAAAGCTCTTTTCACAACAATGACAAAGATACTGTGCACACTTGTTTGAATCAGGATGTGGAACTTTCTTTTTCAGCTTGACTGTCTCTGCATGAGTGCACTATTCACCATGGCAGGACATGTTCAACTTGAATCTAACCGCAACAGTGGCTCATTATCAGCAATCTGTATTGGTGCTGCTTATCTCATTAACAGGTGAAAATCTACTGTTGTGTAAAAGGTCAAGCCATGATCTTTCTTATCAACAATGAAAATACTTGACCACATTCGTTGAAAGCAAGGAGACGAAGGAGTGAAATAATGTCCTTGGTTGAAGATCGCAGCTTCTCAAAGGTAGCGCATATGAGAAGCTGTTACGCAGATTTCAGGGCATGAATGTCGATGACTGTAGTATACAGGAACTCCGCCTCCTCGCTCATGTGAAATCCGTTAGGTACCGTGCCTAATATGTAGGAAACTTTAATTTTTACTGCTTACAGTAAACGTCTATTTAAAAAAAAATAAGTCAGTGTACTGGTCTTGCATATTTGACTAGTACATATAAAAATTGGCATTGAACGGTATGAATGTGTGAATAACATGACTGATAGGACATCATAACATGACGTGGGTTAATTCAGGATCAATGATAATGAAATCGTGTGGTGGTACACGATTACAGGGCACTGAGGCAAGAGACGAATGCACAGAAACACACTGGAATGCTGTCTGTGCATTTCTCCCTTATGTGTGCGTTTCATTGCCCTGTGATCATGCGCGCTAATTTGCGCCAAATGCCCAGAAGTCTTAAGATGTGTAGTTCCCACCTACCCTCCTTGGCCAGGGATAAAAGGTGGGCAAACAATATAATACCCTTATAAATGAGTGAAAAGTGTGGAAATTGTTGTACTTGATGGCTGTCTATGATTGAGGGTATCAAGTTGAGCTTAAAAATGTTTAGTTACTCCAGCAATGATAACCAATTAATTAAAGTACTCGTCCACTCTGGTAGGCCATACAATTGGCCGTAGGTGCGCTGCGAGTGGCGCTAGAAAGATGCCATTTCGGGTTCAAGTAGATCCTACCTATAACGTCATAAGTGGTCGGACTCGAACCCACGACCTTTCCGATATAGCGGGAAGTGCGTTTGGTCGTAACCTTGCTCTAAATATGGAGGCATAAAAATGTTTTCAGATTGGATTATATTTTACGTTGTAGGGATTGCCGCCAGGGGGACGCTAAAAGAGGTGAGGAAGCTGAACATAGCCGCGATTGAAATAAGTAAGAGATGGTTAGAATACTGGTGGCAGAAAACTAGAGAACGGACACAAATATTTATAGGGGAAAATATGGACTTTCTGCCATAAGGGGCAGGGAACTGGGCTATGAATTTCCGTTTTTGCTATAGTATGATCGATTTCATTGAAGTAGATTTAAAAGGCATAAGGAAAACTTAGAGAGAGGGAAAAAAAAAGTTCATAAATCTTACGAGCCTGGTGGCGCCCCGTTACAAAGGGGACGCTTACAGCATCCATCCATCCACGACGACGACACTGTGTGCGTGCAGTGCGCAGCGTGCTAGCCTGGGCCGGAGCTGGGCTGGACGCCCGTGGACGCTGCTGGGTACGACGGCTCTGAAGTGGCCATCTCCCACAAGGTTTAGATTATTAATTTGATAACTGGTTGGACTGGAGCCCGCTTCCTTGCCAAATGAGGAGGAGGCGGGGGGTTTAGTGGCTGTAAATTCGCTGTAAACAACAGTAGAAAGATGCCATTTGGGATTTAAGTGGATCTTGGATTGAGGTTTTTAATTTCATTGACAGTGGGGCATGTGACCTTACTAAAATGCACTGGTGTGCGTGTGCATGCGTGGGGAAAGGGTTCCCTTTGAGTCACACCCAAATTGGTATGGCCCCTCTCCAAACTTCATTCCCACTTTATAAAAAGAAAGCCAAAAATAAAAGCGTGGGAAAACCTGTCCCTGCCGAAGCATACCAGGTTTAAAGCCAATCAAAATTAAATGAAAAGGGGTTTTTAAGTACTACCCAAAGCGCTAAATTTCGTTAATAAAGCCGATTGATAAAATAAATTGTTGGGCAAACGATAACGAATTAGTCTCCCAAGGGCACAGCGAGCACAGAAACCCGGCTGGGCTTTTAATGACGATTGAGTAGGACGATGAGGGACAGAGCCAGGCCCTGTGTGGTTTGCTGATGCACAGATGATATGTGAGTGATTATATAAATGATGATGAGAATGAAAGTAACATTAAAATTGAAATACAGAACATATAAAAAGAGTTGATAAGATTAAAAAGAACCTGTAACAACAGTATCAGAAAGCCACATCACTGACTAATGTAGAAAGACACGATGCGTCACTGCAGAACATTGGACTCAAACTGTGGCCACGACACTCTGGATTCCGGTGACCCCAACGCACATCACAACCACCTGTGGCTACCGCGGTTTCCGAGGACTGAAATGCCCGGAGAAGTGGATGTTCCGATGTCAGGCAATACCACACCACTACACGCACTGCACACACGAGCCGGGGCCGTCAGATTGTTGTCGACACCACTGTACAGACCACTCTGCAGACCAGGAAGAAGCGTCGCTCTCATGCCGTGAGATCACCGGACCGTTGACAATGTCCACTTTAGCAGTCCCTGCTCGACCGGCGGACGTCACTCTTTGACCTTGGTCTCCAAGAGGGATGCGTGTGACCATGATCGTTAAGCAGAGGCATGGTTGCACAAGGCACGGCGCCACAGTCATCTCTGTGCGTCTGTATGTGGGCGCCGATGTCAGGGCAAGAGCTGGCTGAGGTCTTCGACCTCGCCAGTGAATGGCCTACTGAGCTGCTCCTTCCCGACATCGCGCCATAAAAGGTTTTGTGCAGTGTATTTGTTCGTACTTTGTGTTGTCCCTGAGTTGTCCCATGGGTACTGACGAATACTTATCCGATATCGGGTATTAGATCACTAACAAATCGAACCAGTCTTATGAACAATGCCCTGTTTTGGGGACGCTCAAGGAGGGCCTCGTATCGCCTATTTTCGAAATCCTCCCGCGTCTGTAGACGGCCGGTAAGGTGCCGCGTCATAGGGCATTCGAAAATGTAATGATCTACGCCGTCACATACCTGCCCGCACGCACAATGAGGGTCCCGGCTCAGGTTAAACCTGTGAAAGTAACCAACGAAACGGCCATGCCCTGTCAATAGGGTTACCAGCGCCCTGTTCGGAGGGAACCACGCGGGAACTTCGGACACACGCGGAACCCAGCGAAACAGGTACGTGTCTGAACTGTTTTCCGTCCAATCGCGGGCCCATCGGAGCCTCTCTTGGTACCTTGTGTCGGGTTGACGCTGATCAAGCAGGGCGCACCCAGAGATGAGGCCTTGCGCTGACTCTCGCCACTGTCCCAAATCGGGGGCAGTGGGGCACTGAATTTTTGAAAACGACCTAGGAGGGTGCCATTTGCAACATATCATCCTGGGGCTCATGGAAATCAAAGCCGCAACCTTCGAGGAGTCGAAACCAGCCTATTTCGCTGATACATAGAGAAGCCGTCGACAGCAAAAGGAGTGAGAGCCGACACAGATGACTTGTGTATACGTTGTTGCTGTTGGTACTGCAAATGCAATTACTTAAACAGTCAGAACAATTGTGCGAGATGCACATTTTGCAGTTAAACGTGCTTTGTATATCTACAAAAGCATCCGGACAGTGCGACATGAAGTTCAAGCAACAGTGCGCCTCAGCCAGGGGCGAGCGCGTCTGCTTTGTGGTTGCGCGCCCTCCTCCTCCACGAACGCTAGGCGACGCACTTGACGCGTGCCTCCGAATGCATCGCTGCCTGTTTCAGTAACCGCACTTCAAAGCATCCTCCCGCCTCGTCGATTCATGACTCGTCGCCACTGCTGTGTCGCGAGCGAACAGCTCAGTGCCCAAGCAAGAACAAGGGAAGCTTTATTTTGCGTGCCTCGCTTTTATGTGCTCTTGCGGAGAAGTCGTGGCGATAAGCTACACGCTTGCTGTTATCGATCGATGACACGCTCACATGACGTAGCAAAGTGTACTGTGCAAGCATGAAAAAAGAAGGAAGACAACAACAGGCATGACAGAGTACAGTATCCTATCTGTCGTTTTATTTCCTGCTTGCGCAGTATGATTCTTTTGATATGGATCAACTAGTCCGCAAGAGGTCTGAGGAGCTCGGAGCCATACTGGCAGCATGCCAAGATTTAAAAAAAAAATCATCGCCCATCCCACCCTCTGAATTTTCACGTTATCTGGTGGCCCCCCTCTTCTTGACCACCCCTTCCCACCCCTGGATAAATGCCCAGAGCAGTTCATAGAGCTACAGTGTACTAGAACATACGGGTAGTGGGCTCAGAGAGCGGCCGGGAGTGACGCTTCTCACGTTGACGGCACGAGATGGCGCCAGTAGAGCAGGAAGGGACGCTGCGAGCGCACGACCGCGTTGGACGTGCCGCACATCGGCTCCGTCGACTTTCGATCGGAACTCCTGATTACTTCTTCGGACCTCCGAGAAAATCTCACCACCTTCACCGGAATGTGGTCCGGTTCATCTGGATGCCTCACTTCGGCAGGTGGGCCCCTTTGACAAATTTTACGGGCAATTTACGTCTCGACCACACCGGCGCCGCCGCTAGGCCTAAGGGCCATGGCACCTACGGGTGGACTGAACAGCCGGCCCGGCACTGCAACCGCAACCGTGGCGGACACCAAAGTTGGATATGACCCTGACAGCATGATGTGGACCACCATCCCGTCTTCGAACAGCAGACCGGAGCTGCCCCAAACCTTCAAGAGCGCTGCGCTTGCTGCCGCGGTCGCTCGTCGAGAGCAGGCGAGGAACGCTCTAATGACGGCCTCCACAGACGCGGCGTCTCTAGCCACAGCTGACGCCGGCGTCTGCTCTCCAACCCTCTCGCCGCCTGCGTCGCGCTCCGCGGGCCAGAAGCGGGGGAAAAACAGGCCTTTGTGGCGGCCTCAACCTCTACCGAAGCCGAAAGCAACGGACTTCGTCGTTGTGCTCAAATGCCGAACTCAGCTGTCTCTCGCCGCCGTTTTCCCCGAGAACGGGGCCGGTCGCGCGCTCATCGCCCACCTCGGAGCGACCGCGACTCGGCTAGTAACTGTTGTGTTGGTGCGGGAACAAAATCTCATGTTGGTCTACACCTCGAATCCGCACATAGCGGACAAACTTATTGGTGAGTTTGCGGTTCCCTCATCGGTCGGACCAGTGCCTATGTTCGGGTACTTACGGGCGGACACCCAAGACTCCTGTTATGGGGTAGTGACGGTGCCCAACTCCGACAATGAAGCCACTCTTCGTGAGAGCCTTTACTGGCCTGAAGGCGAGATCCTGCACGTCCGGCGACTGGGCACTTCTAATAAGGTGCGCCTCACCTTTTCCGGCAAGGTGAAGCCCAGGTACGTCTCCTACGACGCCCTGCTGATCCCGGTGCAGCCTTACAAGAAAACTGTACCAGCCTGCAGTCGGTGCGGCTCTGTTGGGCATCGACCCGACACCTGTCCCGGCCCCAAACCAGACCTTTGCGGCATCTGCGGAAAGGCGGTGCCGCTCACGGATGGCTCCCGCGCCCCTCACGAGTGTACGCCTAGGTGCTCTCTGTGTGCTGGACCCCACGTCACCGGGGACCGGCGCTGTAAGGAGCGCTACAGGGCGCCTCCACCCAAGCCGCCTACTCCTCCACCGGGGGGTCAAGCTGGCGCCAGGAAGCGAAAACGTCGGCGCCGACGGAAGCCGAGGAAGCTGGACCATCGTGCTCCGCCGCAGGGGGCCCAGCCTTCTGCCACCAACCCTATCGTGCCCCCGCACCCTGGCGCGGGGGCTATCGGGTCTTCCCTACGAGGCCCAACTCCGGACGAACCTCCGGTCAAGAGGTTTGCTGCAGGGCAGGCTTCGCCCGCACCAGCCAAACCGAATCCACCGTTACCGGGACCCAAGCCTGCTGCCCAGGGGAACTCATCGTGGTCCAACCTCGTCCGGAAAGGACCCCAGGTGAGCGGCTCGGGCGGGGCAGCCTCTGCGTCCCCACCCTCCATGATTCCCCAACCCACACCGCCAGCCCCCTCCAGTCTCACCTGTGAGCAAATTGCATTCCGCCAGTTACAGGCCCAAGTTGCCGCGTTAACACAGGCTGTGAAGGCGCTTGCGAACCCCTCGTCCTCAGCCAATACGACGCAATCGGGGCAGGCGCCGGAGGCGATGGATAGTGCGCCCTCTCAACAAAGGGACACCGCGGAGCTCCTAGCCCCGATTGAGGCACGTCTTAGCAGCTTAGAGGCTCAGATGGCCTCCATAGTGACCACAATCGAGGATCGATTGGCTGCCGCCCTCCAAACCGTCTTCAACCGCATACCGAGCATGATTGCTGCCCAGTCACCCCAAGTCGCTCTTACCACCCGTCGTGCTAAGCTTAAGCGCATATCTAATTCTAAAGGACACCGGCCACTCTCCGAGGTGACCAAGGTGGACGAACAGTCAGGCAACTCGAACGCGACCTCGGATGTAAGCACCGGGTCGAGCAGCGGAGCCACTGTGAATTCGTTTGCTCCCCTGGAGGCTCCCCAAACATTTAGTTCCCACGATGGCGGGCAACAGTCCTAGATCGCGTCGCCACTGCGCAAATTCGGACCCTTTTACAATCCTACAGTGGAACTGCCGGGGATTTAAGGCCCGCGCTAAACGGGCTTCTCTCCGGCTCCACTTAGAAACCTATCCGCATCTGCCCGCAGTAGTGGCTCTGCAGGAGCCGGGCGAGCGCGCTTCCCTCACCAATTATACGGTGTACCAAAGGAACGCGCAAACCGCACTCTGCGTGCATCGAAATTACACCGCCAACCCGGTGGATCTGGATTGCGATCCGCTTTACTCGTACGTTATGGTGACTCTTCTCCCGCTTAGGAAGCAGGACCCGTCCCTTCACATCCTCAACATCTACAGTGCACCGAAACTGCCTAACGTGACTTACGCTGATGTTTTCAGCAAAGCCCTTAAGGTGGCAGGCAAAGAGCCGCTCGTAATTGTAGGCGACTTTAACGCCCCCAGTACCCACTGGGGTTACCGTAAGGAGGAACGGCGTGGTAGGAAGTTGGCGCAACTTATTTCCACCCTGGGCCTCACCCTCCACACGGACCCCGCACGTCCGACCCGCATTGGTAACTCTGTGACTCGAGACACATGTCCCGATCTCACACTTACCAAGAACATCAGGTATGCAGATTGGCTAAACACAGAGGAAACCCTCGGTAGCGACCACTGCATTCTTCTCACTACAATCCGGACGCATCCCCTTACTCGTCCCCACCAGCAGGCAAAACTCCCGGACTGGACCAAGTTCCGTTCGGAGTACACGAATCTGGCCCCCATAGCCCAACAAGGCTACACCACTTGGTCTCAGCACCTTGTGAGGTCACTTCGCGAAACAGAGCAGACGGTTCAGCTCTCAGAGGCCACGCCGACGGTGGATAACCATCTCTTGCGTCTCTGGGAGGCACGCCATGGCCTAGTCCGCCGATGGCGCCGACAAAAGCACAATCGTCAGCTAAAAATCCGCATCGCAGCCCTTACCCAGGAAGCAGCCGAGTACGCGGCCCAGCTCGCCGACTCCAATTGGGTAGAGCGCTGTAACACTGCCGCTAAGCAGATGTCAACCCGGAACACCTGGCGTTTCTTCAGGGCCCTCATAGACCCTAGCCAAACGCGCACAGAAACGCAAAAGCATCTTCAACGCGCGCTCCACACCTACGCGGGTGACGCGAACAAATTGGCACAGGCTCTTAGGGATAAATATCTCTGTGGCCGACAGGGCCCTCTCGGACCGGCGTATTCATATGCAGGCTCGAAGAATGCAGACTTGGATCGTTGCTTCCAACTTCACGATCTGAAAGCGGCCCTATCCAAAATGAAGCGAGGAACGGCGCCGGGTCGGGATCAAGTGACGGTTAAGCTTCTAGCTAACCTCCCAGACCCGGCCTACGTTCATCTCCTCGACTACTTCAATCAGATTTGGGAGGGGCGCGAGCCACTGCCAATTGATTGGAAAACGGCCCTGGTAACTTTTATTCCAAAACCGGGCAAATCTATAAACATTGAAAATCTCCGACCCATTTCCTTAACCTCGTGTGTGGGGAAGCTTATGGAAACAATGGTCAGGGACAGGCTCTCCGATTATCTTGAGGCCCGTCAAACCTTCGCCGACACTATGTACGGCTTTCGTCCACACTGCTCTGCCCAGGACATTCTTCTCCAACTTCATCGTGACGTTATCGAGCCGATCGAACATCCCAGCGACGACAAGGTAGTCCTCGCCTTAGATCTCAAGGGAGCATTCGATAACGTTACCCACGAAATCATTCTTACCCATCTGTCTCAAACGGACTGTGGGCATAATACTTTCAGGTACGTCTGTCAGTTCCTGACGGAACGGCAAGCGTACCTCCGTATTCAGGACAAGGAGCATGGCCCATATCCTCTAGGTACACGAGGAACACCACAGGGAGCGGTCCTCTCTCCCCTTCTGTTCAATCTCGCCATGGCTCATCTCCCCCCACTGCTGAGTGATATCCCCGGCGTACGACACGCCCTGTACGCCGACGATATTACGCTGTGGGTAACCCAGGGTTCTCTTGGCAGCATGGAGGCCAGCCTGCAACATGCAGCATCGGTCGTGGATGACTACGCCCGCCGCTGCGGCCTCGAATGTTCCCCTGCAAAATCGGAGTACGTGCATCTTCGCCCCAAACCGAAGGACACGACCCAAATTGCACTCTCCTTGCACACCGGGCCTATCCCGGAACGCGAAGAAATCCGCGTCCTGGGGCTCTTCATACATAAGAGCCGAAAAAGCGATACAACCCTGCGCAAGTTACGCAAGGTCGGGGATCAGGTGGGCCGCATGGTCCGTCGCGTCTCGAATAAGCGGGGAGGTCTCAGAAGCCACGATGCTCTGCGCCTCGCCAACGCTTTCGTGACCAGTCGAATCCTTTATTCGACACCCTACCTGCGTTTGCGCAAATGCGATGAAAACGCGCTGGAAGTTATTCTGCGCAAAATATACAAACGCGCCCTCGACCTTCCGATCTCGACATCTAACCAGCGTCTTGCAGATTTGGGAATGACCAACACGTACAGGGAACTTAAAGAGGCCCATCTTAACAACCAGTACCTGCGGCTTAGTAAGTCGCGGGCAGGGAGATGTCTCTTACACCGTCTGCATGTCTCTTACACCTATCACGCAGAAGAGCGGACCACGATCCCAGAGGACTGGCGTCATGCATTGGTTATCCAACCACTGCCCCGAAACATGGCTAGGGGGACATACGAAGGCAGGCGCACTGCGCGGGTTGCGGCCCTGCAGGGACGTTATGGTTCCCGTCCTGGAGTCTTCTACACGGATGCGTCTGGCCCTCACCACGGGGGATGGTACACGGCAGCCGCAGTCCACCAAGACGTACCCGTTCAAGGGCTCACTTTTCGAGCACCAAACATAACTCACGCGGAGGAAGTCGCCATAGCTCTCGCCGCAGCGGACCCCGCATCTCGGATCATTATTACCGATTCGCGGAGTGCGTGTCAAAATCTAATAAAAGGTCGCATCACTAATCGTGCTGCTCAAATCCTCAAGCGCTGTTATTATCTGGACCGCCCCTCTACACGCGCCGTTATCTGGACTCCGGCCCACGCAGGGCTAGGTGGTAACGAGGCTGCCGATGCCTCGGCCCGCGCGCTTCATCCCCGGGACCCGCCTTGCCCTCCATCGCCTGATGATCCAGAGCCTAAACCGGCAACATCATTTCGTGAAATCACAGCTATGTATAAATCGAACAGGCTCCGATTTCCGCCTCCGGCACCAGGCCTGACTAAAGCTGACGAGCGCTGGCTTTTACGGCTCTACACCAACACAGTATTGTGCCCGGCGATACTAAAGCACTTCAATTCGGCCTTCTCTGGGGAATGCCCGCACTGTGATTATCCGCTTGCGGATCTTTTCCACATGGTGTGGGCATGTCCATCTAACCCGGCGGTCCCCCCAATCACCTCCCCTTCACCCCCTACCCGAGAGAGCTGGGAGGCTGCCCTGCTCGGCTGCTCCACCTTGGAGGGCCAAAAGGCCCTCGTGGCCAGGGCGCGTGCCGCCGCGGCAGCCACAGGGGTCCCGGACTAGGGACCCCTCCTAGAGGTTGTACAGGGTCGGCCCTTAAGGCCGCCCCTATCTCTCTCTGTAAATACTACCATCAATAAATGTTTTTCACCACCACCACCACCACCAGTAGAGCATGGGCTGTATGCAGTACGAAGCTCGAGCAGGTTCGCGCACCATACTCGCGCTGTGCGTTACGTCGCAGCATGGAATTGTTGCTCCGCATTTCAGTGCATGTCCCGTGAAACAGTTACTGCTGCCCGCAAGAATCGCCGGACTAAATGGCATACGTAAATGATATTGTGGCTTGTAAAACCGTACAGCATGGCTCGATGGGACCGGATTTGCTCAGAGGCGCTCAGTGTCTTTAATGTGCGCTGTCTCTAAACGACGATCTACTTACATAGAGAACATTGCTATGATAAACGGTTTGTCAACAGATTGAGAGCTCATTTTGGGAGTTCGGTGTGGTCTTGCCGGGGTCAGCACATGAAAATTTTTACTGGGCATACAAAGGAGAAACAGCCGCATCCGTATACACAATAAGTTTCGTCCTTGCATCATTCCGTACGCGAGAATTCGATGTTGGAAAAGTGAAAATTTCGAACCATCAATGACGTGAACGATTATTCCCAGATTATATGTAACTTTGCACAAATTTTCGGCCACGATTTGTAGAAGTCCGCCAAAAATAGGTGTCAGGTTGGCAGACCTACTCGTACGTTTTTCGGAATAGACCATTTTTATCATTCGATGCATCCTATGATGTTTCTGGGTTCGCAAAGGACAGACCCGGTGGTGCGACCTTCTAGCTAATTCCAAAGTCCGGTGCTATCATTGATTAATAGCGAGGTTCCCTGGCTGCAGAGAGCTACTGAGCGGTTTTAACATATAACTTCCTACCCCCCGAAGAAACCAAAGCGTTGGTCAGTAACAAATAGCCACTTGCGTGTTCTATAAGATGGAAGTACAAGAAAGACATGTTTTCATGACATACCCATTCTTTATTTACAGCCGTGCAGGTGTATTGTGTTCCCGAAAGTGCATAATTAATAGGGCGTCCCATCATGCACTAAATTTCTGAGAAAGACAAGTTCTAGAAAAAGCTTCTCAGCTAAATTCATACTTGCAGTAGTCGTACGTTTGTACTTACAACGTCTACATTTTATGACTAACTGTCAATTAATATTCCTTGTAATTAGTCGACTTCATAAATATTGCTTAATTTAATCGCTAACAAGTCCGTGCAAAGTAGTAGTCCGCCTCAGATAACCCGGACATCAAGCATTTCGAAAAGAAAACAAAAGTCGCGAAATACGTGTTATAATGAAATAGACGCGTGCTTGCGCACCTCTGCTCAAGCGTCCCGATGTGATGATTTGGCAAATGCACGGCTGCACGCGTTTGTCGTCGCAGCGTACATGTCTTCGCCATGCAAGGAGGTTCGAAAAGTGTCACGACTTATATGGCAGCGAGATAAGCGTAAGCGTGTTTCGCGATGCATCATGCTTGTAGCTATGTAACTGCCAAATATCGCTTGCAGCGCGCATTTATTTCGCATTCCACGCATACTTCAAGGCTGCTTGTCTTTGCTGGTAAAAAAAAAACAAATGTGACAAAGTTCAGCATGAAGGGAATCATTCCCGGTTTATCTGGAGCGAGCTGTAACTTTCTAACTGAAATATATAAGGGATTAAAGCGATATTTAAGATGTTGAGTAAGTAAAAAATATGTAATTGATACTTACTGATAAAAAAATACTGGTTGAAAGTACACGTCACTGCCCGGTATGTGAGACTATTTCGCTCCAGCGGTCAGATATAATAAATTCTTTGTGCATGGTTGTTGAGACACGACCCCGTGGTGTTCTTTCAGAGAACATATAGGCCGAAGAAACAACTACGAGCACTCACTCAACTTCGCGTGCAAGGTTTTTTTTTTTTGCTTTTTTGCTTTGGTGCTTTCGGTGACACATTGCCTTTTACAAGAAAGTGAAGCCTTCTGGCGGCACCAAACTTAGCGATGCTGGAAGTAAGCATCAGAGTTAAGCACTTCGGAGTTCTCGCTGCATCCTAAACAAGGAGTCTGAGCTTTGCGCAACATCACATCGACTGTGCTGTAGCTGCAGAACAGCGAAGGAAATGCGAGTTACTTCATTCTGCGCTCGAGGTAGCGGAGAACAACAGCACACGACACAGCGACGCAAACAGGACAGTAAAAAAAAGCAAACGCAAGTCGCTGCTACTGCAGCAGGCGGGAGTGCTGGGGATATTGCGGAGCGCAGCCGCCGAGCGTACAGCCCACGCTACCGCAGCGCCGCCGCATACATACGCGACCCGTCGACACTCTCCGCCTCACGCTGGCGCGTGGAGCGTGCCCTCTCCTGAACCCACCACCCATATTCTAGCGCACTGTAATAGAGCTCACAGATTCGATAAGCTTTTATGGCAAGGGGATTGTGGGGCAATAAGCTCTTCCAGCAACATCATTCAAGAATCCCCTAAAAAGTGTTGCAGCCCTATTTAAACGAAGCATGGAAAGGGTGTCGTCACAAAGGTAATGCAGTGCTTTCTCTTGGCTAATACTTGCTTGAAGCCTAGAAACAGTCACACGTAACAAAATGCCCAGCAATTGTGAACAAGAATTATCGCGAAAGAGTCCTTTCACACTTTATTAAAAACATACATCTGCCACATATGCAGGCGATGCAGTGACACAGCAATTTACAAAGCTGCAGGGGCGGACGTCTTATGCCACTCAAGCACTCCTCACTGGCGGACAACAAGCATCGTCATAAGGCCTGCAAACAGAAAAAAATCACAGTTTCACTTAAAGGGCGCAGCAGTGAATGCGGTAGCAAGAAACTGTAATGTTATAAAAAGTGAGGTTGGCAGCCTTTGGACATAAGCCTCACGTAAATCTAAAAAACGCCGGTGTAAACACGGCTACTCCAGAGACACTCTTCACAGTCTCTTTGCGTTGAGAACGCAGTCTGTAGAGGAATTTACGAGTCGCCCACTGATGGCTGCTGAGATAGTGCGCAAGCCAGCGATGACGCTCCTTGAGCGTGTGGGGCCGCGTCCCGCTCGACGCCATGTTTTTGCACGAATGTCTCCGCATCCCCCTTTCCCTCAGCTGGACGGAGCGGCGGTCCACCACTGCGACGGGGCCGCCCGCTTCGCCCATGTGGTTTTAACATAGGCTGCCATTGGGCAGCGAGAAATTCCCAGAATGTTTGCGCGTTCTGGCGTTTCTGGTTTTGGAGATGCCTCGGGAGAACACGCTGGGACTTGGAGAAGTGCGCACGTACTTTTGTGACCCTCCGGCCGACCAGGCCATCGGTCGGATGGCGTGCTTCTGCGAGCCCCAGCGACCACGGCGGCGACCTGCGACCGACGCCCATGTCTGTATGTTCTTCTTCTATTTTCCTTTTCTGAGGGCTCGCGGTCGCGGGTGCGCTAGCCGGTGTTAGGCTCTCCTTCCTTGCATGGTTATTTTTGTGTGTTATTCTGTGTTCGCGTGTTGTTCAGTGTCATTGTCCTTTGTTTGTGTTCGTGTGTGTTCGCGTGTTGTTAATCGTTATTGTTATCCTTTGCTTATATGTAATTCGATCTTACATTCGGCCTTGTATTATTTGTTTTAACGTTTATTAAATTACCATGCACGGAGAGTGACGCCTAATGTTCTCCTCTTTAGCCGCGTGCGACGGTTCGCGCTGCCCTGCCTGGAGTCAGGCCGCAGGCCGAAGCGCGCGGCACCGCGGTGGTGCATGGCTGAGATGGCTAGCGCGCGGACGCGACGACCTCATTCTCTGCTCGTTGAGTGCTCGAACCCACTGCAAGGGGTTGCTAGCGGCGATGCCGTTGCTAGCAGTAGTAATTAGTAGAAGTTAACCCCCGACATTTTGGCGCCCAACTAAGTGGGGCCAGGGGCCTTGCCCTTGGTCGCTCAAACGACGAGCAGGTGTCGGCAGAGTGGGGAAGTTGCGTTCGGTTCCCAGCGTCAAATGCGCTTTGGTTGAGGTTGGCCGTCTCTGCCGTGTATCGCGCGCGTATCTCTTTCTTTGTCTGTCCTTCCTTTTTCCTCTTGTCATTGTATCGTGGTGTGAGGAGAGGCAAATGTCACTTCTCAAACGGATTGGTAACCCGCTTCGAAGTTGTGTGAGGCGAAGCGTGGACGAGGAAAGGCGTGATGCAAGTTGCCACCGAGATGCAGCAGTTCGTTCTTGGTGGCGGAAACTCGTTGGATTTACCAAGGCTTCCATCATGCCATGGCCGGGAGATTGACCATCTTGTCTCCCGTGCGACGTTCAAGTCGGTGAGTCCAACGGTTTTCTTTAGACTTCGCGTCGTGCGCGTCTTTCCTCACTAAATTCAGAACCAGTGAAAGAATAGTTGACGCGCTATTTCTTGCCCGGGTCGCCGAAAGTCTCTTTTCTTTAAATGTTGACGGCGCTGTTCGGTGCACATGGCCGACTTGCACCGAGGGAGGCAAAGATGACGGAAAGGACGCTGAGCAGAGTGTCGGAACGGAACGAAAAACGAAAACGAAAAACGAAAAAAACGATATTTTTGACCGGAACGAAAACGTAACCGGAACGTTATTTATTATTTCGTTCCGGAGCAAAAACGAAATATTTTTTATCGTTTTTCGGTTCACGGGAAAACTTTGCGATCCGGAACAACCGAGGTCATGCAACGTGAGCAATAATCATAACTCAGGGTTCAACGTCAGCTCGCATCTCGGGCAGGTATTTCAAAGGAAAGATGCGTTGAAATAATGCAGGAAACCAAGAAAGTGGCAACCATAGCTGTTTGTATTAAATTCAAGCGGAGTTTCGCGTGCCTCTTGCACAGGCCGTCGTGGAGAGAGAGGGCTTTGTCGTCGCTTATGTGTTGAAATTTTGGGACGAGCGCGAAGAGCGGCAACCGGAGCTGTAGATGTTAGCACAAGTGGCCCTTGGTGTCCCAGCCACACAAGTCAGCGTCGAGAGGGCATTTTCGGCACTCAGGTTCGTTTTGTGAGAGCAGCGGTCTCGCTTATCGGCGAGTATACTTGATGACTTGCTGCTCCTGAAATCGTGTGCCCCCCTTTGACGAAAATTCGGGATTCAAACTCGAGGAGAAATAAATGCCAAGTTTTTGTTGTGTCCTTGCTTCGAAACTTTTTGCGACTTCCCTCATAGTCACACCGTGGCTTCGGGACGTAAAACCCCAACAATTATTATTGCATTTCTGTGTATTAGTTAACTATTTTTTACTGTTTTTAAAACGTACTTTTAATATTAAGTATTTTGCTCCTTCATATCATTGCAAAAAAAAAAACGTTATGAACCGTTACGGAACGTTTATTTTTCGTTCCGGAACGAAAACGGAACGGAACTTTTTTCTGTAGAACGAAACGAAAACCGGAACGAAAAACATTTCGTTCCGACACCCTGACGCTGAGGCGAACAAAGAAAGTAGAAGGAAGGCCATCTTCCACGAATAGCCCTTTGGGCACCTGTCTATCTTCGCGCACGCAGAAGGGGAGAGCGTTCCAGCGGAAGGAGGCCATTGTGGCGTTAATCAGCCGGCCGGTCGGGGGAAAAGGATGAAGGAGGGGGTCCGTCCTCACTGGGCTCTCCTCAGGAATCTGGTTTTTTCTTGTTTGTAGTTCTTTTGCTTTTTTTCGTTTGGCCCGAAGAGCGACGTAGTTGACGGCAGAGTGACCCATGTGTACATAATGTAAATAGTTTCTTTCGTGGTTTTGTTTTTCGCCTCCGGGAGGCGAGGCGCCTGAATGTGTTGGTACTGCACATGGCGCGCGCGCGGTATCGCTGTCTTGTATTGCGGCGAGCGCGGGTTTTGGGCCCGAAGCGGCTTGTGTAGCCGTGGCCTGGGAGAGAAAGGGGTTCACTCTGTGCGGTCTGTACGAGCTTGGCCACAGTATCATGCCACCTTAACGGTTAGCGCTGCGTGTTTACGCGCGTCGGCAGTGGCACCCCCCCGACAGCAGAGGAGAGCGATTGCGCGCCCCTGTAGTAATTCTGGCCAGTCGTCAGAGCGGAAGGCTTTAGTTGAAGTTACTGTGCTCTGCGATTTGGCACGGTGCAGTGTGAATGCTCAGCTGTTGCCGTCCCTTCCGCGTCTGTTCACTCCGTAGGCAACACGTTGTGGATGTCCCGTTTCGTTTGGTGTCACGGATGGGCAGTGTGCGTTCGTGGAAGGATTATCCGCTAGTGTAAGGTCATGCGGCGTCGCACTAGTGAAGACCACGTTTACATTTGTTACTGCCCGACTGATTCCAGACGGAGAGATAACCTGACAGAGACGTCTTTCTCTTTTTCTCCCTCTACACTTTCTTTAGCTTTTCTTCGCTGTTCTATGTTCTAAGTGTTTCTTTCTTTTTACGTACCGTTTTGGGTTTTTGGTTTTGGCTACCTTGAGAATGATTTCTAGCCCTGTGTTGTTTTCTTTTTCGTTAGTTCAACTGATTTTGGGTTATTGTGCTGCGCGGCTGTTTTTGTTCTTTTTTTTTTGTTGTCTGTTATGTTTTTCTGCCGCGCTGATTTGTCGGCCGAAGTCTGCGTGTCCGGAGAGAGGCGGCGTCGACGGGACGGCGAGGCTGCGGACGGAGCCGTGGTCGCGGCACTTGGTGCGGCCAGGAAGTCGACAGGGTCGACGGCACGCGAGACCTGCCGCGGCCGGCGTCCGGAATCCGGGTGAAGATGCCGTGGCGCGCGCCTGCTTCATCGGACACTTGAGAGATTTGCCGCGGTTGTATTGTCACGTTTGTTTCCTTGTTCTTGTTTTTTTTGTTTGGGGGTAGCTCGCGGATTTTAATGTGCTTCGGCTTCTTTGGACATTTGAGACGTGTCGTGATTTTGTTATCGCGTTTGTTTTTCGTATCTTTGTTTTCGTTTGGAGTTCGCGGATTTTATTTTGTATTGGCACCGTCGGTATCGTTTTTTTAGGGGGGCTTTTAAGGAGGGAGGGATGTGGGGCCGCGTCCCGCTCGACGCCATGTTTTTGCACGAATGTCTCCGCATCCCCCTTTCCCTCAGCTGGACGGAGCGGCCGTCCACCACTGCGACGGGGCCGCCCGCTTCGCCCATGTGGTTTTAACATAGGCTGCCATTGGGCAGCGAGAAATTCCCAGAATGTTTGCGCGTTCTGGCGTTTCTGGTTTTGGAGATGCCTCGGGAGAACACGCTGGGACTTGGAGAAGTGCGCACGTACTTTTGTGACCCTCCGGCCGACCAGGCCATCGGTCGGATGGCGTGCTTCTGCGAGCCCCAGCGACCACGGCGGCGACCTGCGACCGACGCCCATGTCTGTATGTTCTTCTTCTATTTTCCTTTTCTGAGGGCTCGCGGTCGCGGGTGCGCTAGCCGGTGTTAGGCTCTCCTTCCTTGCATGGTTATTTTTGTGTGTTATTCTGTGTTCGCGTGTTGTTCAGTGTCATTGTCCTTTGTTTGTGTTCGTGTGTGTTCGCGTGTTGTTAATCGTTATCGTTATCCTTTGCTTATATGTAATTCGATCTTACATTCGGCCTTGTATTATTTGTTTTAACGTTTATTAAATTACCATGCACGGAGAGTGACGCCTAATGTTCTCCTCTTTAGCCGCGTGCGACGGTTCGCGCTGCCCTGCCTGGAGTCGGGCCGCGGGCCGAAGCGCGCGGCACCGCGGTGGTGCATGGCTGAGATGGCTAGCGCGCGGACGCGACGACCTCATTCTCTGCTCGTTGAGTGCTCGAACCCACTGCAAGGGGTTGCTAGCGGCGATGCCGTTGCTAGCAGTAGTAATTAGTAGAAGTTAACCCCTACAAGCGACACCCCTCCGCCTTGCATCTTTTCATGCTCGTTAAAGACGGGCGAAGCGTTTCTTCTCCGCTTTGACGGCAGGGGTCCCGATCGGGGTGATGTTATTGCATGTGCCTTCCGAGCGACATAGATGGGCCAGGCTCATTTCATCTTTTTAAAAGAGTTAAATGCTGAGCCAGTTGGTGTTCAGACTTCACATTCATCGTATTTAGTACAAAGTAACACAGACAGCAAAGAAGGACGACAAACAATGCAGGCAATGGGTGGCCAGCCAACGGTGTGTTGTTTGTCATCCTCCTTTGCTGTCTGTGTTACCTCTGCACTAAACACGGTGAATGTGAAGTCATTTGATCTCTGCTTCAGCCGTGTTCGTCGCTCCAACCCGCATGCTTTTACCCGCAGGTAGAACCTGTGATTCGCAGGAGTCATCATCAATTTGTGCCTTATATAGGACATGACTGCAATGGCAAAAACTCGTCGAGACTGTCCATATAAATGCTATTGCAATAACAAGGAAATCATGCTTACATTCACCGTCACACAAGCATGGATCCCTTAAAAAGAACTCTTTTCAAGGCCCCCTTAAACAGTTTACATTCGGTTAAAGTGACACTCAAATGATATTGGTGATTTTACACAAATGCATTGTGCTGATAGCCAGAGTCCTGATTATAAACAGAGCAATATCAGTGCTGCGTGTTAAGTGTGTAATTTACAAGGTTTTAAATATCCACATTGTGGCATAAATCAACAAAGCATTTTCAACCACCCCTGCCCTGGTCGTGCAAAGTGCCCGCGACTGATGTGAGTGGCTTGCATAGGTGATGTCGTCGAGCACTGGGTGGCCAGCCAGTGATTGGCTTTCCTCGCTTATGCCAGCCAGCACTGTCACGGCACCCGGTGGCACACTGTGTTGCCTTCTTCATCGACCTGTGCACCTTCGCTACGGTGCAAAGCTAGGGGACGAGGAACTGACTATACACATGCACATTTTGCTCTCCTTAGCAGCCGTTCGACTTGCAATGCTGGCGATAAATTTCCTAAACGTGCCCCACAAGATTTCTTGTGCTAGTCTTGCGTAGAGGAGCACCAACATAGCCACTTAAGGGCTTATTAACACAACCCTATGCAAGTAATATCACACAATCGATGCCATTCACACAATGGCAGAACTTTCCTAAAATGTATTTGGGTTGTGAACACAGAAGAAACTTGTCACCTTGATCATAATATAATTTTGCAAGCAAATCTGCTGCACTGTTCAAGATGCAAAAGATCAGTGAATAAAATTTCCTTTTCAAATTCATCTCTCCTGAGTGCTCGCATTAAAGTACTTATAAAGGCCAGACGTCCTTGTCAAAGGTGCACTCCTTTGACAATGCACTATGCCTTCAGCAATCTAAATTAGCTTCATGGGGTAACACAGACAGCAGTGCTGTCTGTGTTACCCCATGAAGCTGCTGTTATATAGCCCCAGTGCACTGCCCCATCCAAGGCTACCTCCATTTTCAGTGTTCAATTTCCTTACAATAAATAAGCTCATCTGGTAAAACCATGGCAATATCATTCATTGCATACTTAAACAGCCACAATTACATTATGCCTTAGTAGAACTTGTCTTTGGACGAGTTGGTTCATGCTTCAAAAGCAAAAAACAAAAACAAAAAAACGGAGCGCTAAAATACGACACACAAAGAAGGAGGCTACACATTATGCCACTGATCGAAACAATCTTGGTAACCAAACACTACAGTAAAACCTTGCTAATTCAAGCTTCAAGGGAACCATAAAGTTGTTTGAATTAAGAGGAAGATGAATTAGAAGGCTAGAATGAATAGACATCGCACCACACTGTGCTGGCAGGGCCCAAAGAAGACACCTCTGGACTCATTATCACAATTAGCCATTATGCTTAGGGATATTAATGTGCTCAAATTGTCGGGAGTTTTCCTCCAATTATGATGAGCCAAATACAGAGGGCTGTGCCAGGGCGTCAGTTTGAATTATGGGCAAGTTCGAATGAAGCTTTTACTGTACTAGGTTACAGATCATTACAGATGCGTTAACAGATCATTAAAAATGATGAGCAGGGAATGTCACTGGGGCCAATGTTTCAACAAGGGTGTGGAGCATGTCAAGCGAGCGAATAACACAACAGCCGGTGGGCAAGTGCCTAGACGTTTATTCACAGACCTCCTACAGCTGTCGATGCTGTGCTGCCATACACCAGCACTGCCATACACTACATCCTCCCTTCAATAACAACATGACAGAGGAACCCTTAGTCCGAAAGGCAACATTCACTGGTCGAGCCTTTTCGGCCTGCAGATCTTTCTGCCAAACGTGCGATGTAGTGCCTCTGCAGTGGAGTGGATATGGCAGTCTGAGCCGCCACAGGATTTCCAGATGGGCTGATTGTGCGTTCTGCAGCAGATGCATTCAGTTGTGTATACCCATCGGAGTCTCCACCATGTAGGATTGAGCTGGCCCCAAGAGAGTCGCGAGGAAGTTGACAGTGTGTGAGGTGCATGCCTTCGGTTGAAGTTGGATGCTTGGCACCTCCGGTTATCTTCATCGTGCCGAGTGACTGACGTGGGCCAGGCTGCCTTCAGCTGGTGCAACATCTTGGCAACCCGGTTCTGTAGGCCCATGAGCAACTGAGCCCAGCTCACTATTTATTTATCCCAAGGTTGTACCGGTACGCCAGAACCACAGCAGGCCTTTGACTGCCCTCACTGCCCATTCCACCTCCCTATTCAACTGTAGAAAATGGGTGCTGCTGGTGATGTGGTGGAAGCTGTAGGAATCAACAATGGTGAATAGCTCTCTTGCAACAAACAGCGGAAAACTGAGGACCATTATCGCTGCACATAAGTCTCGGGATCCCGTGACACGCAGAAACGCTCTTCGTGGCATTGGTCAACAGGTGCTGTGGTGGAATGACTTTCAGAAAGTGCGATAGGTAATCCCCTAGAAGGACATAGTTTTGGCTGTTCAGATTAAAAAAAGTGACACCACCTCTTCCCAAGGCCAGGGTTGACCGCACCATGGGCTTTGAAAGCGGCACCGTTTGCACTGGAAAGCAGCACAAAGCAGAATGAGAAAACAATGAAGAACTAGACAAGACAGCGCTTGTCTTATCTAGTTCTTCCTTGTTTCCTCGTTCTGCGAAGGTGAAGGTGAAAAAATATATATATATAAAGGAGTCTCCTTAACTTTAGGTCGAGTGGTCCCATGCCGCCCATTTCCTACAAGGGTGGGTGACCCTCCCAGGTATCAGTACCTTCCAACTGTTCAGCACCAGGCCGGAATCGTGCTTGTCCCTATTTTACCACTGGGTACACTGCGGCAGTGGTGGATGCCTCCCTGCCTACCACAGCAAGGCGGACGCTCAGCTATTTCACCGAGGCCACGGTGGGCAAGGTGTGCCCAGGGGACCTACCAAGTCCTAATGGGACTGCCTTTCGGATAAGTACATGTAAACTGAGGGCCGGGTGTGTACTGCTCTACCCGTTTTTAAACCAGTCGGTGTCCGGCCAGCACTGCGATTTGAACCCGGTACCTACCGCATCAGGAGCGGATGCTCAACCATTTCGCCACCGCTGAGACACCAAAAACTGATTATCTGACTGAGATGCAATGAGGCACATGATGTGAACCACATTCCAGTGTTATCTTGCATGTATTTCTAGTGGTTTCGCCAATAAAGCTTACTTGAATTCAGCACCTGTGTTGTGTCCTCTTGCCTCTGTCTGTTTTTTCTGCGCTGTGCACCATGCTGATCCCAAATGGTAGCCAGAGGAAGAAACAAATGCCAAACAGGGTTATGAACGTGGTGTACTCTTGGGACTCAGGGGGACAGCTTAACCTGGCGGAAGCTCGACGTGGCATCTAGCTTGGAGAAAACTATGGCCTCTCCAAACAACCCAAGGCACACACAGCACGGAGCATGTGATGTTCTCGAAGAATCGCCTTATTGAG
The DNA here is from genome assembly GCA_013339685.2 of Hyalomma asiaticum. Lineage (NCBI taxonomy): Eukaryota > Metazoa > Arthropoda > Arachnida > Ixodida > Ixodidae > Hyalomma > Hyalomma asiaticum. The sequence continues at coordinate 6,119,986 of CM023482.1, read as the reverse complement.
GTGAGTCAAGTCCATGCAGAGTCGATAGCCGCCCGAGACCTTGGAGACAACCACTGAAGCACACAGTGTGTGCCTACAGTTACTGTATATGCTCCCTGTGCGAGCAGAGTTGCTAGTAGGTCCGCCATCTGGACAGCGCAAGCAACCAACGTCTTGAGGTAACACCAAATGTTACATTAGTGGCAAACAAGCATCTCCAAACATGTGACCATGGTTTCAACTGCACTAACCTGGTGTTATAGCCACTTTATCAGGGACAATCAATGACCACCTGATTAAACATGTACACTTGAACAAAGATGAGTGTGCTACTTAACATCAATGATGATAAACATCCTGCTGCCCAGCCGAGACATCGCCTACTGCAGGATGTTTTTGTTCATGGCTTCTTGGCAGTGATGTACGAAGTGCTCGGTGTGAAAAGTGCACCATAAAGGATAGAGATGCAAAGACGACGACAAAGAAGGAAGAAGCATCTGTAATGGAGTGCAACTCATGCTTGCACGGCAACCACCGCACATGTGCAACGCTCCCGCCGCTTATCGCGAGCCTCCTTATATACTCGGCTACGTTGCTGAATAAACTGCCTTTTGCTACCCGCTACTCGTCTGGCCTACATGGTGTCAGAAGTGGGGTACAGCAGTTAGTTTCTGCCGTGCAGCAAGCCCTTCAATGCGACCGCAGCTTTAACGGAGACAATACGGGGTGAGCGTCCCTCACACCCAAGTTCGAGACAACGTCCGGATCATCCAGAACTGCAGAGACAACTATGAGTTGACCACTGCTACCGCGCCCCACGCCGCTCGAAATCACTGGCGACATTTACCATAACTGGAACATCTGGAAAAGTGAGTTCAAACTTTTCGCAATAGCAACGAAGCTGAGCCTACAGCCACAGGATGTTCAGGCCGCTACATTTTTAATGACTATCGGCGAAGAGGCAAGGGGTGTTTTTCGAACCTTTAAATTTGAGAACGAGGAGCAGAAGAAAGATCTTCAAACCTTAACTCAAACTTCGAAGACCACTACAAACCAGTTACAAACCTCACCTTCAACGAGTTCCAGTTTGGTTCCAGGGACCAGTGAGTAGGCGAGTCCTTTAACGATAAGACTCACAGCGCCCAGGATTCTAGCAGCGCAGTGCGAATTCGGAGAGCTTGAAGATAGGCTTCTACACAGTAGAATAATCCTTGAGATACGAGGCAAACAACTTCAGCAGAGACTTATCTCTGAAAATCCCTCCTATGCTAAAATGGTTGAGATTTGCCATGCTACAGAACAGAGCAAGGAACAGGTCGCCAAAATCCGAGGCAGCACTTCTTTTGAATCTGAAAGAAGCATTTACGCCGTAGAAGAAAAAATGGCTCCCTGCCTGAAATGTGGCTTACAACATCAAAAAGCTGGAAGATGTCCAACAATGGGGAAATATTGCAAAAAAAGTAACGGCCGAAATCATTTTGCAAGTGTATGTCGCACTCGAAGCATGAAAACGCACCCAGAAGGACGACACATACGGCAAGTAGAAGTGACCTGTAACGAAAATACGAAGGAGGAGAACCGGACCCGACTGTCTGGCCTGGTCGAACGAATATGGCGGAACTCTAGCGCGAGCCCGCCCGTGACCCCTGCTCGCGTCAGCCGCCCCTTCGTCTTCTTTATTTTGTAGCATACTCCCGCGGCTGACGAAATTGCGGAGTTCTTGGCATTTCAGAAGCACGAATTGTCAAGGTTGTACACTTAACATCTGAATCGAATGCCGTCCTCAGGAGGTGCGCTCAAACGACATCGTCGCGACCGGGAAGCAGTTCCGTCGCATTACACAGCTTCCAGATTTCACGAGCCTGTTCGTGGTTTCACTCGAAGGCGACGTGTTGAAGGCGAAGTTGTCGTGATAGTTTGGTGGCCGCTTTGTCGATGCAAGAAGTTCTACTTGTGCAGTTGTGCTGGGCGGAAAGTGTTGCCACTGGCGGTGTAGCTGCGGGAGGAGGCTTGTCTTGAGGGTGCTTCTAGGTGCAAGCTGTATCTTTGGGACATGGTCACCACGTTGCTTGAAATCATTTGGAACTTGATCGTCGGAGGCTCGGTCTGCTGATGTTCCTCTCTGGTGCTACGCAGCTTCAAACCATGCAAATCTGAATGTTTATAGCGTTTGGGCTTCTTGCTTTGCTGCTCTCGATCTGAAGTGGTTGAGTTGCTCTTGTCACACCGGGACATCGAAGTAGGTCCCCAACTGTTTGTCGAATAAGACTGCACTGTGAAAAGCATGACGAAGTGGATGTTAGCTTATTCTTCTTACCCTCCTCCATGATCTTTGGGGGCACATCGACGACTATCAGTTCCGATGTTTTCACGCAAGACGCAAAGGAATCAGTAGTGACATGACCTTGACGTGGCAAAGTAGGCGGAGCTGTCACGGCGGGTGCCTCTCCAGCATGCACTGTAGGTAACGAAGACCTAACGGCAAGCGTTGGTTGCTGCAGAGTCGACGTTACTGAAGTGTTCGAGAGCACTGCGTCGTCACTGATGCACAGAATGACAGGCTGTGCGAACGTGGTGCCACTGACTGGCACTTCGCAGAACTGCGCGGACTACAACTTCTCTGGGACTGCGTCGGACACGTGGGAGGTCATGTCCGCATGCCGAGGTACAATGTGCTGGACGACGCAAGACAAGGTCGGTGCTGGAGTCGAAAGGCCGGGCGATGCGAAAATCGGAGCGTGTTGCGGCGAATATGCGAGCGGCGCGACGAATGGTCTCGCGGTGCAGGCGAAAGAGACGGGTAGGGTGTGCGTATGCGACTGGGTGGCGCGGCGAACATCGGACTTGACGAAGCTCACCTTCCAGTCGTATTCGAAGGATGTGGCCATGTCTGCTTCCAGGTCAGCGTCATAGAGCGTCTTCTGTATCTCCTGGTCGAGGGCTGTGATTTCCGAATGCACATACTCGACGAATTCTAGGTGATTTTTGAGCATTCCCATTGGGGTTGTGCGTTCTTCAAGCAGGGTGTTGAGGGTCGAGATGGCCTTGATAATCGCGGTGCGGAGGAAGTCGCGCTTTGTCCACAGTTGATCCATCTCCGAAAGGTGAAGGGCCAGACGACCGGGTGGGTTTCGGCACCAGAACGAATGTCAACAGCCAGACTCCCGGGTTTCGGCACCAGAAAGAATGTAACGAAAATACGAAGGAGGAGAACTGGACCCGACCGTCTGGCCTGTTCGAACGAATATGGCGGAACTCTAGCGCGAGCCCGCCCATCGCCCCTGCTCGCGTCACCCGCCCCTTTTTTATTTTGTAACATGACCGACGATGACGAATACTTCCTGCAAACGTTGAAAGTTCACACGGTCAGAGCGACGAGCACTGGGTGGCGATGTTCAATGTGGCCGGTGTTATGATCAGGTGCAAAATAGACACAGCAGCGAAGTGTTGCGTTATACCAGAATCTGTCTTTCGAAAGTTATCAGCGACTCCACCACAAGACAGTTCCGCTACCTTGTGTAGCTTTTCCTGTCACACAAAAAACGCAATCGGAAAGATAAACCTTATTGTCTCTAATAGAACGCAGAGCACCGAGGTTACGTTCATTGTTGTCGCTCAAGACGTGCCAGTTACCTTAAGTGGTCACGTCGCTTAGAGACTGGGCCTAATAAAACGCATAGATGCAGTCAACACTGAAGCGTCTGACACGTTGCTATCCGGCTTTGATGATATTTTCCAGGGCCTAGGACAACTTGAAGGCATCACCTATCGTCTGCAGCTAAATCCCAATGTACCACCAACCATCAAACCAGCAAGGAGAATTGCCGTCGCGCTTCAAGAACCAGTGAAAGCAAAGCTAGACGAGATAGAACGCGGCGGCGTCATCACAAAGGTGAAAGAGCCGTGCTTGTGGTCCAGCCATATGGTCGTCGTACTAAAGAATGGTAAGGTACGCATATGTTTGGATCCCTCCGATTTAAACAAGGCGATTTTGCAAGAGCATTACCATATGCTGCGGCTGCAAGCAACCAAATATTTTTCCGCACTTGCTGCTCCTTCAGGCTTTTGGCAAATAACCGTTGACGAACAAAGTTCGTATGTTTGCACCACGAGCACACCGTTCGGAAGGTGCAGGTTTCTGCACATGCCATTGGGCGTCACATCGACATCAGAGGTTTTTCAACGCACCATGCATGAAGTGGTTGGAAATTTGGCTGGCGTAGCAGTCGTGATGGACGATGTCTGGGGAAAGACAAGACAGGAGCATGACAGAAACCTCACCACCTTGCTTGAACACTGCAGAGAATGCAATTTAAAGCTCAATAGAAAAAAGTGCCAATTCTTGCAGTCCAGCATACGTTACATGGACCATCTGATCACTGTAGAAGGACTGTCACTGGATCCAGAGTTCAAGACATCATGCAAGTACCTGCGCCGAATAACCATAAGGAGCTTCGAGTATTCCTTGGAATGATCAACTTTGTATCTCGTTTCATCCCAAACCTGTCTGCTGCATCTGTGCCTATGCAGGAGCTGCTTAATAAGGGCGTCGCTTGGACGTGGACAGAAACGCACGAAGACAGTTTCCAAAAGTTGCGAGCTACAGTGCCAGTCCTAGCCTATTTTGACCAGTCCAAAGCAGTGAAATTGTCCGCTGACGCTGTGGGGAAAAGGCACCTCTGCCGGGTTTATTGGCGCAGAGCGCTGAGCCGTCCTAACATGGCGAAAATGCAGCCGATCACAAAACCAACCGAACGTTCTAACAGTCGCGAGCGCACACACCTTTCTCTTCTTCCATGTGCTAGCACGCAGCGCTAGCACGATTTCCAACATCCTCTGCAGCCAACAATGTCACTTGCACAGTTCCAGAGGACAAAGAAGTTGAACCGGTCTCGTGAGTTCCGTGTCGTCTGCTAATCTGACTTTACATGCTCTGACGTGCCCATCTTTCCCTTTGAAGGTTTCAAATACTCTAGCTAATTTCCAAAACGTAACGGGCACTTTGTTGTCTCTAACAATAACAAGGTCACCGCACTTTAAATTGCTGTCGGGTTTCTGTAACCTGCTGTGCGCGCTTCTCAGTGTCAAGATATATTCTTTACACCAACGTTGCCAAAATTCATTTAGTTATTGTTGTCTTTTTCTACAGGCGCGCGAAATGTCGGTGCGACATCCCAACTTCTCGCTCATTTGTACTTCCGGAAGGGCCGTGAGCCGTCTACCTGACAAAAAGTGTGATGGAGTCAGTATTTCTGCTTCGGAAACATCATCAGAAATACACGTCAATGGCCTAGAATTTATCACGGCCTCGACCTCTTTTAGCAAAGTGTCAAGCTGCTCGAAGCTGAAGCAATGCTTTCCTAGAGTTTTCCTGAGGCAATTCTTAATTGTTCAAATCATTTGCTCCCAAAAACCTCCCCACCATGAAGCGCGCTCAGCAATGAACTTCCATGTGATATTACTAGAAGTACAAAAGTTCTGTACCTGTACATCACGTAGAGGTCCATATGACAGCTTAAGGTCATGACTGGCTGCTTTAAAACTTAAAGCATTATCAGAATATATTGCACTTGGCAAGCCACGACGTGAAATAAAACGACGAAAGGCCAATAAAAAAGAATTCACAGTCATGTCACTGACTAGCTCTGAGCGAACTGCTTGAACTACAGCACAGATAAACACCACAATGAATGTTTTCACAGAGTTGCTTCCCTTCACAAAAACTGGACCAGCGAAGTCTATGCCCGTGACTCCAAATGGATGAGACCTCGAGACTCTGTTGATAGGAAGCGGGGCTGTAGGAGCTGAAGCGGCTTTTAAACGAAACCTCGGACAAACACCGCACTGTGCAAGCACCTTTTTCACGCATTGACGACCACGCACTATCCAGAACTTCTCACGCAACTCGGTGAGTGTGACACCAACACCACTGCGCAGAAGACGTCGGTGTTCGCTGTCTATGATGAGGTGAGTGCAACGATGATCGGCGGGTAACAGTATGGGGCATTTTACGTTTCGTGAAGCATCTACGTTGTCTAGGCGAGTCTTGATCCTGGTCATCATCTTTAGCAGGTCAGAGTTCAAGTTCGGTCCCTTTTCTAGTCTTTCGTTTAGACTACATGAGGCTGTTTCGTGCGACAATGCATCGAAAACAACGCGCAGTTTTGTAGTAGTGGACATCTCGCAAATGACTTCATGATGCGGCATATAATAAACGATGCCTTGCGTAGTTTGCACATTCCTGACCTTCTCCGCATGGCCATCCTTCACATATTGCCTAATAGCGTTGTCATAAGCTTGTAAGGCTTCATCGTTTGAAGAAAGACGTCGAACCAATGAGTACAGTCTGGAAAGCGCAACTTTGCGATTGTCGCTCATATGTGGTCCATCTGGTTTCCATGGGAGCGACACTTCATAGCGACCGTCTTGAAATTGGATGGTTTCATTAAACTTCATCAAAATGTCTTCTTGGGTGGATGATGGTGTATCCACAATACCAATGGCGTCCATTTCCCAAAAAACGTTGTAATGGGAAGGAAAGGGCTTCATTGTCGTGTGTGTCCACTTGCAAAACACAGATGTGACTGCTCGTCTTCCAATGAACCTTCTCGGAGAACGCCAAAGGTCCTTGAAAAGTCCATCCGAAGTTCGTGTTTATCGCTACTAGAGATCGGTTTTCTGCATCCCATTTGACCTCGCTTGAATTCGGCATAAGCTTCCAAATCTGGTCGGACCCGATCAAGAGACTCACTCCCGGTTCACCTGTGACTCCAGGGAGAACCACTGCGTCTGCTGCATCCTTTTGCCCTCCGCAACGATGTCGCAGAACAACTGGTTATCTTGGGGCACTTCGATCATATCTTCGTATATGAACGGCACGACGATCGCTTCTATCTCTACTGAGATGTTCTCGTGCTGGCTGCGAAGTGCAATGCTCACTACCTGAGCCCGCTGAGCATGCTGCGATCGAGCTCGTCCAAACGCGCTAACCACGAGATCCATTTCTCTCACAGGAGATAAATTAAGCTTCTGGCATATATCTTCCCGCAAAAATGTCCTTTGGCTGCCATTGTCCAAGACACCACGGACTGTAGCAGCAATGAGTCGAAGTCGTCAGCCAGGCACGGAACGTCTGGAGGAGAACCTCCGTAGCCAGTCGAGGCTGTGTAGCGTTCATTGCAACATGCATGGCGACATTCAGTGTTTTTCTCAATCCTGCGTAAACTGAGCTGCTGGACCCGTCAGCATTGCACATCGAGGAAGCATGGCGACGCTTGCATGTTCTACACTGAATCCTGCGATGGCAGTCTCGTACCAGATGCCCCCTCATGGTACACTTGAAGCATCGGCCATCCTTCCTGAGCATAGTGCGCTTATCGTCGAGGCTAACTGCACTCGTGCATCGCTCGGTCTTATGGTCCTTGTCATCACAAAAGAAGCATGGTTCAGTTAAGTCTTTTGCCTTGTTGTGAAGCACCCTAGCCGCAGGAGTCGACGTCATATTGAAGCTCGGATTTTGCTTAGAATGCATCTTGTTCAGCCTCGGTGTCCTAGTCTGAGAACATTTCTCTCTACATTCAACTTCTACCTGAATAAATTTCAGTAGGTGCTCTAACTCCTGTTCAGCTGAATCCGCACTGCTGCCTGTGGCTACTGATGACATAGCGGAATCGATACTTTCACTCTTGTAATAATCTACTACCAGGTCTTGGCGAATAGCCTTCAGGAGTATTTCACATAGCACTGGAAACGTATGAAGAAATGCTCACCCCAAGGTTGGCGAGTCCTCTTCGGTTGAGTTGAACGTCGTCGAATAACTTCCGCAAGGCTGTAACGTTGTTCAAGGCTGTAACGTAAGGAAGTCACAGGCTCTCCAAAAATTTCCGCTTGATCAACTTGCAGTTGCCGTAGCGTTGCTTCAACATTACAAGGGCGTCGTTGTAACTTGATTCCGTCACTTGGATTCCGGCGACGGCCTTAGCAGCGGCTCCGTCCAGCAGCGAAACCAGGTAATGGAAGCGATCCGTGTCAGACAGCCGCGGGTTCTCGTGGATAGAATGTCGAAACATCCCAGAACGGCTGCCATTTGGTGATTGTTCTGTCGAAATGCACAAGCTCTAACTTCAGCAACTTAGCGCCAAGTTCACATGAACGTGTCGTGTTCGTCGAGAAAGTAGCTGGTTGGTTCCCGTCAGTTGCGGGCGGTGGCTCCGTTGTAGAAAGTGAAGAGGAAGTTTTTAACAGTTCCATATTGTGGTCGAGCAAGGTCAAAGCGCTTATAGCAGCTTCCTCGTATTCAATGACGGAATCATAATCTTCTATGGCTTGCTCGTCCGTCATGACTGCTTCCAACTCGGCGTTGGTCAACTCTGACTTGGTCGTTTTCAACTGGCTGTGCAGGACACAAAGGGCAGAAAGATCGAACTGTCCGGATAGCAGGATCCCGCTCACCTCGTTGATGATCTTCGTGCTTTGCGCTCGGCGAGCGGCCCGCTTGTTCTTGATCCGCTCCATGACGGCTCGTTGCAGATATCTCTTCCGAAAGAAGCCGCAAGTTGCGAAGGCGCTGGCTGGCTTCCCGGGTCGTTCGGCACCAAAATACGATGTGGGGAAAAGACACTTCTGCCGGGTTTATTGGCGCAGAGCGCTGAGCTGTCCTAACATGCAGCCGATCACAAAACCAACTGAACGTTCTAACAGTCGCGAGCGCACACCTCCTTCTCTTCTTCCATGCGCTAGCACATAGCACTAGCACGATTTCCAACAGACGCGAGCCAGTACGGCGTCGGCACAGTCATCCTGCAAGATGACCACCCCAAAGCCTATTCTTCCCGCTCCTTAATTGCCATGCAGCAGAAATATGCATAAATTGAAAAAGAAACCCTAGCCATAGTTCATGGCTGTATGAAGTTCAAGGACTACATACTCGGACAACCAGTAGTCACAGTAGAATCCGACCATCGGCCACTTGAATCAATTTTCAAGAAACCACTTTGTGATTGCCCTCTTCGTTTTCAGCGCATGTGCCTCGTTCTGCAAAGGTTCCCCATTGCCGTGATATACAAACCGGGAAAGGAACTGTCTTTGGCCGACGCGCTTGCACGTTTTCCTTGCAAAGCAGAGCTGGTGGATGAAACGGAACAATTTCAAGTCAATGCTGTTTCTTCGTTACCTGTTTCAGATCAGCAGCTGCTCAACAGGAAAGCAGAGACCGAGAAGGACACCCTCAATACTGAGCTCTGCCGCTACGCAAGTACAGAGTGGCCCCAAAGCAAGCAGCAGCTGTCGGATGCCTTAAAGCCATATTGGAGCTTCCGCGATGAGCTCCACGTCGAGGACGGGCTGCTTCTCAGAAGCTTGTCATTCCGCCAGCGAAGCACAGAGAAGTTCTCAGCCTGCTCCACGCTGCACATTGTGGCAAAGATAAAATGAAGGCAAGAGCAAGACAGGTAATGTACTGGCCAAGCATGAATGCTATTATTTCAGATGTAGTGAAGACATGTGCTGTTTGCGACAAGTACAAAAAAAGAAATGCAAGGCTTCCCATGCTCAGCCATGAGCTACCAACTCTGCCATGGCAAGTTGTCGGGGTGGATCTTTTTCACCACAAAGGCAATGAATACATGATTCCCCATTCCCCCATGATTCCCCCATTCTTTGCCCATCTGCTAACACAAAATATCACGTTTGGTCCTGCCGGTATCGTCAAGGTCATCGAATTGCTTAATAACTCATCATCCATGGATGTAGACGGCATTAATGTGAAAGTGCTAAAAAATACTAAACACGCGTGTAGTCTGTTTTTGTCACTGATATTCCAGGGATCATTTGCGTGTGGCTCTGTTCCACATGACTGGCGGGTGGACAAGGTCATTCCAGTCTTCAAGAAAGGAAACCAATCATTGCCGAGTAACTACTGTCCTATTTCCATAAATAGCATTGCTGGTAAATTAATGAAGCATTTTCTATACTCGCCTATTGCTAAGTTTTCAACATCTATAAATTTTTTATATCCCAATCAGCATGGCTTCCACAAAAATCATTCCTGTGAAACACAACTTGCTCTCTTTTTGCATGACTTGCATGTTAATCTAGATAATAATGCAGTGGAACCCCGCTGTTACGTTCCTCACTGCTGCGTTTTCCCGGCTGTTACGTTGTTTTTCATCGGTCCCGGCATAGCTCCCATAGCATCCCATGTATTGCGAACCCCGCTCTTACGTCGCAACTGTGGGCCTGTTCCCGCATGATGCGTTGCAACCTGGCACGCCGTACCCGCCCGGGCACCGCTATTTTGATTGACTTTTGACACTCTTGGTCACGCTTGCAGGCATCGCAGCCCGCTGGTGGCAGCCGAGATAGCGCGAGCGCCAGCGCTATCTCGGCAGCCACGCGATCGCTCGGCAGCCGAGCAACACTCCCCCCTCCCGCCTTTGCGTCTTTTCATGCTCGTTAAAGACGGGCGGGGTGTTTCCGCCCTGATTTTATGGCAGGCGTTCCGATAGGAGTGGTGTTATCGCCTCCGAGGGACGGAGATAGGACGGGCTCGTTTCATCTCTGCTTCAGCCGTTTCTGTCGCCCCCACTCGCGTGCTTTTATTCTAGCGACCGTACTTTGGGCTCCAGGGACTTCCGGAGAAAAGAATCGGAAAAAGGGACGTCACACTTCCAGCCCCTTTTGCGTATGACTGCGCTCGCCTGCGCAGCGAGTGGCGCGGCCGCGCGGCTGTCCAAAGTCTGTCAGTGCGCGCGCCCGCGAGCTAGTTCGGCCCGGACGGCGACTGCAAAATATGCGAATTTTTTTTTTTGTAAAGCTGGCTAAATATCAGGGGTGCGCAAATTATGCGAGGGCGCTAATTATGCGGGTAAATACGGTAAACAAGCACCGAAGACGAAACGTGAAAGCGCTATTGAGCGATCGCGGACCCGACACGACCAGCCGTACTCGTAATCACAAACCACGCGCGGGGTGCCGAAACAGGATGCGGTGATCGCAGTGAAGGAGCGACTTGCCTCCAAAATTGGTGCGTCACCCTTTAACTAAGCCTCTATTATCGCAGTTTTGATTGCGATCTCTGAGGCCATACTTTCTCTCATCTGGGCGCCGGAGGCTATACTGGCGGCCCATTTACTGCGCTCGACAGCCGCGAACGGAGTCCAATTATCGAATTTAGAGCTAGAAACCGTCCGAAATATCGGTCGTCTTAACACATTAAGTCTAGGGGGACACTGGCAGTACCGCACGGCTGTCCGAATTATCGGTCAGCGACCTACATGGCTCACCTTGCTGAAATAAATTCGTTGAAGTCAAAGCGGCCCTGTTCTCATTCGTTTTCCGAGCTTTCCTCACTCTTGCGTTTTCCCGGCTGTTACGTTTTTTTGCACCGGTCCGCTGAAAAACGTATGAACGGGGTTCCACTGTATACCGATCAACACAATATTTTTTTATTTTAGAGAAAGCCTTTGATAAGGTCCCCCACTGTCGCCCTCTTACTAAAAGTATCATGTCTTAACATTCATCCGCGTGTTCTGAGCTGGATGAGGGGATTGTTAACAAATCATTTGCAGTTTGTGCATGCTAACTCGCACTGTTCATCCCTGACACCCGGGCTTTCAGCTGTACCACAAGGCGCTGTTCTTGGCCCCCTCTTGTCTTTAATATACATAGATGACCTACCCCCTTTAAACACTTCTTCTCATATCAGATTATTTGCAGGACGACTGTGTTATTTATCATGCAATTACTAACCCTTCTGATGATTTCGCTCTAAAAAGCGACCTCACGCGTATCCAGAACTGGTGCAACATTTGGCTCACGTCATTGAATGTATCCAAAACTGTCCTGAACCGTCGTCGCAATCACGTTACATCGACTTATGCTATCAATGGCATGCCTATACTAATCACCGACTCATTCACATATCTTGGTGCACATATCTCGCGAGACTTGGCTTGGACATGTCATGTCAACAGTGTAATACTTTCTGCCAATCGTACCCTAGGGTACATCCGCCGTAACCTCTCCCTCGCTCCCCTTTCTGTTAAGCAACATCGCCCATACCAAACCCTTGTGCGTCCGAAACTGGAGTACGCCAGCGCTATCTTCGACCCCCACCACAGCAACCTTTCTAAGGCTCTTGAGTGGGTTCAGAACCATGCGACTCGATTTATCTTGTCTAATTACTCCTACAATTCAAGCGTCTCAGACATAAAGGCCCAAATTAAATTACCAATCCTTGCCTCACGTCTTAAAATCCTTTTCATAAATTTTTTCATTCTTTACCTTCTGATAATCCATAGATAAGAAGAGCCCATCGTATCACCCACAACAGTCACCCTAACGCTGTACAGTTTAACCCGGGTATATCGAACTCGCCAAAAATGTTTATTAGTTTGATATATGGCATAATTAGATATAGGCCCGCTATAGGATTTGATGACGCAAAGGCAGATACCAATAAGAAAAGTACTTTATTGATATGGTGGCTTACTTGCGTTCCCTACTTTGGAACAAAATAGTCCCGGATTTTCTTCTGTTTCGATGACTTCGCTGCCTGCGACAGCACGCACGCCTCCACATTGTCCAACGAGTCGGAGCAGCTGAGGCCGCAAGCTTCCATATTCACGCAATAGCGCCGGACCAACGCAAGTGCACTAATCACTTCGGAGGATGTAGGCAACGGGCCATCGTTAATTTCCTTATTGCTGTCGCTTTGGCTCGTGGTCGGCACGACATCTGCAACGTAGTCCTCATCTTGTAGCTGGCCCATGATGGCGACATCATCGCCCGCACTGACGAACTCGTCGAATGTCGATCCGTCGATAGCACCCGGGAACTCTGCCAGCTCACTCCAAACTTTGGTGGAAACACCTACGGTGTCTTCAGGGCTGTCATCGGAATTTGGGGTGTCATCACCAGGCATGCGGAAGCCGGCGTGCCTAAAGCAGTTACGTATTGTCTCCTTCGTGACATCTGCCCACGATCTACTCAGCATAGAAAGAGCTCCGAGCAAGTCTATCTTAAGCTCCCTGCCAACACGAAGGTTCTACAGCAGCCTCTCCACCAGGTGCTTCCGATAGCTGGCTTTCGGTGCGCGTATAATGCCTTGATCCAGTGGTTGCAGGACAGACGTAGTGTTTGGGGGCAAAAATCACAGCTCGATGTTGCTGAAGGTCGTACTGCGGTGGTGCGATGAACAATTGTCCACGAGCAGGCACACCTCGCGATTCTCGCCTACCAAATCATCGTTCCATGACGATAGCCACCTGCTGAAAAGCTCGCCGGTAATCCACGCTTTTGAGTTTGCTCGGTAGGTAACTGGAAGCGAAAGCGCATTTCGAAAACACCGCGGTGCCGTGCTTTTCCTGATAACTAGAGGTCGAAGCTTTTTCGATCCGTCTAAATTACCTGCCAACAGCACGGACACACGGGCTTTGTTTGCCTTTCCGCCGCAAGTCTTGTTGCCCGACACGCAAGTGTCTTGTTTGGCAACATTTGGCAAAATAGAGTGGTTTCATCCGCATTGAAGATATGTTGGGCTAGATATCTTGCTGTGATATCTCGTCAGTTTTCCTCGAGCCATTTGTGTATGCTGTCCAGGTCCACCGCTCTGCTTTCACCTGTAACAGCTTTGCCAACGATGTCGTGCCGTTCTTTGAACCGTTGGAGCCAGCCGGAACCACCTTGGAAATCGTTCCTGCCAAGCAAGAAAGCAAGGTCCTTGGCTTTCTGCTCGATCATAGGGCCGGACACTGGGATGTTTCGTGACCGAACGTCCACAAACCATTTGTAAACAGCCGCTTGTACATCTTCGTACACAGCAGTGCGCACACGTCGGGTGCCACGGGCACCTGGCCTTTTGTCCGACTTGGTCCTGATGTCGGCCTTGTTCTTCAGGATAGTACTCAAGGTGCTCCTTGGAATCTTGTACGCAGGCGGCTGCGTCGGACTTCTCACCGCGCTCGACTCGATTTATGATTTCGAGTTTTGCGGCGAACGGCAAATTCTGCCTCTTTGCACAAGCCACGACGACAGCGCGCCAAGAAAGTTCACAGAGCGCCAACAGGCAACACCACCAGCATGGACCACGCTGAATGAGGACTCGAGAAAAAGAGGCAGCAGCAGGCACACAAGCATAAAGAAAGAAAAAATGGCGCTCACTGGTACCGCCTCCGCGCCTCAAAGAAAGCACGACGGTCTCTGATTGGCTGTAAGCGCTGTGAGCAGGCCAGGATCATTTTTTGCAGGGGGGTGTTCGCCCGTGCATAGCCAGGTCTAAACCACTTTTTTTAGGGTGGCGCTGGCAGTTTTCCCCGCCACCGTGAGGGAAAGCCAACTCGCTGGGGCACTTTTGAGGCACATGGAGTTTGTTATATCGGTTGTCGTTGCTATTTTCATTCGATGTAACAGTAACTTTCGCTATATATTCTCAATGTAAATGTGCGGTGTTTAGAAATTGTTCGATATACGGGATAATTTGATATAAACGGGTTCGATATAGTCGGGCTCAACTGTATATCCCCCTCAAGCTCATACTGTTACCACCTTTCTGCAATCTTTCTTTTTACGTACAGCTCGAGACTGGAATGACCAGCCCACTGAAGTTGCCACTGTCACCAATCCAACAGTATTCAAGCGGCTCATCGAATCCATCTCATCATAACTTCTCGTATGCATTTTTCGTTAGTTTATAGTTTGCTTTTTTTTTACCACTCCCTCATGTAATACCTCATCTTTATGCCTTTGAGGAAATGAAATAAAATAAATAAATAGTGGTTGATTCTTACTCGTTTTTCTTTAAGGTTTGCAAGCTTAGTTGAGCCACCACTTCTGCAGTAATCAAAGCAAGTGCAGGAATTTTGCAACGGATGGCATTCCCGCAAAGCTGTGCAATGACAACAGTGCCTTTCAATAATGCGGCCTTCCATGCTTTCACAAGTAAATTTAACATCAATCACACCACTTCTAGCCCGTACAACCCACGCGGTAACGGCTTGGCAGAACGCGCTGTTCAGGAAGCTATGCATCTGTTAAACAAGTGCCTGTTTTCCACCCTTGAATATTACAGTGCGTTGCTGGAATGGCAGAACACTCCGAGGGATGAATGGCTACAATCGCCAGTTCAAAGGCTCATGGGACGTCACACCAAAAGCCAACTCCCGGTCCTCAACTGTCACTTGGAGCCGAAGACGGTCCCCACAGGAAGCGTTCGTCAGCGACTGCAAGAAATACGACATAAACAGCGTTGCTACTACAACAGGACGGCACGGCGTCTGCCAGACCTTCAAAGCGGAAACCGAGTGTCCGTATATGACACACACACAACAGAACGCGGGCTCCAGCCATAGTGGTTGGTTCTGCAAGGCCCACGCGATCCTACGTGGTGACTACCGACAATGGGCAGCAGCTACACCGCACAAGAGAACATCTTACGGCCACAGAAGTCACGGCACCTGGCCGTGAGCAGAAACCCAAGTAGCACCAACCGACGCAGCTCAAGGCCTTCGAAGAAGTGAGTGCATACACCGAGAACTGCAACATTATCCATTACCAGAACGTCACAAATAGCAAGGCTATCCATGTTTACAAACAAAAATGTACTACAACGCTTTTTTTTTCTCTTTTTGCCCAAAAGAAGGGAAGATGCAAGTCATGCTTGCATGACCACGCATGTGCAACGCTCGCACTGCTTATCGCGAGCCTCCTAATATACTCGGCTACGTTGCTGAATAAACTGCTTTTTGTTACCCGCTACTCGTCTGGCCTACAGCATCAACATAAAACTATTCAGGCAAACCCATGGAGCTACACCACAACCAATTAAATGAAACCATAGAGCTCCGTCGAAACAAATGAGGGAAGCCCAGGCCAGTGCAGGCAGAACAAAAGTAGTGAAGCACACTGGTTGGTGGGGAGAGCACATCCCGGACAAGACGACCAAGCGTGAGGGCGCATCGACAGCCGTCGGGTTCTTTGAACCAGGCTGCCTGAGGCAACGGGTTCCCTGCATAGTCTCACTGGCCGTCGATCTCCAGGTTCAAGCTCGCTGCCCGGACGTGCTCTCCTCGTGGGTTGCAACGACCTCTGCAACGCACCCACGGAAGGCTGACTGGCGCCAGTGCATTGCTGTTGGCCTTTGTTTGCCTTGGACCATCAGCGTTCACAAAAGCCCTGCTGTGACCCTTCCTCTTGTCTGCCAGCTTTGGTGGAAGCAGTGCCCCTTGATTAGGACAGAGACTGATAACGTTCTTACTTCGTGCCTGCGTCTTGAAGTCCTTCTCCATCTCTCGTGTGTTTTGTGTTGTTAGTTTTGTATGTATGTGCATGCCAGTCCTACTGTACAGTAAAGTGTCGCACATTATGAAAAACGGTCTCGTCCTTCCTTGGGTGCATTGAGACAGTGTCTCAACCACTCAAGTGAATTGAAAGAAGCTGCGATGTAAAAATTTCGTCCATCACAGTGGCGCCATTCGTCGAAGAAAATGCTGACAAGTAGCAATAAAGAAACTCAAGAAATGAGGTTGTTTGTGGAGTGTCGTTTTGCTAGAATGGAAGGACAAGTCAGCCAAATTTTGCAAATGGTAGACTGGGTGCTGCTTTGTTGGTTAGTAAATAAAGCTCTAAAGAAGCAGTGACGCGGTGGCACTGCGATCGCAGCCTGTTTGAGCCTGAGCGGCAATTCCTCCACAGTAGATGGTGAAGGGGTGTTACGCTCTATGCACAGCTGATTCTGAAGATTAACTCCGGCTCCAGCCGTACGCAGTCGTTCCGTGCACGTGTACGTCCCCTTCCCGTAGAATGATGATCACAGCTACGGTGGGTTCGGGCGTATGAGGCAACTGGCCAAGCAAAGGAAGTATCACTTTATTGCTGCACGAGCAATACTGCGTATACTTCGCGACGTAGAGGGATAGTCCGCTCTATACGTAAAAAAAGTAAACAAAGGGTAGTCTTACTCCTTGGCTGATTGGTCTCGCGGGTCAGGTCGGTTAAGAGGTCACCGCTGGCACAAGAGAGTGGGCTCACTGACCAGTACTGGCCTGTGTGCGAGTCGGCAATGAACAACTTTTTTGCCGGAACAAGAATGAGTATATATATACACAACTAGCGCCGCCGCCAGGCATGCACTCTAAAGATAAAAACAGTGACGTGGCGCTTACCGAGTCTTGCTACATTGATGGGGCAGTTAACACCTAGTTAGCGTCTCTCAGGTAGAGGGTACCGACAGGACTTGCGTCGTTGCCTTGTGCTTCACCTTAGTTCTGTAGGGGCCGTTGAGGACACCCCGTCTGCAGGGACCAGGCTCGCTTCTGGCTGGTTTGATTCTGGTTGCGGTTGTAATAAGTGGAGGTGCTCTCTTGTGCGTCGAAGTTCCCGGCCGTCTTCTGTTTTAACGATGGCCGAGCGGGGTTCCCCTATCGGTCTGATGACGACTGCAGGAGCCCAGGTCCGCTGGTTTGTATCATATACGGTGACCTGCTGGCCTGGCTGCACAGGCGTGTTTCTTGAAGGCGGCCCTGTACCACTTTCGGTGGGATGGTCCTCGGCTCCAAATGGCTGGTAGGAGAGTTCTAGTCTGGCGTCCCATCAGTCTCTGCACAGGGGACTGGAGCACATCATCACGTGGAGTATTGCGCCACTCATGCAAAGCCACCTGAAATATTGGCATTTTAAATGAGCACTTTTTCAAGAGCTTTTTTGCCTCTTGTAGCTCTCTCTCCGTCATGCCGTTTGACTGCGGGTGATATGGGCTTGAAGTTACGTGAGCAATGCCTAAAATGTTCAGAAATTCCTTGAACTCGTAACTGCTGAAGGGCGGGCCATTATTGTTGCATAATTTAATGCGAAAGACTTCGGAGCACCATGCTTTGAGCGAGCTCGCTGTTGTTGTCCGAAACTCGCGTATTTCAAAGAAGAACGAGTAGAAGTCAACAATGACTGCAATCTCATGACCTTCAAACGAGAACAAGTCCACGCCGACAACCTGCCAAGGTAGTGAGGATACCTCGTGACTCAGAAGGCATAAGCCTCAGGCTTTGAGGCTTATGCTTTTGGCACACTTTGCAAGCTTTACAGTACTGGTCGATGTTGCTCAACGTATTCGGCCAAAACATCATGTTCCTTGCCCTAGCCTTCATCTTTTCGGCTCCCACATGCGCCGTGTGAAGAGTGCGTATCATTTCTGATATCTCGATTGTTACTCTGGAATACGAGGCCGTCCTGTGCATGCATC
The DNA here is from genome assembly GCA_013339685.2 of Hyalomma asiaticum. Lineage (NCBI taxonomy): Eukaryota > Metazoa > Arthropoda > Arachnida > Ixodida > Ixodidae > Hyalomma > Hyalomma asiaticum. The sequence goes on along the minus strand of CM023482.1, from coordinate 6,101,775 downwards.
TCGTCCCGGTACTACCAGCACATCTGAAGTGGCTCGGGGACGTCTTGTTTATAAAGCGGCCATGTGGTACTCGCATATATTCGGAGCTTGCCCAGGGCTGCGTCCTCGTTGGTTGCTTGAAGCAGATCGTTCAGTGAGCGTTCCGAGGCTGAAATACATTCAAAAACATTGACTGCTCATCTTCTGTCATGCGTATTTTGCTTGGAAACCTTGACAAGGCATCAGCAAGGAATAGATCTTTGCCAGGTTTGTACATCACATGGATGGGGTAATCTTGCAGTGTTAGGTGCATGCATTGTAAAAGTAGCGAGCACTGGTACAACGGCTCACTGAATATTGCTACTAAGGGGTGGTGGTCAGTTTGAACAGTCATGTTGTCCAAATATGTAGTCGTGAAATTTGGTGCACCCATGTACAATAGCGAGTGTTTCTCTATCTGTGCGTATCGTGTATGTGCGTTGCCAAGTGCCCGTGCCGAAAATGCAACAGGCTGTACATCCTGCATCAGGACAGCGCCTACTCCCAGCTGGCTTGCATCCGGTACTACCAGCACATCTGAAGTGGCTCGGGGACGTCTTGCTTATAAAGCGGCCATGTGGTACTCGCATACATTCGCATATGTAACTGGTTTACGGGAGTCAAAATACCGGAGGATGGGTGCTTTGATCAGAGCCTTGTGCAATCTAAGAAAGCTTTCTTGCTGCATTTCCGTCCAGACCCATGCAGTGTCTTTCCGCAGTAAAGTTCCAAGTGGTGCTGTGATCTCGGACATATTTGGGATAAAGCGCTGTACAAAGTTCATTGTGCCCAAAAAAACTTGCAGTTCCTTGTTCTTTGGTGTCGGCATTTCCAAAATATCTTGTACACGTTGGGGGTCCACCCGTAGGCCTTCGGCGCTGAGCACCTGTCCAAGGTAGCGCACCTCTGGCTGCAAAAAGAAACAATTCTTCTGGTTTAGTCGAAGATGTTGTGATAACCGGGTAGTCCTGGGCCATGCCGGTCCCCGGACCGAATCACACACACGTACGTTGGCGGGTTCCGCACTGACTGGTCTGGTCATGTGCGCCGTATTTATTTCATTGCAAATATCAACACCCCCGGGCGCCGGAACGGAAAACTAATCTTATCACATCCCTCCCCCCTTTATTAATGGATGTAAACAATTGTTTAAGGTGAGTAGCGCGATACTGGTCGTCGCATTCTGGTACTTCGACGCAGGACAGGAGTACTGGGTGCTGTGACAGCAAGTTCCGTTTCCCTCGCCACGTCTTCCCTGGGATCTTGCCTAGACTCTGTGACGTGAAGGCGATCCGGAGTTAGCTGCCTATGACCGACGTCCAAGCTTGGAGCAAGGCCTGTAGCTACAGGGCTGCCTGACCTTTGGTTGTCTGCACTCAGTTCCTCATGGGGCTGGCGGATGTGATCCAGGTGTCGAGTTAAACGCCGTCCGTCCTCCAGTAGAACATCCATGGACGAAGTGCGTTGCTCGGTGACGACTGCTGGCAGCCACGCGGGACCTGGACGGAAGTTCCTTGCGAACACCTGGTCACCAGGGTGACCCAAAGCCCTGGGTCTTGTTCCTTGGTCGCATCTGATTTCCTGTTTAAGTTGCTTCTGTAGCACCTTAGTCCTGAGGTCTGGGTGTAGCAGGTCCAATGCAGTCCTCAGCTTCCGCCCCAACAACAGCTCCGAAGGACAGCAACCCGTGACCTCGTGAGGCGTTGACCTGTAAGTCAGGAGCATGCGGGCAATTTGAGTGCGAAGATCTCCAGGGCCAGCCTTCCGCAATTTGTTTTTGACAGTCTGAACTGCCCGCTCTGCAGCACCGTTTGACGCTGGACGATACGGCGGCACCAGCATTCGCCTCACCCCGTTTTTCTTGAGGGATGTGGAGTAGAGCTCACTGGTAAATGCTGGCCCATTATCCGACACCACCACATCTGGAAGGCCTTGGTTTGCGAACATAATTCGCATGCAGGAAATAGTTGCTTCAGCCGAGGGTGTGGAGACAGGGAATACTTCAATCCACTTTGAGGACGCATCGACTGCGATACAAAAATAGGTGTTCCTGTAAGGACCCGCATAGTCCACATGCAGCCGTGACCATGGTTTCTCCGGGAACGGCCAGGGCATAATAGGCACTGGTCGTGACACTCTTTGATGCTCCTGGCAAATACGGCACCTTTGAATGGTTATCGCTATATCGTTATCCAAGCTAGGCCACCACACATGGCTACGCGCAATTGCCTTCATTTTGGACAGTCCTGGATGACTCTCATGCAGCAACTGGAGGACTTCCCTTTGTAAGGATATTGGAACAACGACTCTGTTGCCCCACAATAGACAGTTCCCTTGGACACTCATCTCGTGGAAGCGCGTCTCGTAGGGTCTTCCCTCTGACCCTAGGTTTATCTGGCATCCTGACCACAACGCTGCTCTTACTTGCGACAGCATCGGGTCCCTGGAGGTGGCTGCAGCAACGGCATTTGATGACAGCACCCCTGGGTATACTCCTTCCAGCATTAACACTTCGGCAGGGCAGTCAACAACAAAATCGGCAGTTGGCAGTGGTAGCCGGCTTAACCCATCGGCATGTGCAATTTGTGAACCCGGCCTATACTTCAGGTCGTAACTGTACCCAGACAACAACAAGGCCCACCTTAGCACTCTCGGAGAACAGGATTCGGGAACTGGTTTGTCAGCTGCGTGCAGGCCGAGCAGCGGTTTGTGATCTGTGACGGCCTCGAAATGCCGGCCCCACAAGTACTGCCTGAACTTTGTAACACCAAAAACAAGGCTCAATGCCTCCTTATCTAATTGGCTGTAGTTTTTGTCCGCGGTTGCCAGGCTGCGGGAAGCAAAACCATTGGGGCGCTCTTCTCCAGATGACTCTCGTTGCGCCAGTACTGCTCCAATACCGAAGGGAGATGCATCAGTGACAAGCACAGTTGGCTTCCCCGGGTCAAAGTGTGCCAATATAGCAGCAGAGGCCAATAGCTCTTTGCTCCTCCGAAATGCCCGCTCTTCATCAGTTTCCCAGCGCCATGGTGTTCCCGACACCAACAAACTATTGAGCGGCTGCAACACGGCAGAAAAGTTTGGCAAAAACCTTCTGTAAAAATTAACCAGCCCGAGGAACTCTGAAGTTCCTTGACCGCTCGGGGTGCAGGGGCTTCCAGCACGGCTTCAGTCTTAGCCGGGTTTGGACGCAGCCCAGCCGCACGAATGATATGGCCCAAGTACTGGACTTCTGGTTTCAAGAATTCGCATTTGGATAACTTCAGTCGCAGTCCCGCGGTTTTTAGGCGATCCAACACTCGGCCGAGATTTTCCCAATGCTCTTTGTCACTGGTTCCCGTGACCAGAATATTGTCAAAGTACACTACGACATGGTCAAGGTCGTGCAAAAGATTTTCCATCTCTCGTTGAAATATAGCCGGAGCTGATGAAACACCGAACGGCAGCCTTGTGAATCGGTATAACCCCTTCGGAGTGTTAATGGTGACTAGCTCTTGGCAGTCCTCATCGAGTGGAACCTGCTGGTAGGCGTCTTGCAAGTCAAGCTTTGTGAACTTCTTGCCCCCTGTAAGCCGCGCAAAAAGTTCCTCAATCCTAGGAATGGGGTATGACTCGACCACTGTCACCGGGTTTATGGTAGTCTTAAAGTCGCCGTAGACCTGAACCCGGCCGTCGCGCTTCAATACAGGAACGATGGACGTGGCCCACTGAGAAGTCTTCACCGGTTTAATAACGCCTTCCTGTTCCATCCTCTGTAGTTCTTCAAAAGCCCGATCACGCAAAGCAAATTGTATCGGACGTGCCTTGACAAAACGTGGCTTCGTGCCCTTTTGTACGGATATAGAAGCTGCAACGCCGTGAAACGTGCCCAGCTGCTCCGAAAAAGCTTCGTGATATTGGCTTACCAGTTCTTCCGTAGACTTCACGACGTTAACTCCCTCCGTCTGAGCGATGCCTAGCTTGAAGGCCTTCATCCAGCTTCGTCCAAACAGCGTAGGACACGCCCCTTTCACGACAAACAGTGGTAGCTGGCGCTCATTGTCGCCAAGTTTGACCATTGCTTCCAGCTTTCCCAGGACGCGTTTCATGTCGCCGAAAAAACTTCTCAGCTGCACACTCGATGGCTCCAACGGCACCGACGGAAAAAGCTCGGCGAACTTGCCATCATCAATGGTCGACACACTAGCGCCGGTGTCCAGCTCCGTATCGAGCGTTACGCCGTTAACTTCAACCGCTATGCGCATCGGCTGCGAACTAGCTGTCTGAAGCGTCCACAAGTCGAAAGCTTCGGGCTCTTCAGCCGAGACGGGCAGGTCGCCCACGTTGTTCACGCGACTAGACCGGCTGCGACCAGACTGGCTCCGGTCGAAATTTCTACTTCCTGGCTGAACTCTGCAAACTCTTGCAAGATGCCCTTTTTGGTGGCAGTTGTGACAGATCGTGCTGCCATGCCTACACCGACACGCAGAATGACCTCCCCCGCAACGAAAGCAGCAGCTATCATTTTTCCCCGAGGCGACAACGTTCGCTTGCTCCGGAGCTTCGTCAGATAGTACCTGTGCTTGCTGACAGCTCAATGCGCGTGAATCTTTACGCGCAGCCTCCATAGCTACGACGGTGTCCTTCGCAGTTTCCAAGGTTAAACACGTCGTTTCCAGCAGCCTTGTTTGCATGGTTACGTCATTGATTCCGCTGACTATCTGGTCGCGCAACATGCGCTCTCGAAATGTTGCGAAATTGCAGTCTTCAGCTAATTTCTTCAACGAGGCAATGTAGTCACTTACGGTCTCCCCCTCTTTCCGATGCCTTGAGAAAAACTTGAAACTTGCCACTACTTCCGATACGCGAGGAGTGTAGTGCTTGCCAAGTGTGGTAAAGATTTCGGTCAGTCCTGCTTGGGCGGGCCTGCTTGGTGCTAGGAGGCCTCGTAGCAGAGAATAAGTCTCTGGACCGCAGCATGTCAAAAACACAGCTGTCTGCTTGTCGCTCGGGATGTCGTTCGCGATGAAGTACAGCTCGGCCCTCTCACGGTATTCCGCCCACTCTGATGTACTCGGGTCGAACGAATCCAGCTTCCCGACGACAGGCATGACGGCGTGTGATTGTGCTGCGCCCGTCCAGTTCGTCAGTGACCTCGTCGCCACTTGTGATAACCGGGTAGTCCTGTCCTAGGCCATGCCGGTCCCCGGACCGAATCACACACACGTACGTTGGCGGGTTCCGCACTGACTGGTCTGGTCATGTGCGCCGTATTTATTTCATCGCAAAGATCAACGCCCCCGGGCGCCAGAACGGAACACTAATCTTATCACAGATGTCTTTCACGGCAACGGGTTAGAAGAAGCTGTAAATTGCAGTCATGTTCTTGCTTAGTCTTGCCCCATACAAGAATGTCATCCATCACTACTGCAACATTTGGGAGACCTTGTAAGACGTGGTGCATTCCTGCCTGAAATATCTCCGGGGCAGATGAAATGCCGAAAGGCATGCGCAGGAAGTGACAGTGTCTGTACGGCGTGCTCATTATGCAAAGTTTCGAACTTGCTTCATCCAGCTTTATCTGCCAAAACCCTGACGCTGCGTCTAAAGTTGAAAAAAAATTGGCCCCTGCAAGCTTTGCCACATCGTCTTCAATTGTAGGCATAGGATGGTTCTCCCGCAGAAGCGCCTCTGGGATCTAGGCCCATGCGTGCTTTATCTGAACTACCGTGACCATGTGACTGGACCATTCCGTTGGACCCTTTACCTTTTTTATCACGCCTTGTTCTTCCATGTGCTGAAGCTCTTCTTTCACTCTTTCTTGAAGGGCCACGGGAACTCTTCGGGCTGGCACAATTACCCCGACGGCTCCAGGCTTCAGCTTCATTGCACACTCTTCGCCTTTCAGCTGCCCCAGTCCACTGAAAACTGCGAAAGGGTGTGCTGACGGATCTTCTACGTGAACGTTTTTCACGCGACGAGTAAACCCTAAGCGTTCCGCCACTAATCCACTCAGAGTGACAGGCACGTTTTGTTCCACCACGAAAAAAATCTCTTGGTGCTTTTTGCTGTTAGCACATGGGCGCAGCCGAATTTTTCCTGTTGGTGAAGTCTTACGGCCGAAGAAGGCAGTCAGGGTAGTGCAGCAGGTTTGCAGGGGCTTGTCGGGTAGCTTCTTGCATCCTTTCTTGAGATTACGCAGCAGTTAGCACCCGTATCTAACTTACACGCGAATTCATGGCCTTCAGTGTCAACTGTTGCAGTCCAGTTATCAGCCACTTCTACTGTGCTTACGGTCAAAGTCTGCAAGAAGAAGTTATCGTCATCTGCAGCTCTTTTTTCACACATCTGTTTTGTCGCTGCGCCGGCTATCCACATGCTTGAGCGAAGTGATTACGCCCACCACACTTTCTGCATGTTTTGCCTAGAGCAGGGCACCTTGCATCACCGTGCACTCGATAGCCGCAACAGCGTTGCACACGAGCGTCGATAGACTGTATTACTGCCTCGTATGCTGCTTCTGTGCCTTCACTGACTTCTTTGAACTGTTCCTTTCCCAGTTCCTGGGCATGACGTATTTCCACGGTCCTGTTGTACGACGAGTTCTCGGCAATAAGCCTTTCTTGCAAGCTTTCGTCTCATAATCCCAGAATGATCCGGCTGCAAAGCAAGCGGTCTTCTAGGTCCCCGAACTCGCAGTCCTTTGCTAGAAGTCTGAGATCTGTTAGTCAGTCATTAAATAACTCCCCTGGATATTGATTTCTTGATCCGAAACGAAATTCATTAAATGTCAAGTCTGTCACTGGCTTGTAGAATTCCTCAAACTTGTTGAGCAGTGTCTCGACATTGTTCCTGTCTGCTTCCTCATCGAATTTGAAGGTGCTGTAAGCTTTCCTGCCTCCTTCACCAACTGTTACGAGTAACGTGCTGCTCGTACTCAACTGGGTAGCAGTGGCAAACAAAGTGAACTCACTTTTCCATGTCTTCCAAGCAAGCCATGCGTCTGCTGACGGGTCCAGCGGCCTGGGTGGTGGAAGCAGGTTTGACGGACCTGACATAGCGGTGGGGAACCACTGCCACCATGTGTGCAAGTCGGGATCAGGCAATGAACAACTTTATTGCCGGAACAAGAATGAGTATATTGACGCCAAGCAAAGTGCCCACCGCGGAGCAAGTTTTGAGAAGCAAGCTCCCCACTACAGGCACCGATCTCGAGCAGAGGGAAGACGAAGAAGAGCGCAGTTGCGCGAGCATTCTTTTGGTGCTGGTCGCCATTAAAGAAGGTTGTTCTCTTCCGCCGATCGTCTACTGCTTGTCTTCGTGACATTTTATTGGTGGAGGTGCTCGGTACATGCTATCATCGCCGGAGCCACAGCGTAGCCATGACTCAAGTCCAGTGAGTAGCCGGGGCGACATCAACCCTGTCCACGTACGCGCCAGCCGTCGCCTCCGAGGGCTCCAAACAGAACACGGTCCGTTACCTCATCGCGTCCGCGCCATGAACCTGGACCCACAGCGCTTTGCTGCGCCTGTTCCACCGGCGCATCACGTCATAGTCAACCAGCCGCAGCCACCACCTGTCTTTCACGGAGATCCTTCAGAAGACGTGGAAGACTGGTTAGACCATTTTGACCGGGTCGCGGATTGCAACGGCTGGAACGAAGAGCGCAAGCTTCGCAACGTCTACTTCACGCTCCAAGACTCCGCGAGGACATGGTTCTACAACCACGAAGCGACGTTGACTTCGTGGGAGGAATTTCGTCGTCAGGTGATCGCCGCATATTCCAACCCTGACCGAAAGGAGAAGGCAGAGCTGGCGATACAGACGAGGTTTCAAGCCCCAAATGAAAGCGTCGCGACGTACACTGAAGATATGGCTCGGCTCTTCAGACGTGCGGACACCTCAATGACCGAAGAAAAGAAAGTGAGACATCTTATGCGTGGTGTCAAACAGGAAATATTCGCAGGCCTTGTCCGAAACCCACCAGCAACACTTGCGGGCTTCCTTGCTGAAGCAACCGATGGAAAGAGCCCTTCGACAGCATTCCAGGCAGTACGATCGCAACGTCTTGGAACTTTCGGACGCGCCTCAAACGGCATCGGGGAACAGCACTGCGGACTTGCGGGAGCTGATCCGAATGGTTGTTCGAGAGGAGCTCCAGAAAATGCAAGTAACCGCTGCACCACCAGCGCGAATCTCTGTGGCGGAGATGGTGCGTGAAGAGATTCGGCAAGCCATTCAGTCTCCGAGCTACGACGTACCTCAACGCTATGAGGGGCCAGAACGCTCCGATGTACCACAATGTTACGACGTACCACAGCGCTACGAGGTGCCCTACCAGCAGGAACCAGTCCGCATAAGCTATGCGGAAGCCGCCCGACGACCGTCGCTATACACTGCCTCAGCCGCCGTTCAGCCCGCCGTTCAAAGGGAAGCAGTATTTAGGCGTCGCAGTCCACCACTCGTCGAGGAGTCGAGGCCACGGAAAAGCGACATATGGCGGACCCCTGACTCCAGGCCCCTCTGCTTCCACTGCGGAGAGGCTGGCCACGTCTACAGGACGTGCCCCTACCGACGAGTGGGTCGCCGTGGGTTCGCTCCGAGTGCACCTCGCCCGCGCCCTGGTGAGCGACCGGCGGAGATAAGAGAACTTCCTTGCAAGCCGAGACCGTCCATACGAGCATGGAAGACACAAGCCTCGTTCTTCGTCGCCTGCTCGATACCGGTCACCAAGTCCCTCGTTTGCCCGTGATGCCCGCCGTCGTCGGTCGCCCAGCCCTGCAAGCCCGGAAAACTGAGTTCAGCGACCTCCGGAGGTGAGGCCGCTGACGCCGAACGAATGGAATATCCTCCATCTCGACGACAACGACGACAACAGACCGACGTCCACACACGCTCACACGATTCCAGGCACATCGTGACGTCGGAGATACTTGTTACCGTAGACGACGAAGTTACGGCCTTAATTGACACTGGTGCCGACAGCTCAGTTATGAGTAAAGACCTCGCGGTAAAGTTAAACAAAGTTTTTACGCAATGGACAGGATCACAAGTCCGTACTGCTGGAGGTCATCTACTAACCCCCGTCGGCAGCTGTACTGCTCGTGTAAATATTCGTGGATTTACTTACGTCGGAGTATTCATCATCCTGCCCGATTGTTCGAGGGACCTGATACTTGGCATGGACTTCCTGCAGGCGAATGGAGCCATAATTAACTTGGAAAAATCAAGCGTAACTTTTCCTACAGCGAAAGCTATAGCGGACGATGGTGGACCCGACAACAACGCTGACAACGCCTTGCGCATCGTTGCCGACAACGTAACGGTACCGCCCCGAAGCAGCCTACTGACGTTGGTAACATGCGACGCATTCGACGGCTACGAAGCCATTGCCGAGGCGAACATTCCGCTACTGCTTGAGCGGAACCTCTGTATTGCACGAGGCCTCGTTCACCTCCAGAATCGATGCTCATTAGTGATGTTGACGAACTTCAGCAATGAATACCAGCACGTACCGCAAGGCACAGCTGTAGCCTTCATACATGAAATATCTGCTTTCACAGATGTCGCCTCGCTAGGCACAGCTTCGCAAAACCCACCAAAAGAGGCCAATCTGAAGGATCGCATACACATTAACCCTGACTTACTGGAAGGGTTAATTAACAGCGACTGCTAGACCTTGTCAATGGCTTCTCTGACTGCTTCTCTACCGAGTCAAAAGTTCGACGCACTTCCGTGGCAAAGCATCGCATTATTACCGAAGAGTCAGCCCGGCCGCTTCGCCAGCATCCATATCGCGTTTCGCCTGCAGAAAGAGAAGTCATAAAGCGCCAGGTGCAGGACATGCTAAACGATGATGTGATTCAGCCATCCGCTAGTCCATGGGCGTCACCCGTCGTTCTCGTTAAGAAGAAGGACAATACACTGCGTTTCTGTGTCGACTACAGGCGGCTTAATAGTGTCACGAAACGCGATGTTTATCCCCTTCCCCGCATCGACGACGCCCTTGACCGTCTACGCCACGCCAAGTTTTTCACCTCATTGGATCTCAAGTCAGGGTACTGGCAGATCGAGGTGGACGAGCGCGATCGGGAAGAAACGGCGTTTGTTACCCCTGATGGGTTATATGAATTCAAGGTCCTCCCATTCGGCCTCTGTTCCGCACCTGCCACATTCCAACGAATGATGGACACTGTTCTATCTGGACTGAAATGGCAGACATGCTTAGTGTACTTGGACGACGTCGTGGTATTTTCGAGAACGTTTGACGAACATCTAGATCGCCTACAGGATGTGCTCCTTGCGATCAGAAAGGCAAATCTGACTATTAAGCCAGAAAAGTGTCACTTTGGCTTTCAGGAGTTAAAGTTTCTCGGACACGTCGTTAGTTCCCACGGTGTTCGACCAGACCCCGAGAAACTGGCTGCCGTCGCAGACTTTCCCCGTCCCGCAGACAAGAAGGCAGTCCAACGCTTCCTAGGTCTGTGCGCGTACTACCGTTGTTTTGTCGAAGTTTTTTCAAAGATCGCCGAACCATTAACAAGACTAACACGCCTAGGCGTACCCTTCAACTGGACCGAAGAACAACAGGAAGCCTTCACGGAGTTGCGCCGGCGCCTGCAAACCGCCCCTGTACTCGCGCATTTCGACGAGGAGGCTACCACTGAAATCCACACAGACGCCAGCAATGTCGGCCTCGGCGCTATTCTTGTTCAGTGGCAAGACGGTGCCAAACGGGTAGTCGCCTACGCGAGTCGCAGTTTGACAAAGGCGGAAGTCAACTACTCCGCGACGGAAAAGGAGTGCTTAGCAGTCATTTGGGCTATCTGCAAGTTCCGACCGTACATTTACGGAAGACCTTTTCGCGTTGTGAGCGACCATCACTCGCTGTGTTGGCTTGCGAACCTTAGAGATCCGTCAGGTCGCCTCGCTCGTTGGAGCCTTCGCCTTCAAGAGTACGACGTGACAGTAGTCTACCGGTCCGGGCAGAAACACGGCGACGCTGACTGCCTCTCACGTGCCCCTTTACCTTTGAAACCGAGCGACTTAGAGCAAGATTTTCCGTTTCTCGGCGTCGTCGACATTGTCGAGATGGCCGACTACCAACGCGCCGACACAACATTGCTGCCTGTGATCAGATACCTTGAGGGTGCGGACGTCGTTGTTCCGCGCCCCATGTCGCGAGGGCTCACTTCTTACTGCCTCCGAAACAACATCCTCTACAAGAAAAATTTCCAAAACAGCCAGGACACATACCTACTCGTTGTTCCAGTTTCACTGCGTGCAGAAGTCTTACAGGCATCCCATGACGATCCGTGTGCCGGGCACCTAGGCTTTGCCAGGACTTTGGCACGCATACGCCAGAAGTACTATTGGCCGCAGCTGTTCTCGTCCGTTCAGCGCTACGTGAGAAGCTGAACGGACCTTTAAAACCTGCTGGACTTTTGCAACCCTTGGAACCCCCTGCAGCACCGTTTCAGCAGATCGGAATGGATCTCCTCGGTCCCTTTCCCACGTTGTCTGCACGAAACAAGTGGATAGTCGTCGCAACTGATTATCTGACGCGGTACGCAGAAACCAAGGCCGTAGCCCGCGGAACCGCTGCCGAAGTCGCCACGTTTTTTATGCAGGACATTGTATTACGTCATGGAGCCCCTTCCGTCTTGATCACTGATCGAGGCACAGCGTTTACTGCTGACTTAATCAAGGAGATCGTCACGCTTACTAACACCAGCCACCGAAAAACCACGGCCTATCACCCTCAAACAAATGGTTTAACGGAACGCCTGAACAGGACAATGGCCGATATGCTGTCGATGTACGTCGACGTAGAGCACAAGACGTGGGACCAAATCCTCTCATATGTGACATTCGCATACAATACAGCTGTGCAGGAAACTACCCGTTTCACACCGTTTGAACTCGTTTATGGACGTCGTGTCACAACCCCCGTAGACGCGATGCTACCAGTCGACACCGGGACATCGAGAAGCGAGAATGCCGACGACATCGTCCAGAAGGCTGAAGAAGCTCGACAGCTCGCTCGAAACCGAATCCGTAACCAGCAAAGTGCCGATGCCCGCCGATACAACAGCGGCCGAAGAGAAATTCACTATGAACCTGGTGACTACGTCTGGGTATGGACGCCCATCCGGCAGCAGGGTCTCTCCGAGAAACTGCTGCGCAGATATTAAAATGTCACGAAGACAAGCAGTAGACGATCGGCGGAAGAGAACAACCTTCTTTAATGGCGACCAGCACCAAAAGAACGCTCGCGCAACTGCGCTCTTCTTCGTCTTCCCTCTGCTCGAGATCGGTGCCTGTAGTGGGGAGCTTGCTTCTCAAAACTTGCTCCGCGGTGGGCACTTTGCTTGGCGTCAATATATACCTAACTAGCGCTGCCACCAGGCATGTGCACTAAAGATAAAAACAGTGACGTGGTGCTTACTGAGCCTTGCTTCAGCCCTTTTATATCTTCAGACTGTTCTGCGAGGGGTGGTAGTTCCCCCTCGCAGAGACAGGCACCTGACCTCGCGAGGAGGAGATCTCGGGCTGGTGCGTGGCACTCAAAAGGCGGAACGGGACAGAAAGGGCGGCCGGGACATATCTGTCACCTACCAGCGCGGCCCTCTCGCTTCCGTCGCCAGTGAGCGCTCGCGCCAACGTTAAGGGAAGGAAACGGGTGTGCATGCTCCTCCACAATGGTTGCAAGCTCCGAATCGATAAGGGACTCGCATCTCTGCGGGAGGTGTCCAGGACAATGTGTTGCCGGGTCAGTTGAGAGTAGCGCTGTGTCCAGTCTTCTTTCCTGTGTATGTTGTTTTGTGCTCAAAAGTTATGAACCCTAGGCGTGTCCACCCAATGAATCATGCCTTCTGTTTCTAGCTTATCTAACACGGTCTTGCTGACGTCGTGAAGGAGTGGAAGGCGCCGGCATACGCTCAAGGAGAAAGGTGTAGTGTTGGGTGCAAGCCTGACAGTATAGGCTTCGAGGAACGTCCCAAGTTGAGGAACGTCCCAAGAGGCTGGGATCGAGATACAAGTCGCCCAAGGGCCATGGAGTCCCCAAGATTTGGCTGATAAACATGCACACACCCAAGGCTTGGATTGCTGGGGAGCCAAACAGTAGGGCCACCTTGGTTGCCAGGACCTAGGGCAACCGTTTGGTGGAATTTCCATGCCACGACAGAGTAGCAATGTCCTATGACAGTGCCTATGACCGGCAGGATGTTGTTGCCAGGTCCTTTAACTTGTTCTTGGTGTCTTGAACCTTCAAGGCGATGCTGGGATATGTAATGGGTGCAACAGAAACTTTGGCGACACCTTGAAGTCCATCATGACGAAAAGTGGGCACCCATTTACAAGTGTCATTTGGGTGCTCTCCCGCAAACGCGTGTAGTTCGATGGAGCTGGCAGAAAGATTCTGTCCAAGCTTCCCGTCAACCCTCTTCTTGCGGCAGCGGCGGCTGCATTTCGATGGAGGCGAAATGTTGAAGCCCGTGTGCCGTGCAATGTCAGTGCACGTTAAACAAAGCCAGGCGGTCGAAATTTCCAGAGGCCCTCCACTACGGCGTCTCTCATAATCAGAGCTGGTTTTGGGACGTTAAACCCCACAAATCAATCGATCCTCTTCTTGAGGCACACATTCTCGAAGTGGCCAGTCTTGGGGCAAAAGTTGCAGGATGCTCTGTCAGCCTGACAGTTGGCAAAAGGGTGTGGTGCCCGGCCACAGATTGGGCACAGCTGCTGTGTGCTGTTTCAGGTGGTGCTGGCTTTCCCTTTCAAAGGCAAGCAGTGTCAACAGTGAACAACGATGAATCAGCAAAGTCACAAACCTAGTGCTCATTATCAGCATCTTCGTGTCGGCAAAAGTGCCGGAGTGCTTTGCACGATGCCATTCTAGTGTTTCAACAAAGGTGGTTTGAGAGCTCATGGTCGAGCTAAACCCACAAGAAAATGGTCTCAGATGAGCCACTCTTCAATGTCAGGCGAGGGGTAGTTGCAGGACTTGACCATCACTAGCAGCGCAGTAAAATGTCACCTGGTGGCTGCGTACTGCGGTGGAAGTGTGCTGCATTGTACAGCTCATTCGGCGACATCCTTCAGATCCGCCACTCCCAGTGTGATGGAACGTGAGGACTACCCCGGTGAGATTTTGCTGTGCTCCAGATGATCGTCGGGTCCCGCCTTGCTGGCAGTAGCAGCATAGAATATGAGTGGTCCTCGCACTGCAGTAGCCGTGGTGGCGCCGACAGTGGACGCAGCTGTGCCACGCCTTGTATAAACAGATGAAGCAGGTGGCCATTTCAGAGTAGCAGCGGGCCTGAGGCCACAAGCATGGGATCAGCAGTTCGACCGCTTCTGACACCTTGTCAAGCATGCCAAGTGAGCGATTGACACAACAGCAGGCAAGTGCCGAGATGTTTACTGCCATCCAGCGGTGCTGCCATATGTTACAGAGGGGACTTGTCTTCGTCAGGATGACAACTGCCGAAGACAAGTCCACAAGTCTAAACTAAGGCTTCAGGGACATTCCATGTTTTTTAAAGATATGCTCATCAATCCAAGCCTTCACCTACCCCTTCATCTTCTACTTCACATTTCACAAAATGTATTTTGCTTCCTAAGTCACACAGCAACTAGACCAAACTGTTGGTTTCACTAGTGTGAAAATGCAGAATAATGTATAAGTCCATATCCAACCATCCTACACCCACGGACAACTTTCAGTGGCTACGAAGAGGTTACGAGGGCATAGATATCACTCTTGCATTATTGAGCATGTAGTCCAGCACATGCATTCTGTGGCATCAAGAAAGCGTAAACGCAGCACCCAACATGATATGAGTAAGTGTACAGCTGGGATATGAATACATGGAAGCACTTAGCACTGCAATACTGACATGTGTGGTTGTCTTCATTTGTCTAATGTTTAAAAGAGAACGCCGTTATCACCTTCCAGGGAATTGCACGCTTGCTGTGAATGTTTGCAGGGAGCGCCGTTGTCACTTTATGTTACGCACAACACAGGATGCGGTTATCTTGCATGTCACTTCGGGAACCGTGTCGCTCATTCTTGAAACTTCGCATGCCTGACGCGTACATTTGAGTGACTTCTGGAATTCCAGAGATAATGCGAGAACGCATTATGACGTGTGTATAAAAGCCGACGCATTGCATCGCTAGTCAGTCTTTCCGTCGACCGACGACTGTTCACGCCACTGTTGCTGTGAATTGTGATTGACTTTGTTTTGCGGGGCACAGGTTCGCCCAAATAAACAGTTTGCCTGCTTTGTCTCGAGTAATGCGTGTGTCACGACCACATGACATCCGGTGAAGGTGTTTCTCGCTCCATGTATACTGCTCACTGCCGTCCAGCCGTGACCAAGCCCACGCCGCCAAGAGGACGAATCCAACCTGGTCCGTCGAGCTCGCTGCAGACAACTAGGATTCCTGCCAGCATACCAGCCACATCCCAGCGAGGACAAGAAGACAAGGACTACAACGAAGCCAGCATCCATGACGACGGTAGCAAGGCCTCCAGCAACTGTGGTCGTGCACCAGCCCAAAGAGACGCCTACCTTCCACGGATCCTCATACGAGGAAACAGAAAGCTGGCTGGCCGTCTACAACTGCATCGCAGCCCTTAACAAGTGGGACGCCGACGTGAAGCTGTGCCATGCACAGTGGAACCCCATTCATACGTTTTTCAGCGGACAAGGGAAAGAAAACATAACAGCCAGGAAAACGCAAGAGTGAGGAAAGCTCTGAAAACGAATGAGAACAGGGCCGCTTTGACTTCAAACAATTTATTTCAGCAAGGTGAGCCATCAAGGTCGCCGACCTATAATTCGGACAGCCGCGCAGTACCGCCAGTGCCCCCCTAGACTTACTGTGTTAAGACGACCGATATTTCGGACGGTTTCTAGCTCTAAATTCGATAATTCTGACTCCGTTCGCGGCTGTCAAGCGCAGTGAATGAAAGTGCCATTATAGCCTCCGGCACCCCTATGAGAGAAAGTATGGCCTCAAAGATCGCAATCAAAACTGTGACCATTGAGGCTTAGTTCCAGCGTGACACGCCAATTTCGGAGGCAAGTCGCCCCGTCACTCACCGCATCTTGTTCCGGCACCCCGCGGGTGGTTTGTGATTGCAAGTACGGCTGGTCGCGTCGCGTCCGCGATCGCTCGATAGCGCTTTCACGTTCCATCTTCAGTGCTTGTTTACCGTATCCGCATAATTTGCGCACCCCTGATATTTAGCCAGCCTTACAAAAAAAAAAAAAGTCCTTGCATATTTTGCGCTCGCCGTCCGGCCTGAACCAGCTCGCCGGCGCGCGCACGGACAGACTTTGGACAGCCGCGCGGCCGCGCCCCTCGCTGCGCAGGCGAGCGCAGTCATACTCAAAAGGAGCTGCGAGTGCGATGTTCCTTTTTCCGATTATTTTCTCCGGAGCCCCGCCACGGTGGTCTAGTGGCTAAGGTACTCGGCTGCTGATCCGAGGGTCGCGGGATCGAATCCCGGCCGCGGCGGCTGCATTTCGATGGAGGCGAAATGTTTAGGCCCGTGTACACTGCGATGTCAGTGCACGTTAAAGAACCCCAGGTGGTCGAAATTTCCGGAGCCCTCCACTACGGCGTCTCTCATAATCAGAACTGGTTTTGGAACGTAAAACCCCACAAAAGAAGAAAGAAGATTTTCTCCGGAAGCCCCCGGAGCCCAAAGTACGGTCGCTAGAATAAAAGCACGCGAGTTGGGGCGACGAAAACGGCTGAAGCAAAGATCAAAGGAGCCCGACCCATCTCCGTCGCTCGGAGGCGATAATGTCACCGCGTCGAAGCGGGGAGGAAACGCCCCACCCGTCTATAACGAACATGAAAAGACGCAAAGGCGAGGGGGCGGGGGGGGTTTCGCTCGGCTGCCAAGTGATTGCATGGCTGCCGAGATAGCGCTGGCGCTATCTCGGCAGCCATCGGCAGGCGGCGATTCCTACAAGCGTAACCAAGTCTGTCCAAAGTCAAATCAAAATAGCGGTGCCCGGGCGGGTACGGCGTGCCAGGTTGCGACGCATCATGCGGGAACAGGCCCACAGTTGCGGCGTAACAGCGGGGTTCGCAATACATGGGATGCTATGGGAGCTATGCCGGGACCGAT
The DNA here is from genome assembly GCA_013339685.2 of Hyalomma asiaticum. Classification (NCBI taxonomy): domain Eukaryota; kingdom Metazoa; phylum Arthropoda; class Arachnida; order Ixodida; family Ixodidae; genus Hyalomma; species Hyalomma asiaticum. Next base: position 6,084,622 of record CM023482.1, on the reverse strand, counting down.
GAAAAACAACGTAACAGCCGGGAAAACGCAGCAGTGAGGAACGTAACAGCGGGGTTCCACTGTATATTTCTACTTGGAAGACGCCGCAAGGACTTGGTTTGAGAACCGTGAGTCAACGATTCGAACCTGGGACAACTTCCGCGCTGCTTTTCAGCCCACATTCGCAAGCGTCGTGCGGACAGAAAGAGCCACATCACTACTTGAGACTCGAGTGCAGCTCCCCAACGAAAACATAACGATCTTTATGGAGGATATGACGCGACTTTTTCGCCACGCCAACACCAACATGTCTGAGGAAAAAAGTTTTGCCTGCTTATGCGAGGAGTGAAGCAGAAGCTCTTCACCGGGCTAATCAGAAACCCGCTAAAGACGGTTCAAGAGTTCCTCTCTGAGGCTACCACCATAGAGAAGACCCCCCCCCCCCCCTCGAGATGCGCACCCCGCAATACAATTGCCACATGTGCCCAAACATCGCAGAAGTCCAAGGACTCGGCCCCGACGACCTACGCGAGACCGTAAGGGCTGTTGCTCGCGATGAAGCGCCGGATGTTCCTGTCGTCGCAGCCCCAATTCCCCTCCCTCAAAGAAATTGTTCACAAGGAAAATGACCGTTCCCGAACCACCGCAGCCCCAACCGGAGGCGGTGAACTACGCCGCTGCTGCACGCCGACCTGCCACCGCTCCTCACCCACGCCAGGACCCAACGCCTCCATAGTTTTGTTGCCAGCCACTGTCGCCACCTCTGATGCCATCCCACTCGCCAGTAATCCAGTGTGCGCCGAGGAAAGCCAACGTTTGGTGCACCCCGAACCATTGCCCAATATGGCAAAGCCAGACACACCTCCCTCTACTGCCAGTACCGTGAGATGGGACTGCTTGGCTTCAACGTGAACGCGCCGCTACAGTACCTAGAATATACTGGCTAGTGTGCTGAGCGCGCGCGCGCGTGGCCACCGCGCTGATGCCTTCCTACAGCCACCGCAGAGTGGCTCTGGAAGTCTCCAAGGTTCATGGCGCGTCCGGTTTCCATGGCACCCGCGGTTTCTGCTCAGTAGCACCTGCGCTTTCTGCTCCAAATTCAGCGTTCCTCGTGGCTTTTAAAATGGTCTTGTCTGGTTATCGTGGTTCAATTAAGGAAACGACATTATTTCCTGCAGCCCATGTCGGTATCATGGCTCAGCCTCCGTGGGGATGCGGTGTAATTGTGAGAAACTCTGTGGAGTAAGGGAATGATAGAGACTGAAGGAAGAGGAATGCCGTAATTAACGGAGGGCTCCAGAAATCTTGATTACCTGATGTTCGTTAGCTTGCACTAACAAAGCACGGCACATATACATGAGTCGGTAATCAGGAACAGTTGTGCAAAACTTTTTTTTTTTCTTTTGGGGGTTGAGGGGCACAGAAGGGCGCACATAAAATACACACAGCAGATGTGCCTGTGCGCAGTTCAAGTGTGTCCTTGTCTCCTAAAAATAAACATGCGAGGCGTTCCTATATCGTGTGTAACCGACAAGACCGCCGCTATATATAACTTCTGGTAACCAGTGCGGATAACGTTGAGGTACTCTTCTGTGCCTTTGTGAGTTGCCCTTTTACTTAGCTTTTAAGTGCCCATCCACATGGCTAACTAAGAATCTAGAATGCGGTTTTGGAAGTGGACAGCTTTAAATGTGACGTAAAAGAAGTGAAGTCAGTGGCAGCAAACAGCAAGAAAATAAACTTTGGTCTTGTGAGACATTCAAACTGGCACATTTATGCCTTGAGTAGATGTTTCAAGCACAAATGCAGCCGCCACCCCAGCCACACGTGTTTCATCCTTCTGGCATGCTGGTACCTTTCAGGGCTGCTATAGCAAGCTGTTCATGCAAAAGCTCTGGAACAATTTTGGGCTTTTTCTGTTGTCCACCAGTTAAAGCTTGGAAATAATGAAAGGATCGACACAAATTTGTCTCTAGCAGCTTCGCTTATCTTTTGTGACGCTTCAGTCCTTTCTGTTCTCTCTCTCTCAATTTGCAATGCATACGTGGGCAAAATAGCTTCAGAAAAGACGCGGAGCATTGACGGAGCTGCAGGTGCACGAAACCTGTGCGCCTTCTTTCTTCTGTGTCCGTGTGTTTTCAGCTGGTTTTCTTCAGTAACCGTATCAACTCGTCCATCACTTACCCCGCTATGGTCACAAAGAGAGGGGCAGGTTGTAACAGTAATAACGTCACAGCACGAATGCGCCATTGCATCAACCGATGTCACTGCGCAATCGCATATGTCATGTCCAACACCCAAACTGAGGGAACCGAATACTAGCATTTGAAGGCACAAATAAAGAGATCCGAAACCATGCTTTATCCACGGAATGCGTCCATCATGAAATACATTAATTACGTTCTCAGGAAGCGCTTTCAGTGAGCTTAATATTCACGCAAGATTATTCGCTTTTTCAGTCGGACTTGGGGCTGGCTGCATTGACGCACTGCAACAGGGCGGCAGGCTACCCTCTTGACTCGATAAAGTGAGCATATATCAACTCTATCAACATACATGCATCGGGGCATGCACGCTGGCACTCTGGCTCTGTAGTTATGGCCGCAAAGCCAGAGACTGTGAGCACAGTGTACATGTAAATACAGGGGTACAAGACCTACCCAAAATGTAGGCCGCAATCAACTTCTGTTGATGGTTGAGCTGCAGGAATGGGTGGCTACTGCTGCTGGCACTCGCTCCCTCCTCCAGTGGTAGCAGCAATGCCACCAGGCATGCCACCGCCACCACAACAACCACAGGGCTGGGCCCATTGGCAACAGCAGCAGCACCTCGGCTCAGTTGCCGCTCCACTCCAGGCGATGGCTCCAGGGGCAGAGAACCTGTGGCAAAGTCATGGCAAAGTGCAGCAATCATGTTCTGCCTATTTTCCAGCCCACTGACTTCAGAAGGAGTAGTTGTTACGACACACTAGCAGCTCCTCTGCAGCACTTAGCCCTTAAAAGGCTTTGTGTGACGCAGTCAGCAGGGACCCCATTGTTTGGCATTGAGCCAAGCATTACGATTAGGGCCAACATCTTTGCGTGAATTGGCTCGTGTGCACAATTGTAGGCATGTGATTGCACAAACATCTGGTTTGTCAAACAGAAAAGCATGCTACAGTGCTCTGATGCGCGCATCACAAGCACCGTTTGTTGCAGTATTCTTATAAAGTAACAGTAGTATGTATACATTGCTATAAGAACCAGTTCACACAAACCACAGCAGCAAATGACGAAAGAAGAAAAGATCAAGGGCTTGTTTCTTTGTTAGACACAACAATGAGGCCAAGGAAGGCACAGGGGATGTTATTTACAGTTTTTAGCTATAGTGTAGTAAACACCCTTTGGATCAAAAGTATTGGATGCTTCATTCGAAAGTCGTAGATCAGTTCCCACTGACGGCTGGTGTGTTTTTTTTTTTCGTCCACTTCCTTTTCGTCCACAATTCCTTTTAGTAACTTCCTCTATGCCTTTCTCTGTTGGATTCATTAAGTAGAAACTGACATGAGACATGCTACACCACGACAACTGCTGATGCAATGTCTCCTTACAACACATACTGTGCAGGAATAAGTGCTGCAGGTGAGTGGTAGCAGGCTTGTTTACCGCCTCTGGGGGTTTGATTCCTATGTTTAATCGTAACAGCACTCTTGTGTGTACCTGGTACGTCTGCAACAGATAGTATCTCTTCCTCTCATTCAATCAATGCAAAGTGTGTTTCCATCAAATTTTCAGTGTCCAGGGGTTGTAACGTCAACATCATTGTTAACTGTGACGTGCAACGAAAATGTCATGCGAGTGCGAGTTTCTATAATATACTCATGTCACAACTTGAACACAAGTGACTCAATGTTTCACAGCTTTATATTGTTAATAAGCACAATGCTCAAGTATGACATACGTGGCCACTGCATACGTTTTTAATAGATGCTCCTGTCGCACAAAGGAGTCCCCTAATGTCCTCGTACTTCACCACTGCGTCATAAGGGGGGATGCTGCTCTTAGAAAAGAAAAATCATCGACTTTTTGAAAATGGTATTTTTGTAAAAATTTCACACATATCAGACTGGCACTTCAGCCACAATAGCAGGTGATAGTATCACTAAAACAAGATCTATTTGGCCTATATAAAAGCAAGAAAACGGGGCTTTTTTATGCTACATTACTGAGCCAAGTTCACTACAGCAACAGGCATCCAGGTCACTGCAGCGAACCTGACAATGGAGCCACTGGAGTCCCTCTCCAGCCATGGATATTCCTGTGTTACGTAGAGGACTGTTTTCGGTGGTCAAGAAGACAGCTTTGAGTGCCTTCTTACTGCACCCAAAGAGCATGGAACCGTCCATTCAATTCACGGTAGAAGAAGAAACCCACGGTTGTCTGCGTTTCTTCGACTGCCTTGTGAGATGCGATGGCAACAGACTTTCATTTGGCGTATTCAGTCACACGAAATTGCCAGTGTGGGACTTGACAAAAGTGCTTGCACCTTTAACTAGAAGGCAACAGGCTTGTTCCTTGTGTGGGGTGAAGGGACACTTCAAAGTGGACTGCCCTTGAGAAAAGGCACTGCAAAGTCCGAAACACAGGAAAAGAGCAGGCTAGTCACACGCGTGTCGACCGCAGCGGTAGCTGGAAAAGTGTGAACCCAAGCCTCGATTGTCAAAACGGCAAGATTCGCACAGTCCTCGACACAGGTGAGGATATTACAATCATTCGGAAGAGCGCGGTCCCGTCAGTGCTAGTGGAGCCACATGGGTCCGGTTAGACTCGTTTCGACATTCGGGGAACAGGTACAGACGAAGCTAGCAGTGCTGCTGCTGGCGCTAGCTCGGAATGAACGAGCTTGCACAGACAGTAAGGAAAGTGTGCCCATATTGTGCATGCTGACCAGCAAGCTGGTCGCACGCACAGACTGTTTGTTGTCTAAGGAGCTTGAAAAATGCTCCAAGAAGGACACAAGCTGCAGAAAATCATCTCTTTAGGTGGAATGGTGGCGAACCCTGCGAAGGTGAAGCAAAAGCCCTAGGTGAGGTTAGCAGGGTCGCAGCAGTACATGTCACGCCGAGATCACAAAGTGACATTAACTCACAGGCAAGCAAGCGAGTGAAGCGCGTGAGGGTAGTCCCGAAGAAAAGAGCATCGCAGAGGCATTTTTGCAGAGGGATGGAGATAGGTTCCCTGCTACCCGGAAATGGAGTACATGAAAGTGCTTGGACAGAGGCGGTGAGAAAGACAAAGGCCAAAATGTAAGACGTCGAAAGATGTTGTTTTGTGGGGTTTTACGTCCCAAAACCAGTTCTGATTATGAGAGACGCCGTAGTGGAGGGCTCCGGAAATTTCGACCACCTGGGGTTCTTTAACGTGCACTGACATCGCACAGCACACGGGCCTCAACATTTCGCCTCCATCGAAATGCAGCCGCCGCGGCCGGGATTCGATCCCGCGACCCTCGGATCAGCAGCCGAGTACCTTAGCCACTAGACCACCGTGGCGGGGCAAGACGTCGAAAGAGAGACAAAGGGACGCTAGATCGGAAACAGCAAGCATGTTTGAAATAGCAGGGCAGAGGGCCAGTGGTCGCCGAGGCTTACGTAAGGGCAAAGGCCGAGACCTGGTCCTTCCTTGTGCAGCACAAACATGCTGAAACGTCGCTGAACAATGGCAAAGGACCCGCTTCTCGGAAGAGAGGAGACAATGGGCGCTGCAGACTCTGTCAAGATTTGCATGTCGGCTCTTGAGAGTATCCAATACTTGCTTGGTGGTGTGGTTGCGATCACACTTCAGGGAAAACGCAAGACCCCCTAGGGGCTTCTCAGGTGCCTTTATGGAAGCAATGCAAAGACCGACTTTGTCGAGGCTGAATAAAGAGGCTGAAGAAGCTTTTCCTTCATTCTTTTTATTGCTCAAGTTCAGTGGATACAGTAAAATCTCGTTAATTCGACCCCCGTTAATTCAGAATTTCAGTTAATTCGGCCGGAACATCTTCTCCCGTCCCAAATGTTCACTGTTCTACGACTGAAAACTCTCATTAATTCGGGCAGATTCAACCGCACTTCGGTTAATTCCAACTCCTGACTGAGGTCGAGTCACGACGGGGAAGCAGCAGCAGATTCCGCTGCGGCCACGCTTTGGATCACAAATCGATGGCGCACCCGAACAACTTGGAGATCGGATTGTGGCCTCGGAGAGTTAAAATGAGGTGAGGTACAAATTAGCTTTGCATCTCGGATGCACACATAAAGGAAACCACGTGGTCTAACACAACGAAATGAAAGGGTGCATTGCTACTGCCATCAGCGACAGGCAAGCGACAGATTTGCTTTTTTCTTCTGCCTCTTGCACATTTGTGTTGCAGTCGAGTCGTATTGTTCACCTGTAGTGTGCTGTTGCTATTAAATTTTTTTCTTCATCTTTGTGCGTGGTCAGTCCATTCGCAGCCTTATAGTTTGTTTTGAAAAGATTGCAGGTTCTTTATTACGTTTTTTTATCACCATGGTTATTTTGTTACTTCGTGCACATCACCACCACGCAAGCGACGCCAGGATGGCTTCCCCTGCATCTCCTGCCCCAGCTCGCACAGCAAAGAGGGCGAAGTACGAAGCAAAGGATTTGGCCGTGAAGGTGCAAGTATGGAAGGCATTGCAAGTGGGAGCATCTCAAGAAGAAGTGATGGAAAAGTTCAACATCACGAAAGCACGCCAAGTAGCTACACCAAGAACAAAGATAAGATTATGCAGGTGTATGACAGCGACATGTCTGGCAAAAAGAGAAAGGGGCTTAGAATGGCAGCGCACACCAAGCTAGAAGAAGTTCTGTTGCGCTGCAATGCCGTCTCGCGCGATGTGCTTTTGCCTTTGAGCGGCCCCCTCATCTGCACACAAGCAGAAAAGTTCACACTGACCATGAACACCGACTCTTTCAATGCATCGGAAGGGGGCTTAGACCACTTCAAGAACCAACATGGGCTGGTGTTCTGTGGTGAAAAAGGTGCCGCCAACGAAAGTGTTATGCAGGACTGGCGGTCTGGACTATCCGCGCAGCTTTCTACGTACAAGCCGCGCAACATTTTCAGCTGATGAGACAGCGCTGCTCTTCAAGGCTTTGCCTGACAAGACAATCGTGTTTAAGGAGGACCTGTGCATTGGCAGGAGAAGGAGTAAAGAACGGGTGACGGTTCTCGCTGCGAACATCAGCAGCACAGAGCGGCTTCTGCTGCTAGTGATAGGAAAGGCTGGGAAGCCAAGATATTTTAAAGGGGGGCCCTCTAACACCTCTCTCGCACGTGTTGCATAGACTGAAGGGTGGACAGTCAGATACTACCAGATAGGAGCAGGCTGTGCAAAGTTAAGTTCAAAATGCAAGCAAAAGAAAAAAATGTGGACCCTCGAGTTTTGTGGTGTCAGGTGACCGCATTTCACTCTCCACGTACAATATAGTGCGGAGCCAATGAACAGGTTTGAGGCTCCTACGTAGGGGAAGTTTGTACGCCATGGTTGCCTGTTAATGATGACACTGTTGCCATGTCAAAAAGGTGGAGTGTGAGCATGCCACACTGCTTTTCTGACCGCTCCGACTTGTCAGAGTTACAGCAGGCGCTTCTGCTTCAAACCGAGCAGTCTTGGGCAGTAACTAGTTACTAGTAACGCATTACCCCGGTAACTAGTTACTTTTAATTTTGAGGAACTTGTAACTGTAACACTGTTACTTTTTACCTGGTAACTGTAACTGTAAATACCGTTACAGTTACTTCCTTTAAAAAAATATCCAGCAGCCACACTTCTTAAAAGCAGGGCTCGGCAGTATCGCGATACAAGACTATCGCAATGTTTCTCTTGAATATTTATGACTGTGTATCTCTGTATCTAGGTAAATTTGCAAAATGTATTTGTATCTCACTAGTGGAATGTTTTTACGATTTATCGTTTGTATCACGATGCTGTGCAGGACACGGACATCTCTTTGCACTTTTTCTTTTTTTTTTTTGGATGTGCGTTCCCAGGGCGGAAATGAAGAATTTTTTCCTATGAAGGCAAGCAAAGCTCCGCCAGTCGGCGACAAAAAAGGCGGGGAAGGGTTGTTATCCCCGCCCCCATTCAGAGAAATGTGCGCAACACCGCAGTATGGTCGGCCTAGGTGACAAAAGTCACTGTTGTTCAGAGGCCGGTGCAGTATCCCTAATTTTTTTTTTCTTTTTTTTTGCGTGGCCATCCATTTCTTCATGACCACCAGCGCGGAAACCACCTAGAAATAGATGCTTTTCAATGCCCAGCACACGTTCAGTTCTCAAAGCAGCGGTACTTCCAAAAAAATTACAGCATATCAGCGGAGTGAATGATGATAAGTGGGCGAAGCTCGGGAGGTTCATCGTAGATCGTGCCGAGTTCCGGATTAATTTAGTAAACGCGCACGCTACGAATCCTCATGGTTCAACTATGCACAAGTGAAATCTCCCACCGGCACTCCATTGCAAGTCAAGATCGAGTGCCTATATATATATATATATACATATATATATATATATATATAGTTTCTCATGGGCGCATGGTCCTTTCATCTTTGAAAAAGGCTGGCCTCCAGCCGAAACGTCAGAATAAATCCTATGTTTGTCACGGTGTCTTTCTGATAGTATATTTATCCCGATAGCCAGGAAGAACATTTTTTGAGAGATATATATATATATATATGGGTTGCCGGTGAACGCTTCTCCAATGCGAGCAGTCGGTATTTCTCAATCAAGAAACTCGCTTGGAGACGCTGCCTGCGCCAACCAACCTTGCCTCTCGCGGGTGAGGGCGCGTTCTCCTTCTTTGCGAGCTGGTAGAGCGTTCCTCTAAGAAAGAGCGTTTCCATAGCCAACGCGCGCCTTTCGCTCTCTCTCTGTCTCTCTCTCTCTCACACAAGACAGCAGAGGCACGCGCCGGGAGGCACGCGCAGAGGGCAAGCGCCGAGGGCGAGTGCGTGCCTTCCGGCACGTGGGTTACGCCTGACAACTGACGCGTGACAAGGTTAGACTACGAGGAGCTTCGCCCCTCAAAAGCACTTCCCAAAGTGCTGCAGCAATGACTCGAAGGGGCCTGGCCTCATTCTCGCGTCTTCGGATGAACTCCCATTCAATTTACGAGCGTCCAGCAGTCCTTCTTGGCACCAGGCTGTCCCAACGTATTAAATGCGAAGCATTTCTTGGCGAACTTCGGCGACTTTGAGCGTATCCATCTATCTAGCCGCCTATAACTTTGTGCTCTCCTGGCCGTTTCGTTAATGGGATGTATACAAAAATTGTTATGCAACAACATGACTGCATGACGAACATAAATGACAGGTCATAACATGAAAATCATGACGTGCATTTTATGAGCGGCATGATATACGTGCCACAGTCTTGGTGCTCTTGCGGCCGCTTCGTTAACTTGATATATACCAAAATTGGTATGGCGAGACAACAATGTATAACGACCATGGGTGACACGTCCTAAGAACATGAAAATCGTGACATGCATGTTATGAGAGGCATGATTTACATGCCACGCGTTTCATTAATGGGATGTACACGAAAATTGCTATGGCACGTTGCACGACTGCATGACAAACGTAAATGACAGGCCATATCATTACAATCATGACATGCGTGTCATAAGCGGCATGGTTTACGTACCACAGTCTTGGTGATCTCCTGGCCGTTTCGTTAACTTCATATGTACCAAAATCGATATAGCGAGACAACAATGCAGTTCCATGCTAAGTTTCTGATGCGTGCTTCGCATTTCGTTGATTCCCACTGCACGTGGGATCTGCCAGTAGCGCACCCAGGATCTCTGCCAGGGGGGGGTTCAACTTTTCACGAAGCTGTTGAGTGTGTAAAAAAGTAAATAAAATGCCAAATAATAGTAAAATCAATGATTATGATTGTTTTTGTTATTTTTCGGCGTTTTGCAGAGACATTAGCGCCACCCAGCCAACCATCAATATTCAGAGGATGTCCACAAATGGTCTAAATGTCCAATGTTATTTGTGAATATTCAGTGGATATTGGGTGGACCAGAGTATTTAGATATCATATAGTGGATATTCATAAAATATTTGTGGATGTTGTCTTACTAGCATATATTTTACTAACAGCAGAATATCATGCGGTGGATATTTATAAAATATTTGTGGATGTTGTCTTACTAACATTTTAATAATAGCAGAACCTATGTAGATGACGATTGCTGAACTTCCTGATGAAAATAAAAAACACGTTCCACCTGCGTTTTCAGTCGAAATTAATATCCGTTGACCGCTGAAAACTTAAGCTGCTATTTTTCCAACTGCAAACACTTGGAAGTAAGTTTAGCTGGAATTGCTGCTGTTGCTGGAAACAACTGGAAATGTGAGTTCCCTGCTGGAAACAGAATCCAGTTCAGCGTTCGGAATGTTGCTTACTCGCGAGCAGTAAATTGACTGGGGTGAGGAAACGACGCTGATATCGCATCTCAAGAAGTGCAAGGAAAAAACAAAACAAATATGACACGCAATGTTTTTTTTTGTTTTTTTCAGAAACATGTACACCTTAGTCGCTTCGCTCTCAGTTCTGATGCTCTGATCAACCGATGTGCTGCTGCACGGTTTAATATTTCGAACACAAGTAGGTAGCGTTGTTCTGTCAGCACTTTCATTCAACTTTTGGCAGATCGTGTGCGGGGTCCTCCGCGCTTTTTCCCATACTGTGCGCGCACCTGTTGCAATGCATCGGCACCCTTGCAATGTTATCGACGTCGAACAAACAGGCATTTATCATGATGAAGCATACGAAGAACTTGCTTTTAAAACACAAGAGTAGATAGCACCGAAATAGTGACAAGAGCTTCCAAAACCACCATTTAAGCAGCGGCCATGTTTGTTGTTTACCAAGAGCGCTGTTGCCTCAGCGTTAGTAACGTACATACATTCTTATGCATTATTTTATGCGCAGAGTAACTTACATAAACCAATGAAGCTGTTAATTTATCTCAAAAAAGGCGTAAATTTTATTAGCAGTAAATAGAAGAATTACAGATGCAGGAAAAATTTTAATAAGAACAGCCGCGGCCCTGCAGATTCGTAAACGTGACGTATGTGTCACGGCGGCCGTGGCGGTGTCAAACGTGGTGTGCGTGCTTGTGCAGTGAATCAGCAGTACTTAAAAGAAGAATTGGTGCGCAAGTCTTGTTTTTACCTGTATTCTGGTACAGGTTTACACGTGAGCTGTTACTACTTACAACTCCTGCACTTTAGCGGCCGCTCCTTTCTGTAATACGTGTCGTGGTGATCCTCGGACAACTCTACTACTTGGAGGTAACTACATTATTTTTCATTTCTGTTTCAACACCAATTTTCAACGTGCGTGTGCGCGTCTATGTCTATTCCGAGAAGCCCGCTTGTCAGCATGTTAATGTTTGACGGCTTGAGTGTGAATTGCGTGATATGTTGCTTGAAAAGCTGTTGGCAGTTGTCGACTCGTTGTGCGAGACAAAATACCAGGAAAAAGAACGCTGTTGACTAGACAACATAGAATCTGGTCAAGGTGTGGTAGTGTGTAAGGTAATTGTGATATTTTTCATGTCAGCCCTGACGTGCTATGCGATGTCCCGTTGTATCAAACTTGATTCTGGTACAATCGAGTTTATTAAGTTGCGTGCTTTTGGACTGACTACATCTAAATATCTCTTACAGGTGGTGAAGTGCAAGAAATCTGATAACAGTGTGCCCGAGAAGTGTCTTTGCAACGCCTGCTGCAGACATCAAAAAAAAAAAAAAAACAGATGAAGATTGAGAGACACGTGCTTCTGCCCGTCACTCTTGAATAAATTTGACTCTTTCATAAAGGCAGTGATACTGAGTGTTCAACTTATTATATACTAATACATGCTGCTCCTGGCTGCATGGGTCCCTGCACCTACGCATAAATGTCATTTGATATCGTATGAATATAATAAGTTGAACCCATGAGGACATTCAGTGGATGTCCACTAACATCCAGTCAATCTATATGTGGAGCAATTGTGGACATCATGTGGATGTCCATTCTGTTCGAAATGGACATCCTCTAGATATTTATTTAACATTAGAATAACTTTCGTAGATATCCTATAGACATTAGATATCTTATTGTGGATATCTAATAAATGTCCAGAGGATGTTTTATGGTTGGCTGGGCACATTCTTCTAGGACATAGGAGCAGTTACGCAGTGGGAGGGGGGTTAGGTCGGCCTCAGGGGGGGGGGGGGGTTACAACACCCGAAACCCCTTCCCCCCGTCGGTGCGCCACTGGGATCTGCCATTTTTTTTTTGTAAATAAATTCCCGACAATCAATAAAAAAGTTGTTGCAGAAAATGAGGCGTACGCAACGATTGCTGGTGTTGGGCTTTTGAGTGAGCCCCATTCCATTCCTTTATCTGGCGCTTTCCTACGAGCAACTTCGACTAACAGCACGCCTTCATACGTTTCTGTTGAAAGAACTACATAATTTCGTTTGCGGTATATTAATCTTGTATAGTAACGGAAAAGTAACGACGTTACTGTTTAGCAGTAACTGTAACTGTAACAAGTTACTTTTAGAAGGTGAGTAACTGTAACATAGTTTCGGTAACTGTAACTATAACACTGTTACTTTTTACTGGTAATGTGCCCATGACTGAAACCGAGGCTTTAAGCATCGTTCCGTGTAACGACACCCAAACAAAAGTGCCGACGTCTCACAACTCGCCATCATGACCACTGAGGGGGGGGGGGGGGCAGCGACCATATACGGCATACAACCATACTGCGCAGCATTCTTCACGGGTTGTTCAGCCAAACGCCCATACATGGAAGCATAGAAGTGGGAACAGCGAACTTTAGCGCATCCGGTAAACTCCAATGTGCAAAGTGCTCTTGCCTAGAGTGGAATACCGGGTGTAAACATCGCATGCGCGAGCATGGCAGGCCACCTGGAGGGTATGCCATCCACTTTGAATCATTCGAGTAGTCGTTGTGTGCTCTGTAGCCCTCAAGTTGTATCTGCTATCTGCTTTAGTTTTAATAGCTACTCGAATAGATCATGTGGTTTTTCTTTATGCTTTAGCTTTGTATCTTGAAGCTTTGACAGTAAAGCGCCCATGACAATTCGACACTGTTTATCAGCGCGACACTCCAATTGTCGAGGCTGTAGGCTTAGTGAGTGGCTGTCAGATTCTCAGAGAACACAGATCGTGCGGCTTGATTTATTCTGTTTATCACCCATAGCTGGCGCTACTTGACCGTGCAAACAACTCTTTATGTTATCTGGTATGCCTATGCATGCACGGTTTTAGCGGACACGCTCACATTCCCTTATAGCACTGTGTTGCGATACCACACACTCTGACAGAGCGGTAAAGTTCACTCGGTAGTTAAGCTTCAGTGAGTCACAAATATACACAAGAGGGATGAAGCCATAGAGAGATTCCTTTCGTATAAACATACGACTCATGCAAGAGTCAAGAGGCGAAATGGGAGCCAGCGCCTCTATCGTGTTTTATAACTGCGGTGGCCTTTCTGCTACGACTGCGTCTATTTGGCGTTCAATAAAAACCTATGCAAGAGAAAATCAAAACCGAATATTACTTTGCTTACATGTAGTGCCGCAAGCACTTAAACGCTACTTTCATCCGATCACAGGCTCACGCACTAAGTCATCATTTCAGCCCCAAACAGTTCTGGTGAGCACTGATGTGGTCAGTAGTAATGTGATGATTTCATTGAACGATTAAAATATGAAATCAACTGATATAGGTGGTCTGACATCTGCCAAAAATATCCTCAGCCTACAAACCCACAAATAAAAAACAGGTGCGAGAAAAGTGTTAGAGGGCCCCTTTAAGAACATTAAGCAGCTGCCTGTCGACTGCCACTTTAAAAGAAAGGCTTGGTGACCGCCAAAATAAATATTTCAAGACTGGCTGCGTCAGCTCGACCGCCGCCTTGCAGCCAAGGCACGGAGGAAGGTGCTGTTCGTGCTAGACAATGTGCACACAAAAGTGTCCGGGCTCGAAAACACTCTTCTGCCTCAGAACACAGTGGCTTCCTTGCAGCCGATGGACTAGAGAATTACACAGTTTGCGAAACACCGCTACCTACGGCGGGTACTTGGAGGGGTGCTGCTCGGCATGCAGGCAGGCAAGCAGTTTGAGGTATTCAGCACAACCACATCCACGTGTGGAACAGCACACTGCCTGAAGTAGTCACCAACTGCTTCAGGCACAGCGGCCTCGTGCACAACGCTGCAGACCCGGGTGTGGTGGCCAGTGTTGAAAGGGGCGAAGAGCAAGATGGCCACTATCATGCCAGCTGATGTGCCCCTGGGCGATTACTGCGCAATAGACAATGATGTTGCCATTGCTACCAAAGTGACAGACAGCGATATCGACGCTGAAGGTCTTGGATGGTGAAGGGGAATCGGCTGACGAGGACACACAATGATGAAGGCTGCACATGCGTTGGCTGTTTTAGAGGACATCTGCATGGTTTCCTTGGACAGTTTGCGCCAACTAAGCCACGTGCGAGAACTTGGCAAAATTGTGGTTTGCTGGCACACTGCCTCCGCGAAGCAAACCGCAATCACAGATCTTTCTTTAAGAAATAAAAGTCTGATGATGTTGGGCACATTTTTTCAAGTGTTTCAGTATCGTACTTGCGGTAATTCAGACCCTCGGTTAATTCGGACATCCTCCCCGGTCCTGCGAATTAACAGAGTTTTACTGTACTAAAGTGCGTCAGTTATTTTGTTTGTTTATTTTTTGCAGACAGGTAGGCTTGGTAGGATTCTCTCTGGCTTGTTTTCAGTGCATTCACATGCTGTTGTAGAACACTGTGCTGGTGTGGAGAATCGGTTGGTGGTACTGACCGGGGGACAGATTCTAAACGGAATCCCATAACAAGGGGGCACTGAAATGCATTCAGGGCACTTGGGGCAGCACTTTGGCACATGGTTGGGTGAGTTCACAGCGGTTTATAAGATGGTTGCATGCGAAGCGAATGTTGGCCGATCCACAGTGGGGGGGGAGACGAGGGGTGCTCCCCTCGGTATGCGGTCCAATGTGCCTGATTTCACCAGTGAACAATCAGTGCAGTTGGAGGAGTGCAAACTTTATCGCACAATTACTCAGAACTGAAATGAGTGTTGCAGGCAAATGTACGGCGCACGCGCATGTATGTTGTCCTGCGTGCCGCAGTGAACGGTCCATGCAAGTACAAATGTTGCTTTGTTTTGGCTGATCGGGTTTTGGTGTGGCGTAACGAGAGCCTGGATACAGTGTGCTTATCATCATGTGATGCATGCAACCCTTCTTCCAGCACGATGTGCCTGAGTTCCTTCCCGTTTGTGTTGACGGATTCCCATAATGGGCCCCTTATGCGAATCATAAGAGGGGTGTGTAAGGAACTCAGCAGGGGAAGGAGCAGCGACGGAAGAAGACATCATCCCTAATTGCCTCGGTCATTGGTACTGGTCAACAGCTTACCATGATGCGCAGGAGGCTGTTCCCAGAAGGGGTCTTGCGAGGAGGGATTAACTCGTGACATACGCAGCATCTTTCGGAACAGAGACGGGTGAAGGTCAGCGCAGCATTGTTCGCACGCGGGTGGGCCGGCTCTTGCCCCCCTTAAAAACAGTGCGGCGTGCTGGAAGGGGGTTCTTTCACCCGAGTTAGACAAAACCGAGATCTTGTACAGACATGAGAATGAAGAGACGCATTTATTGGTCGAGGCCTGGCATATCAGTATTAGTGGAAGTGTGTGCGTGAGTCAGCCGTCGATTAGCTTAAACAGAGAGGAGATAGAATGCCTTAGCAGTTGTCTATCGCGTAGACCGGCACGTGTACCCATTTGACAGGTGGCGCTACCATTCCGAGCATGCGCAGATAAGCTATGTGTCTCCTTTTTTTTTCGCCTCTGTGGTCTGCTTCAGTTGACAGTCGGCGTTCGTGTTGTTCACTTCTCCCCTTGTGTCCATGTCTTGCATGCCTCCTTTTTTGACTATGGTCATTAGGCCGAAGGGTCCAGCACAACTAAAAGCACCCCGTCCAGCACGGAAATTGTCATTTCCGGGGTGGAAACAGAGGGCGAGCAAGTGCCCACGTTCTCAGCATCGGAGACTAATTAAAGGTAATTAGAATATAATTAAGCTATTGCAATCAAGTCTAGTGTAGATAAGCTAAGACTAATTAAACTTACACTAACTAAGTTATCAATAATGAAGTAAAACCTAAATAAGCCAAGACTATTAATTCCCGGGTTAATTATGCTACAACTAATGAAGTTAGGCCTAATTAAGCTGAAACTAAATAATTGAAGACTAATTATGGTTTAATTAAGGTAACACTAGGTGGTGCTAATATAGTAAAGTCTAACATAACTGGACCTAGGCTAATTGGGTCAAGCTAATTAAGGTAGGACTAACAAACCTAAGCATAATTATGCCTAATAAAGACGCTTTTTAAATGTATGCCTGATTAGGCTTGAGTTAATTAGGACTAGCCTAATTAATCTAAGATAAAGCCAGGTCTAATTAAAGAAGTACTGACATCAATTTTTGAAGCTGAGTTTACTCCACCATACAACTCTCCTATATGCGTAGACAGCTCTGAGCAAATGTTGAGCTCAGGAAATGCAGATATTTTAATTTGACGTCAAAGTCAAGTTCGAGTCCTAGAAGGTGGCACATAGGAGTCCCACAGGGTATAAACC
Organism: Hyalomma asiaticum; assembly: GCA_013339685.2. Lineage (NCBI taxonomy): Eukaryota > Metazoa > Arthropoda > Arachnida > Ixodida > Ixodidae > Hyalomma > Hyalomma asiaticum. The sequence continues at coordinate 6,067,881 of CM023482.1, read as the reverse complement.
CATCTACAATCAATGATTGATTAAAGTTTGGGAATCATTTATCATTTCTTACTGGCTGCTGGCATGCATTTGTTGGCTCCTTGGGAAACATTATTTATGGTAAATTTTGCACTGCACCATTCTCATTGACACCAAGGTATACTTTATGGACACCTTCCAATGGCATCCCCCCCCATGAGACTGACATTAACAAAACCATATTTACTCGCAGAATAGTAAAAATTGAATTTTTTTATTTCCGTGCATAACAGGTGCAGCCCAAACTTGACACTGTGATCAGCACACAGTTGCAAGTCGACGCTACCCTTGGGCGAGGAAAGAAAAAACGGTCAAGCACATTCCACAGCCCATAGCTTCACTGGTGTTGCTGCCGTTGCAGCTGCTGGGGTACCAAGACACAGCGAGGAGCAGTAGAGTTTTTAGCTAAGCTCACTTCCCACGTCTGGTTGGGTGCCACCAAGGAGGTTATACATTACTTTTCTGGTGTGGAAGCGTGCCGCTGAAAGTGAAGCCGTCGCCGCCATCTTGCTCAAGGAAACAGTAGCAGACGACCACGCAGACGGCGGAGCGCGTAGGCAACGCGACGCTGTTTCGTGGTGTTTAAACACTGTGTCCTGTTTTTCCTAAGCATCTAAATATCTGAGAAGGCAACGGTGACTTCGCACGTCACTTTCGGCTGCACAAATCGCGTTGAGAAGAAGCCTGGAAGGACATTTCACGTGTAGGTTTTTCTCACTTTCTTCACGTACGGCTGCCCGTTTTCAGTGCATTTTGCTAAAATCGAGGGCAATTTTAAACGTTCGCATCTCTATATTACCTCCCTACGCCTGTATGAAAGATAACTGTAAGCTTTAAATACTTGCTAGTGCTTCGTTTTCAGATGCGTGCATACAGGATTTGCTACGGGCTCGTGTTCTGCTAAAATACACGTCTGATGCACATATTGGATAGTCACTGCAGTGTTTGTATGCGAACTTTAGAGGAAGGGCATCTTTCCGGAGCATAGACGCAGATTTGTTACGCGTACGTGTTGACGAATGCGCAAATGCAGCGAGCACGTACGTATGGCGTGTTTCTCCGTGCTACTGGTTTCGAAAATGAAGGGGGAAATAAATACTGTGCGTAGCCTTCTGACTGAGAACATGTGGTGTTCGGAGGGGTGGATGGAAAGCTTAAAACAGCCACTCGATCACCTCTGCTCTAGTGACACCGAACAACCCGACCTCTGTCTTCAAGTGCATGCTTTTCGGCGCGTATCCCGTGTAAGAAATCTCCTATGTACGTTTACAGTCAGAACTAAATGAGAAAGTTTTCCGAACGCACCCATCGGGTCTTGACAGACGCGGATCTGAGAAGACTTCGCAAACGCTAAGAGCAACGAACCATTTGGAAAAATGTACATGAAATACGAAAAAAAAAAGAAAATAGAGCAGTGCGCGGTTAGTTAAGGCAACATGCAGAAAACATGCGCTGTACTCAATCGGTTGGATACATGCTTAAATAAAGGGCACGAATGCATTTCACGTCAGCTGGCAGTCGCACAAGTGCTGCATATTTGCGCTATATCGCATCACCACATCACAAAAACCTAGTTTCTACTAACAGACAGAGTAAGGCAGCAAGTACTGATTTGCATAGAACCTCTCAGCCAGCGGTATTCTTTTGTTTTCCTCGACGCCTGCAGCTGAGTACGGACGCGGGAAAATTTTTTTTCTCAACTAGAAAACACCGTTGGTAATTGGCATAAGCATAAAGTTCGTTTCTGTCTCAATGTTTTATCGTGAGGTTGCAAAACAAGTCGAGCGCCTATCTTAATACATTGCCGTCTATGGCGCGCCCGCGTACTTTTTGCTCTAGTAACATGGCCGCCGCCAGATTCACTTGGCCCCGTAGGCCGCTGCAGGGACTTCCACTCCGGAAGTTTAATGGAACCTCCTTGGGTGCCACAAGCTTCATCTCATGCCGGAGACCGTCCAGACTTCGGTCAGCGAAAAGACCAGCACTTGGAGTCTCGTGATAGTTTAGGCATGCCACAGTCGCCAGTAGCCACAAAAGACGTTCAGGGGCATGTCTGGCCCTGCTGAACACTCCTGCGAGTATGTACCATAGAGTTTCCTACAAAAAACTCTGTGCATACAATGCCATGTGGCCGTGGAAAGACCAAAGGCGTATAATCGAGTGAAAAATATTTCTTCACTCAATTACCGACACTCTCCAAACAGCCGCGAGGCATGACCAGTACAACACATCTGACACACGGACGCTAAAAAACAAAAACTTGGGGCAAATTAACGAGTTGTCACCGTTCTTGCCGCTAGAGTCTAGAGTGGCCCAACAGACTCCCAACGTAGCAGTTGAAAAGAAAACAAAAACAAAAATAAAAAGAAACAAAAAGCACATGAATGAGTCTTTCCATCAACTACCGATACCCCCCAAATCACTGCATGGAGTATGTACGCCCGCAAGTCTCAGAGGCAACACGTGGGAGGTTACTTGACACAAGCTGCATAGCCAGAGTGCCATCGCCACTGCTTCCTTTCTCTTCTGTGCCTATGCGAAAGATGCCAAGCAAACGGCGTGTTGCGTGTGCGGCTGTGTGTGCTACCAGTTCTGCAATCGAAAAGTATGCCAGCCATTTACACGGCTGGATTCAAACTGAAAGCTGTGCAGTATGCACTAGAGCACGGCAATCATGCTGCAAGCGGACATTTTAGCATGGGGGAAACAAGCATTCCCTATTGGCGAGATCAGGAAGAAGAAAAAGTTAAGGCCACTAAGAAGTCGCGACGGGCCTTTGTGGTACGAAAACCGGAAAGTATCCACAGGTTCTTCAATACCAGGAAGCGGAGCCGAGGTAGAGAATGTCGTTTATTTGAAGCTTGCGAAAGTAACCAAAAGAATGCCGGCACGCATTCGTGTCCATGCTCTAGATGATCTTCTTCTGGTGGGCCCACATGACGATGAGCAACACCACTGGTGCTATCTATGAAAGGCAGATTTAAATCGTTAGTTTGCACATTGTGGGCTTGCTACCCTAACTGACGCGAGAGTAGCCTCGACGTAAGCTCAATTTAAAGCTCAAGAATGCGAGTCAAAAAAGATTTTCGGAAATTTTACACCATGTCGCACCCTCACCTTAACGCTGGAATTCTTGAAAAAAAAAATGCACCTGTTATGCAAGTAAATGTGGTACATTTTTACATACTTCTATCAACTATACATACTTTGATCACAACGCAAGGAAAAAAGTAAGTGCAGAGCACGCACGCACTTTCAGTTTTAAATAACACGCGCTGCGGAGGCCCCACACACAGTGCGGCGGGAGCAAGCTGCATAGGTTATGTCTGCCATCGACCAATAGCAGCTAAGCTTTCCTTATATGCTCTATGACTAAATGGAGCATATACAAGGAGCATGGGGAGAAGCCTCTTTTTAAGGTTGAAGGCTCCTGGGGAAGTTGAAGCTTTGTGCTCTGCTTGTGAACGCTCCGCTCCACGGATGACTGCAGAATTTGGCTGAGACGTTCATTACAGCATAGGCTATCTGTAGAATATGTTTTTTTCACCAAGCTCAGGGGTTGGTTAGGAACCCTTGAAAAACAAAGATGTCACGATGGGGAAAAAAAGGAGAGAAAGTACACTTTCCTATTTCTAGCTTCTAAGGGCCACAGTAGCACCACACACATGTCCGAATGATTGCTTGTAAGACTTTTAGTCATTAGTAACCACATCTGTAATTACAGTGGTCATTATTACACAGTATATGCACATGTAAGGCAAAATGTGATACAGCATAGACCGTTTATAACGTAAGTCGCCGGAATCGCGAATACCCGCACTATAAGCGGTACCGCACTATAACCAAACAACATTTTTCAAAGTCTACACATGTGTAAAAACTGTCAAGCAGGTAGCGGCGCGTGTTAGACATTCGAAGCGCGCGACCGGGCTGCTTTCACCCGCTTAAAAAAAAAGAAAAAATGATGGATATTTGAGAGATTTAAGTCCGCGGCCGCGCTGTGCAAAAAAGAAAGAAAAAAAAAAGGCTCCATAGCGGCATCGCCATTTATGCGGACTTCCCGCGGAACCGGACTGTGCAGGAACGGGAACCGATTACTGCTCGCGCTAACCTTCATTTTTCTCTGACGTGTGCGCGATGGGAAAAACGTAGCGACCGCAAACCGCTATTCGAGTGTTGCACCTGCCATCTATGCCTTCGCTTCCATTGTCGAATTGATTCGCCCGCGTTTTAAACGCAGCGGCCATGAACCACAGTCGCCTGCGGCACCCTATCTGCAGCCAGCGCCGAAAAGGTAGCGCTCGTTAGGCCTAGTTTGTGGGGTCGCGGGCGGCGCGCCGTACAGGAAGCTTGCCCATGACAACACAGGGATCGGGTGCACAAGAAATCGCGCTCGCGGGGTTAAGGGCAGTGCGCATGAAATGATAAAAAAAAAGAACTGGCGACAAACAGCGGTAACAGCGGACATCATGCGATCGCGGGCGCGCGTTCAGAGCTGACAAACGGCGGTATCAGCATTCTCCGTCACCTTGGTAATCCTATCAATCCTATCCTCACAGGGTGTGCCCGCGACGCGCTGCTGGTGCGGCCTTTTTTTAGGGGCGAAGCTCCTCTTAGTCTAACCTTGTTACGCGTCAGTTTTCAGGCGTAACCCGCGTGCTGGGAGGCACGCGCTCGCCCTCGGCGCGTGCCTCTCTCTCTCTCTCTCCTGGCGCGTGCCTCTGCTGTATTGTGAGAGAGAGAGAGAGAGACAGAGAGAGAGCGAAAGGCGCGTGTAGGCTATGGAAACGTTGTTTCTTAGAGGAACGCTCTACCGGCTCGCAAAGAAGGAGAACACGCCCTCACCCGCGAGAGACAACGTTGGTGCAGGCAGCGTCTCCTAGCGAGTTTCTTGATTGAAAAATACTGACTGCTCGCGTAGGAGAAGCGTTCACTGGCAACCCTTATATATATATAGGCACTGGACCTTGACTTGCAATGAAGTGCTGGTGGGAGATTTCACTTGTGCATATTTGAACCATGAGGATTCGTAGCGTGCGCGTTAACTAAATTAATCTGGAACTCGGCACGATCTACGATGAACATCCCAAGCTTCGCCCACTCATCATCATTCACTCCGTGAATATGCTATAATTTTTTTCTGTTCTTCCCTCCGCTCCTTGTTCATTCGTTCCGTGCCTCCTCCATGGCGATTCGTTGCGCTCTTCTCGGGCAGCACACTTCCATTGTGAAGCCTGCTGGCTACCTCAATTGTCCGCTGATTTCCTGGCAGCCGCATTATAACCGGTCTTTCATCTCACAGAGCTGCACAATTAGCGGTATGCGTATACATTAAGTTCTATGGGAGGGTAAACCGGAGTCAGAAAAAACCGCATTATAGCCGGCCCTGCACTATAAGCGGTTACGTTATAAATGGTCTCTGCTGTATGACCAGTGGAAGCTAGAGACCCCTTCTCACACGAAGCTAATTTTACACGAGCTGCGGAGTGGTGCTATCGCAAGTTCCTCTTCCCGACGAAGACACGCTGAACTGTACATAACAAAAGCCATGCATAAACACAGCTCTGTCAACTGATGGTTTCACATCAGCCAGCAGAGAGAAGTGTTCTTGCAGGCAACCTGTCAGAGCTCCTCATGGCCAGAAAAAATTTTTGAACGGGACGGTAGTTATTTGTTTTCACGGTGGGGTAAGGTCTCCTTATCGGGAGGTTTACGGCTGTGCCCACAATCGGGAGTCTCCTGGGAAAATCTGGAGAGTTGGAGAGCGTGCACTTCCTGTGTGTGCACAATGACTAAGCAAGAGGTTAAATCTAGACCAGCTACAAAAATCTTTAGAGTCAAAAAAGGGCGAAGGCTTGGACATATTTTTCCAAGTGAAGACGCACAAGGAGGACTGTCCACTGCGTGTCACTGTGTCAGAGAACGGGACGTGGAAAAAGGGAGTAACGTGTTTCCTACAGATCAACCTAAATCTTTTGGAAGTTGAAGACCTTTTTCTTGTAAGGAACTCTGAAGAAATAATTAGAGGTGTGCAAATAATTTTCGAACAGCAAATGGTTCACACTTAATTTTTACTATTTGAACTATTCAAAGTTGGTATCAAAGGGGTACAATATGCCGTGTCTCGTGACAAGTGGCCCATTCCAGCATGCAGTGCACTTCACCACATCACGTACTGCGGCTAAGCCAACGCTTGCTGACACACCTGTGTGCTGCAGTGAAGCTAAAATCCGCAAACTGCTGCAAAGTTTCCTCATTTCTCTGTTGCACAGCAGTTCTCCATCGGACTATTCTTGTTCTATAAATTATTTGGCCTATCTTTAGCAGTACATTTCTTTGCGATTTGACATGGAATTATTAAAAAATATCCGAAAATTATTTGAAAAGCATTCGATTCGCACAAAGCGGTTGTTATTCGAATTTGCTTCACACTAAAAATTTTTCTATTCACACAGCTCTAGAAATAACCACTTACCTGAATGGCAATTTGGCTTGTTCTTTTGACATCAGGGATCGTTATTATTCCCTCCCTCATGACCAATTGTTCAGGTATATCGAAAACAGAACTGACACTTCCGGCACTGTAGCCCTTTGGAATCAATCGGGAGCCTCTACCGCTGCTTTTCTAGAACTACTGGAACTTTATTTGAAGTCTATCTATGCATCCTTCACACGTCCATTCCGGCATAACAAATTATAGATTTCATTACTCATTGCACATCATGCAACCACGGTTTGTTACAACCAGCAATTTGTTTTGTTCCATATTCACATACATCGCACAAATGCTGCTGTGTACGGGACCACGTGGAAGGTTTTCAATGAATTTCTTTTACCCTAACTTCTACTACAACATTCAGGCAACGCGAAGAACTCGACACGTGGACACACATCTGCTTAGCACGTACGGAGAAGTTAAAACAACTCGCTAAAACACTATTTTCCATGCGCGTCGACCTTACTGTCAGAGCAATCTAAAAACCATGACGTCCCGTATATCGCGATCAGCAAAACTAGATCATCGCGGACATTTTGAGACCGAATACTGCACGAAATAGTAATGCGGATAGAAATTATCGCGCATGAAAGGCTTTGAAAGAATGTACATTTAACAATGTGTACGTTTAACGCTGCAACCGGGACCGCCAAGGGTCACAGGTTCGATGCCCAAACCCCCCCTTTTTTTTAAGGATGTTTAGTACACTACACTCGAGATTACATCGGTAGGGGGCCTGGTGATGGTTGGGTGCCCGAAAGGCTTCGAGTCGTTCAACTGCCGTTTACGACTCACTCCTACATCAAAACAGGAATTGGCCTCCCTGGTGAAGTACTTGGCTACCACCTCCCACACGATGTCTACAATTAAACCCTCGCCCTCAGTGTCCAGCAGCTGCAGAACATCTATCCACGGCGGCGGTCAGCTCTGTGAAGCAGCAGAGGGCAGTAATAATCACTGGACCCGGACAGGCCGCCACTGGAAACTAAACATTGGAACGTTCAATGCAAGATCCCTCTCCAGCGATGCTAGATTAGCGGAATACTCGAGGAACTAGAGGGAGTTAGTTGGGACGTCATTGGCCTTAGCGAAGTTAGGAGAACAGGTGAAGCTTACATAGTCTTAAACAATGGACATGTCCTCTGCTATAGAGGATTACCCGAAAAGAGGGAATATGGCGTTGGGTTCCCAATTCACAAAGATATAGCGGGCAACATAGACGAATTCTACAGCATTACCGAAAGGGTAGCATGCATCGTAATAAAACTAAATAATCGGTATAAATCCAGGGATATGCGCCAACAACAAGCTACGACGATGAACAAGTAGAGCAGTTCTACAAGGATATCGAATTAGCAATGAAGAAAGTACGGACACAATACACAGTAGTCATGGGGGATTTCAACGCAAAAGTAGGAACGAAACAAACTGGAGAGCAGGCGATAGGCAACTACGGCGTCGGCAGTAGGAATAAACGCTAGTACAATTTGCCGAAAGAAACCTACTCTGAATAATGAACACATTTTTTAAGAAACACAAGAATAGGAAATGGATGTGGAAAAGCCCTAACGGGGAAACAAAATGAAATTGACTTTATAATGTGTGAACAACCAGGTATAATTAAAGACACAGAAGTAGTGGGGAAGATAAAATGCAGCGATCATAGACTAGTAAAGGCAAAGATTGTACTTAACGTAAAGAAAAGAACTGAATTATTTACTAGAAAAAATGCAAATCTAGAGGTAATCAGAGCGAAGGACGAAGAATTTAAAGTCGCCCTAAGCAACAAGTTCGAGGCCTTAGGCGAAAACGGTGACGATTTAGAAGAAATAAACAAAACCATAACGAAAACAATCCTTGAAACAGCGATAGAACTCGGAGGCAAAACAGCAAAGCAAACAACAAATAAGTTGTCCCAATCTACCAAGGACTTAATAAAAAAACGCCAACAAATGAAAGTAACTTCGCCAAAAGATAAGATTGAATTCGCAGAACTATCAAAGTTGATCAGTAAAGCCAGGCAAAGAGATGTAAGAAACTTGAACACGAGAGAAATAGAGAAAGCAGTAGAAAAAGGCACCAGCATTAAATCGGTCAAAAAGAAACTGCACTTAGGACAAAACAAAATGCATGCGCTAAAAGATAAACAAGGTAACGTTATCAATAATTTCAACGAAATAGTAAAGGTAGCAGAAGATTTCTACTCGGAACTGTACAGCTCTCAGACAGACCATACAACCCTAATAAAAATATAATCAGAGGAGGACACTGAAATTCCATGTATAACTGCTGACGAAGTCAAAAAAGCTGCCAAAGGCATGTCCCGCAGTAAAGCAGCTGGCGAACATGGTATAACAGCCGACTTGATCAAAGACGGAGGAGACATTGTACTTGAAAAACTTGCATCGTTCTTCACGAAATGTGTCAAGACATGCAATGTACCGAGCAGTTGGAAAAATGTTAATATAATCCTTATCCACAAGAAAGGTGACATAAAGGAGTTAAAGAATTACAGACCAATTAGCCTACTCCCAGTAATATACAAGCTATTTACAAAAGTAATTTCTACGAGGATAAGAGACACACTCGACTTTAACCAACCGAGAGAACAAGCTGGTTTTAGGAAAGGTTACTCGACAATGGACCACAGCCACTCTATCAACCTAGTAATTGAGAAGTACGCGGAATATAACAAACCTCTTTATGTGGCGTTTATTCACTACAAGAAAGCATTTGACTCCATAGAAATACAAGCAGTTCTAGAAGCTCTACGTCGACAAGGCGTACCTGGCGTATACGCGAAAACCATAAACAACATATACAAAGATTGCACAGCCACACTACTCCTACATGAGAGAACCAGAGAAATCCCGATCGGGAGAGGTGTGAGACAGGGAGATACGATATCCCCGATGCTATTCACTGCATGTTTAGAGGAAATCTTTAAACGTCTAGACTGGGACGACAAGGGAATTCGAATAGATGGAGAATATCTCAGCAATTTAAGATTTGCAGACGACATTGTGGTCTTTAGCAATGGAGGAGACGAACTACAAAACATGATCGATGACCTAAACAGGGAAAGTATTAAAATTGGATTAAAAATGAATAGGCAAAAGACCAAAGTCATGCCCAATAGCCTAGCTAAGCAACAGGAATTTAAAATCAACAATGAACCCTTACAATGTGTAAACGAATACGTATACTTGGGACAGTTAATAACAGGAACACCTAACCATGAAAAAGAAATTCTCTGTAGAATAAGGATGGGCTGGAGTGCATTCCAAAGGCATTACGAAATCATGACTGGAAACTTACTGCTCCCACTAAAGCAAAAGGTATTCAATCACTGCATTCTCCCAGTACTAACGTACGGTGCAGAAACGTGGAGGATAACGAAAAAGCTAGAGATGAAATTAAGGAGCACGCAACGTGCAATGGAAAGAAAAAAGATAGGGGTAACATGAAGAGATAAAGAACGAGTGGAATGGATCAGAGAACAGACAGGGGTAGCCGATATTATTACAGTCGACCCTCGCTACAATGAATTTGATGGTGCGCGGCAAAAATTTCGTTGGAGTGAAATCGAAAAAATATAACTGACCTGAGCTGGTAGAACAATGAAACTTTTATGCCTCAATCTTGCGCACGGCACACGGCGTCACGGCGGTAGTCAGAAGGGTTCAGAAACCGCGAGTACTGAACGAGAGTACTGAAGTTTGGAGAAACAGAATCTGGGAGATTTATGTATTTACTTGATTCTACTGCACCCTTGATAGTAACGCGCACCCTCGACAAAAAAAATAGTCCTTAGTAATCAACCTTCTCACATTCATAAAAACAAATGTCGTACTCTCGTAATGAACGGACTTGCATAATAAACAGACCGTCGACTTTGGACCCCTGCAGTCCCTCAAACGACCGTGCTGTGGCTTTCCCGCTTCACTTGATCCACGTCGTCTCGAAGATGTTTGGCGCGCCGATTCATTCATAACTCCTGCATCCCGACAGAACTGCCGCACGTTGCCGGGCCTACCTGCGTGCAAGCGGCGTTAACATTTACTCGAAGTGCTGTGTTCCTCCGTGCTGTCGCAGTTCCCTCAGGCTCGCTGCCATGTGCTGCCATGCGTGCTGTGCAGGGGTGTGGTCTCAGAGATTGCCGCGATGCAATCTCAGACGTCATGCAGGGCGCACGACTGAGAGGCTCAGGCTCAGTACAGATATGAGGGAGAAATGATAAGCCGTTTTGCGTGCGGTGATGAGAAGCATCTTTTCCCCCATTACGGCCGCCCGCGAACGCTACCGAAAGCTGCTGCGGCTGGGCATCACGGAGATTGCATCGGCGACGTAGCGACTTTGATTGGCCACAAGACGGCCAAGCCGGCACGGTATCGTCGATCTATGCATCATGTGCGGCGACATAGCAACTACAGAAACTATGCGCGCCAAAGACCAACCGCGTCGCTAGTTCGTTCTTCGCCGGTGACCGTTCGACAGTGCCTGAAGCACATAGGAGGCGGCCATTTTGATGACGACGGCGACATGGTAACGTTGTCGTTTGTTCGCACTCGATTCTAACACACGTACGATTTTTGGAAGCATTCTATCGGAAAAAAGGTGTGCGTTAGATTAGAGTAAATACGGTACTTAAAGGGGGGGGGGGGGGTGCTTGGACCATAAAAAATAAAGTTTTCAACCCTGGTGGAGGAGTTATTGCAATGATATGGACACTGTTAACGGGCTTTTGCAGTCGCCGTTTTCCTGTACAAAGTCCAACTCGATAACACCACCTATGCATCGTATGTTCTACACACGAGTAAAAGCGCGCTAACGCTAGGGACGAACGCGGTTGAAGCAGAGATGAAACGACCCGGCCGTCTCCGCTGAACGAACTGAACAATGCGATAACATCGCAACGCGTGTGATGGCTGCCGTCGCTTACTTCTCAAGCAGTGAGGAAACTTTCGTCGGGCAAGGACCCTTCTTTCGTCGGGCAAGGACCAAAGGGGGCGCTGGTGGGAGAGGGGCGGACGCGCACGCTATCTCGACGGGCATCGGTAGGCTGCATCAGTAGACATCGGTAATCAACCATGCAATCAATAGCGGCCGTTTCTGGTGGTGCCAACACGCGATTTCGACTTTGTAGACGCATTTTTATCTTCTGAAATGCACAAAAATCTTTCAGATTGTGCTTACTGCATAGCAAATTGAATTTTTGAGACTGGAATTGCATCGTCAAATTTCGTTGAAGCGAACGGCACAAAAGAATGTGTTCATTGTGGCGAGCATATTTATGCATTGACTCCTATGGACTACTGACGGGGATCCGAGAATTTTTGTTGTACCGGAAATTTCGTTGAAGCGCGGGTCGTTGTAGCGAGAGTCGACTGTATATCCATTAAAAGAAGTGGACCTGCGCAGGACATGTCATGAGGAGGAAAGATAACAGATGGACAGTAAGAGCGACGGAATGGATACCAAGAGAGGGAAAACGCAACAGAGGCAAGCAAAAGGTTAGATGGAGCGATGAAATTTAAAAGTTTGCGGGCATAAAGTGGAACCAACTCGCTCAGGATAGGTTGGATTGGAAATTGTTGGGAGAGGCCTTCGTCCTGCAGTGGACCTAATCAGGCCGATGATGATGATGATATGCAACCTTCAAAGGTAACCTTCACTTGCAGCGGACAGGTGTGTGCATAGGATCCTCAGTTGCACCTGTACCTAGGTAGCTTGGACAAGATTTTAGAAGAACGGGTATGAGGGACAGAGGTGGCAAAACCAATAAGATTCGTAGATGATTACTTGCTGCTTCTTGATGCTGAGGCTACAGGATTTAAAAGAGCACTTGATGGAGTGCTAGCAGCATTTGAACAATATTTGACACCACCTGTTGTTACATGTGAAATGCCACAAGGCTCTTGCATTCGTTACTTAGACTTGAAGCTACTCCTGACACCTACGCATACATGCTGGTTGTATGCGCCTCGTATGGAAAAGCCTTTGCTGCCCTATGATTCGGCACACTCTAAGGTTGTGAAGAGGGCGTTGGGGAGGGCCTGCTACTAAAACGCCCTGCGCAAGACGCGCATGCACCGCCTCGATGCAAGCCTCAAAAAACAAATGCAACGTCTAACATTAGCCGGATAGCCTTTACACTTGCTAGTGGCCGTAGTGCAATGTATGTCGAGAGGAATGAGGGCCTCAAGGGAGGCTTGGGAACAGACACCAGTAAAACAAAAATGAACCGTGGTGCTGCCAAAACTGCACAAGCTGTCCCACATACTGAAAAAGATTGCTCAGAGAGGGTGGCCTTCTCGGCACCGTAGTGCAGTGAACGACACGAGTGCGATACGAGCCGGCTTAGTGTGCGCGCAAGGAGTTGTTTACTCCATGCTGCTGTCATGTGACAACAGCTACACGGGGCAGACAGGCCTGAACGTCCACCAGTCTTCTACGAAAGCACTGCCGGGAGTGTGGTTGTGCCCCAGCCTTTAAAAGGATCTCCATGATGGGCAAACATGGTGAGCAATTCGGTCGTGAGATATCGGAAGTGGCTGAGATTGAACAGCCAAGGTTGTGAAAGCAGGCCCTCCCTTTCCTCCTCTGAAAAAGAATTTGCTTTTCTTGAAAAAAGGATTATGAGCGCTAGTTTGTATCATGACTCAAGTTTATTGATCCTTGTTATTTTTCGTTTTGAATAGTTCCCTTCTGTAATCAGGAAAGATTGACCCTTGTCAGCTTGTCATCATTGCAATGGCAACTTTGTTGTCACATTGTACATTCATTTTCTTTTAACTTTCTTTTTCCCATAACTGGGAAATAAAATCAGTTGTCTCCTCTCTTGTAGCTGTCCACATTGCACTGTTCATCTTTATAAGATATGCCCAAGCTTCTGCTTTATAGTTGTGTACAATGTGTTTATTCACCAATCCCAGAGACTGCCAGACAAGCTCCTCAATAATAGCACAACGCTTCGAAGCTTACCCGTCGAGGACGGCTCGTCCCCTCGGCTGCGTGCTGGACGCAAGGTGGCAGGGACGTCCCTGTGTCCGTGCAGGCGGCCTCCTTCCTCACACATGATGATGCGCAGGTGGTCACGGCGGCCTACGTTGCCTTCCAACGCCTCCCGGTGACGCACCACCCTGTAATAAACAATCTGCCTTTCTCACCTCAGTAAGCCGTTGCACGAATGCAACGTATGATTTCACTGCCCATTCCTTGGCCACTGAGAGCAGCTCACATGCCTGTCATATACAGCAGACTCTCGTCAATTCACACTTGAAGGAACCCCAGAATTTTTCTTTCAATTATCAGAGGTTTGAATAATTGAACGTAAGCAGAACTATGACTCAAAGCAGCACACCACAGAAAACACAAGTGGCCAGCTATCACTGCCACCTCAGCGTTTTTCTTCTGCACGTAGTTTTGAATATGACAAGTGCCGACAGGCTCTATCTCTAGCTGTTAGAAAAGCATATGAGCGTGAACGTTCAGCTAGACGAAACCAAAGCAAACAACACTTCAGGATTAAGTTCCTTTAAGTACATTAAAACATAGCAGGCAAGCCAAAATTCAAAACGTCTTTGGATTACCCAAGTTTAATTTACCGAGAGTCCACTGACTCCTGAGCAGTCACCTCTCACAGATAGATTTCTTGATTCACCATTTGAAAACCTTTCAAAACCGCACAAACATGTGTCCCACCTGGTTTAGCTGATGGACACAGTATTTGAGCTCATTTTTGGACAAAGGAGGAAGTAATATTGACTTCACATCATTCAGTTTTGTTATTAGATCCTCATTTGCTGTTTCTTGTATACTGTGCATTTCTAATAGATCTAAATGTCAGCTACGGTAATTTAGCTTTTCTAAATTCTATGCCATCAAAGCTAGTTACTTATCTTACTATTTCCCAACAGATAGTCTCTTTTGGGCAAGGCTTGTTTAGCCATTTCTCAGGCATGCAAATGTTCAGAGAAATTCATATAACTCTTGATAGAAGCTGCCCAAATGTTTTCATAACTCTAGTGCGTCAATTTTTCGCTCCGAGCAAGGGAGCCACAGCACTTCAGTCAGCTGACACCACCTCGGCATTGGTCCCCAATTTATGGTCACCACCCTTGAACTTATTTCCATGGCTCTTACTTCACTTTAAAGGTTGGTTGCAAGCATCGACAAGGTAGAGTAGGCAACGCTGCCTTGTCGAGTGTTGTATGTGAATCGATGTCCACTTACCAAATTCCCATAACAATGCAAAACGGCAGAGTGTTAAAGAAAATGGCAGATTCCACGTGCAGTGAGAATCAAGGAAACACACAGGACACATTAGGCACGTAAAATGGATATGCATTGTTGTCTCCCTATACCGATTTTGGTACATATGAAGTTAACGAAACAGCCGCAAGAGCTCCAAGACTGTGGCATGTAAACCATGCCGCCCATCACACGCATGCCATGATTGTAATGTTATGACCTGTCATTTACGTCCGTTATGCAGTCGTGTTTTGCCATAGCATTATTGGTATATATCCCATTAACAAAACACACGGCATGTAAATCATGCCGCTAATGACATGCATGTCATGATTTTCATGTTCTTAGAAGGTATCACTCATGGTTGTCATACATTGTTGTCTCGCCATACCATTTTGGTATACATCAAGTTAGCAATATGGCCACAGGGGCACCAAGACCATGGCACGTAAATCATGCCGCTCATGATATGCGTGTCACGATTTCTGTGTTATGATGTGTCATTTATGTTCGTCATGCAGCTATGTTGTGCCATACCAATTTTAGCATACATCCCATTAACGAAAAGGCCAGGAGAGCACCAAGGACGTGGCATGTAGATGATTTTCATGTTATGACCTGTCATTTATGATCGTCATGCAGTCGTGTTGTGCCACATCAATTTTCACATACATCCCATTAACGAAACGTCCAGGAGAGCACCAAGACCGTGGCATGTAAATCATACCGCTCATGACATGCATATCATGATTTTCATGTTATGACCTGTCATTTATGTTTGTCATGCAGTCATGTTGTGGCATACCAATTTTCGTATACATCCCATTAACGAAACAGCCAAGAGATCACACAGTCGTAGTAGGCTATCTATATCTATCTATCTATCTATCTATCTATCTATCTATCGATAGACAGACAGACAGACAGACAGACAGACAGATAGATAGTGAATGACATGATGGGAACCCCAATGCACTTCTTACAATGGGCTGCTAATTGTCCGTCCAAAGCTGCATTATGAACTTTGTTGTTGCGCTCTTGCAGCCTTTCAAGCATCAGCCCGTCTGGACCATGAAGTGCCTCGCAAGGACTGTAGGCTGTAGACCCCCTACCTGTTCGCTGGACTCCGCGGAGAGGACGTTCAGGACTGGCTAGACGACTATGATCGGGTGAGCGCAGCCAACCGTTGGGACGAGCCGCTCAAGCTAAGCCATGTGTCCTTTTACCTCACGGGAGTAGCCAAGACTTGGTTTTTCAACCATGAAATCGATTTTCCGGACTGGCAGAGCTTCAAGCAAAAGCTTGGACAAGTCTTCGGTACACCGGCCGTTCGATCTGCGCTCACTAAGAAGACACTCGACACTCGTTGACAGCAACTCGGCGAGTCCTACACCTCCTACATCGAGGATGTCCTCGCCCTTTGTCGACGTGTGAACGTGGCCATGACCGAATCAGAAAAAGTTCGTCACATACCCAAGGGCATCGGTGCTGTCGCGTTCAATGCGTTGCCCATCCACAATCCCAACAGCTTCGCCGATATTATCGCTACGTGCCAGCGCCTTGACGAACTTGAGTCTGTTCATTTGCAACCGGACACAAGTCATAACATCACCGCCGCTGACCCCTCACTGCATATGATGATCCGCTCAATCATACGGGAAGAACTCCAGCTTTTTGGCTTCGCCGCAAGCCCTCTGCCTCATCACGCCTCCAGTGCCACTTTGCGATACGTCGTAAAGGAGGAGTGGGCGTCTATGGCTGGCAATGGCTACACGGAACCTGTGCACCCTAGGCCCCAGTCAACGTACGCTCAAGTTGCCGAAGTTTCACCAGTCGTTGTACACCCGATGCCTCCTACACCAATGCAGGCCCACGTGGCTTCTATTTCTACTGGCGCACCTCGCCCACAATCTTACCCGTAGTGACGCCCGACACGTCCCATATGTTATTACTGCGGATATCGGGGCCATATTTCGCGCTTTTGCCGTAAGCGTCAGCAGGACGAGTGTCACAGATACGACGTATCTGAACGGGACGACTTTTCTGTGCGAACCTCCTTCCAACGCCGTCCCTATTCTCCCCCTCCCGCCCGCTTTGGTTCGCCAAATGCAGCGTCTGACACGGGCCCTAACTACCACCCTGCAAGACGTCGTTCTCCGTCACCACTTCATCGTTCTACGTCGCCACTACGACCACTTTCCCACTTCTCCGATCGCCGTCAGGAAAACTAAGTAATGCAGCTTTTGGAGGAAAAGCTGCACCTAACGACAGGACAGAAATTCCTCCAGCACGTCCGTGCAATGTGATTTTGGTTATGGTCGAAGGTATTAGAGTGAAAGCTTTGATCGACACGGGTGCTTCTGTATCGGTTATCCACGGTGATTTGTGTGCAAGTCTGCGAAAAGTTACGACCCCCTATGACGGTCCTGCACTCATGTCTGCTCAAGGGGACGCCATTCGCCCTTCCGCTATGTGCACTGCTCGGGTTTACATCGACGGAATACTGCATTACATCCAATTCGCAGTGCTGTGTTCGTGCGCGCACCAAGTTATATTAGGCTGGGATTTTCTTTCTGCAGCATCTGCCTCCATCTGCTGCCGGCAGCGTGTTCTTCACATAGACGAAACTGACTATTCGCTTCGTGCAGATGATGCACCACTTCGTTTGCTTGCTGCCAAAGATACAGAGATACCTCCGGGCCATCAGCAGATTATTACAATCACGTCTGGTGTCATAGACAGAGGCGACGTGCTCGCACTTCCATCCAAACGCTGGCTCACAAGATGCATTGCTTTCGCCACAGGCCTGGTTCGGTTTGCCGATGGATCCGCCCATCTTTGCGCAGCAAACACAACATTTGAACAAGTACTCATCCCTAAAGGCGCTACACTGGCTTGCACCAATGGTTGTGACTCTCTCTGTGTTGTTCCCCTAAAAAAAGCTTCATCTGCAGTTTCTTCTGTTGCGAGTTCCGCTTCTCTATCTGCCCTTGGAGCGGCAATTAGTCCCGACCTGTCACCTCTAGAGTAGCAACAGTTGCTTGCCCTACTGCAAAAACACAAGACTTCGTTTGACGCGCACTCCGCTTTATTAGGACAGACCTCCGTTACCACACATCGTATAGAGACAGACGGCAGGTCCATCGTCGCCGCCCTTACCGTGTATTGCTAGCCGAACGGAAAGTAATCGAAGAAAACGTTGCCAATATGCTGCAACGGATTATAATATGCCCGTCTACTAGCCCCTGGTCATCTGTCGTTTTGGTGAGGAAAAAAGACTGCTCTGTGTGATTTTGCGTGGACTACCGCGCTCTCAAGATCACGCGCAAGGATGTATATCCTATGCCGCGCATTGACAACGCCTTGGATTCTCTGCAGGGCGCAGAGTACTTCTCCAGTCTTGATTTACGTTCAGGATATTGGCAGATTCCTATGCATGAGGACGACAAAGAAAAAACAGCATTTTCAACACCAGATGGACTTTACGAGTTCAATGTCATGCCATTCGGCCTCTGCAATGCTCCCGCGACATTCGAGCGCATGATTGACAACGTTCTCCGAGGCCTGAAATGGAAGACTTGCTTGTGCTGTTTAGACGACATTATTATTTTCTCATCAACATTCTCACAGCCCTTGCAGCGTCTTGACGAAGTCCTTATGTGTCTTGCCAACGCCGGCCTCCAGTTGAACACCAAAAAGTGCCGCTTTGCGAGCAAGAGCATTAAAGTGTTAGGCCACATTGTGAGCAAGGATGGCACTTGTCCCGACCTTGACAAGGCTTCGGCGGTTATGCACTTTCCCCGTCCCGAAAAGGCGAAAGACTTGCGAAGTTCCTTGGGCCTCGCTTCCTACTTTCACAGATTTATACGTGACTTTGCCTCCATCGCTTCACCTTTGCATAAGTTGCTTCGTGCTGATGTTCCTTTCGCATGGTCACCTGAATGTGAATCGGCGTTCGCATGTCTTAAGCGCACCCTAACATCGGCACCAGTACTTTGCCATTTCAATGAGTCTGCAGCTACACTCTTGCATACGGACGCAAGCGGACACAGAATTGGTGGTATTCTGTTACAGCGTGACGAGTCTTCACGAGAAAGGGTCGTCGCCTACGCAAGCCGAGTACTGACTAACGCAGAGAAAAATTACACGATCACTGAGCAAGAGTGCCTAGCTGTCGTTTGGTCCATCCAGAAGCTTAGACCTTATCTTCACGGGCGCCATTTTACTGTCGTCACAGATCATCATGCATTGTGCTGGTTTTCGATGCTTAAGAACTTGTCCGGACGCCTTGGTCGTTGGATTCTTCATCTCCAAGAACCCGACTTCACTACTGTATACAAGAGCAGCAGAAAACACCAAGACGCAGACACGCTCTCTCGCTGCACACTTCCTACTACACCATGCAGTGGTCATTCAGATGCCATTCATGACATGCCCCCAAACGCTCACACTTCATGTGTTTTATCCTTAACACCTCCAGATGCGATGCCTCCGGACGACCACGACTCGTTTGTATCTCATCAACTTGCGGACTCTTATTGTCGACGCATAATGGACCGCCTTCAAGGAGCTTCACGGCCTCCTAACGCCCGCCTTCGTCAACAACTGGAGCAGTTCAAGCTCGACAACACCGTCCTGTACTGCCATGTCTATCATCCTGACGGTCAACGCTGGGTGCCTGTCCTACCTCGCTCGCTTCGGGCCCATGTCTTGAAAGCGTATCACGATGACATGACTGCTGGCCATTTTGGCATGACAAAAACCTATGACCGAATAAAAGGTCCGTTTCTACTGGCCCGGCTTATCTGCTAGTGTGGCGCGATATTTCGCTTCCTGCCCACTTCGCAACGTCGAAAGCTTCGTACATCTGCTCCAAGCAGACAGCTTCAGCCGCTCCCGTGTCCCTCGGCACCATACGAAGTCGTCGGAATTGACCTGTATGCTCCCCTTCTGGTGACGCTCACTGGTAAAAGGTGGGTTGTAACAGCCGTTGACCATTTGACGCGGTACGCGGAAACAGCTTGTGTGAGTTCTGCCTCAGCTTCTGATGTCGCCGACTTTATACTTCAAGCCCTAATACTGCGTCACAGTGCTCCTCGCGTTCTCCTGAGCGACCGTGGAAAAGTGTTCCTGTCGCACTGGTGGACGAAGTCCTGAAAGCATCTGGCATCACTCACAAGACTACGTCGAGTTACCATCCGCAAACGAACGGCTTGACTGAGCGATTCCATAGGACGCTTTCCGACATGATAGCCATGTATGTACAACCAGACCACAAAAACTGGGACACCATTGTGCCTTTCGTGGCGTTCGCATACAACACCGCTGTCCAACGTACAACCGGATACTCGCCCTTCTACCTTGTTTACGGCCGTTCGCCGTCTTCCTTCCTTGACGCCTCTTTCTTCGCAGCACCCATCAAAGCCTGTTCGTCGTCGTCTGAAGAATACCTGTCCCGTCTCTTGCGCTCTCGCCAGCTCGCGCGCACAAATACCGAAGCAAGCCAACAGTATCGTAAAACTAACTATGACACCTGTCGTCGCGTCGTGTCGTTCCGGCCTGGCGATGAAGTGCTTTTGTGGACACCAATTCGCACTCCTGGCTTGTGTGACAAATTTCAGTTTCGTTTCATCGGTCCCTACACCGTCTTAGCGCAGGCATCTCCCGTGAACTATCGCGTAGCCCCTGTTGTTCTTCCAACCGACCGTCGCTGCCGCGCTACTGAAGTGGTCCACGTTTCGCGTATGAAGCCTTTCACAAGGCGCGCTCCGTCTCTTTAAGCTGCGGCCAGGATGGCCGCTCTCGCGCGGGGCAAATTAGTGTGGGCACTTACAAGGCTCCTCTTCGTCATCTGTACATAATCATCATCGCAAAGGCTTCTTCTTCATCGGGTGTGGGTAATCATCGGTAGTCTGTTCGGTGCTTTGGGTGCGGCCGGTTCGCTGCATCATCGAGGCCTAATAAATACACCGTGACAACCGCATCCTCACAATATCGTTTTTGTTTGCTTTTTCTGCAATTATTGCTCTTTTTTAATCTTTTTTTTATATGTGCAGTTGTACAAGTAGGCCTAGTGCAGTTCTGTTGGGATAAAAAGGCTGAGTTTTCCGCTAATAAAACCAGTTGTTAGAAAGCCCTTGTCGCCCTGTGTTGTTTCTCAGCTTCGCCCCAGTGTTTTCTGTGCTTCACAAGCATGTATCATTTCCAACAAGGCCAGCTAGCTGTGTTGCTTTCCCCCCCCCCCCCCCCCCCTACTCTATAGACACTGCATCGCACTATCTGTAGAGATGCATGGAAATCGCTGAGCACATTCCAACATTTGGGCCCTGGGCAGGTCCATCTCTCGGCAACAAAAGACACACACACACACAATGATATTAGCACGAGAAAATAGAAGTACAAATCAACATACCCTACCGTTTTTTTTTCTGTGCTTATGCAAAATACATTCACATGAGCATTTGGTTTGTTCACAGGGAGCACCTTTATCCCTTTCTTGTGATGCGCAGCACAGACCCCACTTATCTTTAATGCTGCTTCCAGAATGGTGCCGACCATTCTACAAGCTTTGCATTCCCAAAGCGCACATTTCATTGAATTCCAGAACACCAGTGATAATACCAGAATGCGCTATGACGAACGTATAGACGTTCTTCCTGTGGCCACAGCCATGTTTGCCTATCTCCAGTCTGGCAACCGACTGGCTCGTGAAAAACGCTCGTGTTTGCATGGCTGGTATATGGGCAGCTGCAGTTTTGGTAATTTTTTTAGTTCTCATGCGCTCAAATTCATGTGAATTCAGGTTGTGTACACAAGAACTCAACCCATGGGACATTCTGAGAAGGTTTGAGCCTTTGATGGTCCTTTAATTTACCACACGACACCGCGAACAAGTCCCAAAGTAATGGTCCCATATATCTACAGCACAGTCTCCCTGTTTGTACAGCGCACATGTTCCCACACTTTCTGGTCAAGCAAGAGCGCCGTTCATAGTTTCTATGTTCGTCGCCGATGCAATCTCGGAGACACAACCACATCAGCATTCAGTAGCGTACGCAGGTAGCAGTAACAGAAAAATCTTTCCCATCATCGTTTGCAAAACAACTCACCATCCGTCAGTGGGGACTAAATCCACCTTTGGATAACGTGTCCGATGCTCTACCAACTTAGCTATAGTGGCGATCATTCCCCCATCCCCTTTAATGGGTATTTCTGTACATTTAAAGGCCGTGTTGTATTCGAGATACCAGTCATGGGCATGTTACCAGTAAAAAGTAACAGTGTTACAGTTACAGTTACGTAAGCCAGAAAAGTAACTATGTTACAGCTACAGTTACTCAGCTTCCAAAAGTAACTTGTTACAGTTACAGTTACTGTTAAAAAGTAACGTCGTTACTTTTCCGTTACTGTACTCCGCAAACGAAATTATGTAGTTCTTTCAACGGAAACGTATGAAGGCGTGCAGTTAATTAGCAAAGGGCCAGATAAAAGGAATTGAATGGGCTCACTCAAAAGTCCAACACTAGCAATCGTTGCATACGCCTCACTTTCTGCAACAACTTTTTTATTGATTGTCGGGAATTTATTTACAAAAATAAATGGCATATCCCACGTGCAGTGGGAATCAAGGCAATGCGAAGCATGCATCAGGAACGTAAAATGAATCTGCATTGTTGTCTCGCTATACCGATTTTGGGTACATATGAAGCTAACGAAATGGCTGCAAGAGCACCAAGACTGTGGCACGTCAGTGATACCGCTTACGACATGCGTGTCATGATTTTTGTGTTACGACGTGTCAGTTATGTTCGTCATGCAGTCATGTTGTGCCATACCAATTTTAGCATACACCCCATTAACGAAAAGGCCAGGAGAGCACCAAGACCGTGGCACGTAAATCATTCCGCTCATGACATGCACGTCACGATTTTAATGTTATGACCTGTCATTTATGTTCGTCATGCAGTCATGCTGCTGCATACGAATTTTCGTATATATCCCATTAACGAAACGGCCAGGAGAGCACAAAGTCGTAGGATCGATAGATGCTCAAAGTCGCCGAAGTTTGCTAAGATATGCTTCGCATTTAGTACGTTGGGACAGCCTGATGCCACGAAGCACTGCTGCACGCTCGTAAATGAAATGGGAGCTCATCCTGAGACGCGATATAGAGGATAGGCCCCTTCGAGCCATTGCTGCCGGCACTTTGGGAAGTGCTTTTTGGAAGTATACCACCGCTTTGAGAACTGAACGTGCACGAGGCATTGAAAAGCGTCTGTTTCCAGGTGGTTTCCACGCGGGCGGTCATGAAAAAAATGGCTGGCCACGCAAAAAAATTAAGGATGCTGCGCCGGCCTTTGAACAACAGTGACTTTCGTCACTTAGGCCAACTATACTGCGGTGTCGGGCAGGTTTCTGTGCATGGGGGCGGGTGAAGAACCCTTCCCCGCCCTTTTTTGTCGCCGTCCTGCGGTGCTTTGCTTGCCTTCGTAGAAAAAAAAATGTCATTTCCGATCTGGAAACAAGTTAGGCACATCTAAAAAAAAGAAAGGCCAAGAGATGTACGTGACCTGCACAGCATCGCGATACAAACGCTACATCGTAAAAGCATTCCATTAGACAGATACAAATACATTTTGCAAATTTATCCAGATACAGAGGTACACATGGTCATAAATAATTAAGAGAAACATCGCGATAGTCTTGTGTCGCGATACTTCCGAGCCCTGCTTTTAAGAAGTGTTGCTGCTGTATATTTTTTTAAAGGAAGTAACTGTAACGGTACTTACAGTTACAGTTACCGTGTGAAAAGTAACAGTGTTACAGTTACAAGTTCCTGTAAATTAAAAGTAACTAGTTACAGTTATGAGTTACTGGAAAAAGTAACTAGTTACTGCCCAAGACTGCTAGATACTACCCGGGAAAGGCAGCAGCTGATGGAGGTGCAGTGACACAATGTCAAAGCTCCTCCTCCTCAGCTGCCACTGTCCACCATGATTCACGAATCTTCCAGACGGTCTTAGCAGCCCACTGCCTGGCCAGAACTTTCACAATAGCACTTCGCTGCAGAAAGAGAGTAAGAAAAAGAGGGAGAGAGTAACAGCCGTGGAGAGAGCAAGAAAGAGGGGGAAAGTCTGCTTGTCCGTGGGTCAGTGGACAAAACGTTTCATATTCGAAACGTGCTCAGGGAACACTCGGCGCAAACCCGTCCTTTATCCTTCGTCATCTAAATCTTCTAAGCGGTATGTCACAGGTGCCAAATGGTAGACAACACGAAATGGGCCCTGAAAGTGTGGCACAAACTTCTCAGCAAGCCCGGGAGGCACATCGCACAACGAACTAAGACGAGGCCGCCAGGGTCGTACAATGCTTGTAAATGACGAAAGTTCCTTACGTTCAGCACCCTAGTCCATTCATTTGAGGTGAGCAACGATTTTCAAGCTTCGAGACAGTGTTGCTGCATTGCCTCGGGAATTCAAATTCAAATTTATTCAGCATTTTCTTACAAAACTTGCGGGAAGAAAATGCAAGGATGAGAGCAAAAAGCTGCTATGTTAGCAGCTTGGCGAGGCTCCCACCCTTTTTGCTTGGCATCGGAAAATCCGCAGAGCACAGATTTGAAGACATTGTACATTGATCAGCAAAATTACAGTTCAGTACATCAGAGTTTAAGGTTGACATAGAATAAATAAACAACAAAAAAGGAGAAAGAACAAGGAACAAGGAATACAAAAAGCAGTGTACAGTCAATCAAGAAAAGTATACACTTGCTAAACAGTTACCAAATGCCACAAAAATATTTACAAAAGTACACAACATTATATCCAGCAAACGTAAACTTCGGAGACGTATAACAGAAACACTGACAGGTGAAAGGTTACATGTATCACTCTTATATAAAAAAAAAAAACGTGTACTAAACTACACGCTGTCATGTCAGCAATGTGACTGTTCGAGACACCGATCTTAGAGTTCAAAGGAATTGAAGGCATTCTCCCATACACAAGGGAGAATGGAGTGGCTTGTGTCATTTCCTGTTTGGCTGTGTTCATGGCAAAAAGTGCATCAAGAAGGAAGCGGTGCCAGTTGGTGTGTGAAGAATTCACGTAACACACGAGAATTTCGCAAAGAGTACGGTTCATCCGTTTGACCAGGCCATTACACTGCGGGTGGTTCGCAGACGTTGTGGCACGTTCGGTGCCGCAGGTCTTGAAGACTGTTTGGAACTCTTGTGACATGAAGCAACTGCCGCAGCAAACGTTTTGGCACACCGTGGCAGGTGACAAGGTCACACTTCAGGAAGAATACCACATGATGCACAGAAGTGTCCGCCACGGCTTCAACTCACTTGTTCAAATGGTCAATGGTGACAATAAGATATTTATGGCAAAAGAGTTCTGCAGAAACCCCGGGTGCAAGGTGGAGTAACGTTTATGAAAGGGAAAATTACAATCCACCCTTTTTTGTAGCACAAAGCTACAAGAACTCGAAGCACAAGGCCATCTTCATGTCCTTGTGCTCCAAGTTGTCGATGGATTCGGCCTGGTGCTGTCAATCGCTAGCCTCCTGTTTAGCTCAATTGGCAGAGCGAGCACCCCAGTCAGGCTGAGCACACATGGTAGCGCAAAAAACCGAAACGACAGGTTGGGCGCTAAACTTCAACTGAATTTATTCAAACAGGAGAGCCAAAAATTACAACATGTGCGCATGCGTGCATGGGTCTCGTGAAAGGCGAAATTAAAATGCAGAATTTAACAGAAGTGTTTCATTCTGATACAGACAAACCGATGTGTCACTAATACAACTCGTGCCTCTCTTTTTTATGTGATATGCCTCCAAAAGTTCCCTAGCCAACGTATCACCACTCCTGCCAATTATCTTTGTCTCATGCAATCTTGGTTCACATCCGGATATCTTGCAGTGCGCAGGCAAATGCGTCATGCCTTTGTTAATTACAGATAATTCATGCTCCCATGCTCGGACATTGACACATCTGCCTGTTTGGCCCACATAGGTTTTCCCACACGACATCGGTATTTCATACATGACGCCCTTCGCGCAAGCCACGTAGGATATGGTATGCTTTTTCCCGCATCCAGACCTTTTTTCGTCAACGCGCCCAATGCGCGGACAGAGTCCAGCCAACTTGCGTGGCGCCGAGAACACAACAGGCACACCGAACCTATTCGAGACTTTTTTCATGTTGTGGGAAAGATTGTGGACGTAAGGCACCACTGCGGGCTTACATCCTCTTTGGGCGGGGCTGGGCATTTTTTGTTCGTGCCCTTGACCTTCTGAAGAAGGGTTTTAGAGACTGCGCCAATGACCGAGCACGGATAGCCGGCTGCATGTAGCCTCGCCAATTGGTAGTCGAAGCTAGCCTGCATCAAGTGCGAACAAGACTTTATGAGGGCAGATTCAAGGCAAAGAGTGGCTATTGCTCTTTTCACTAACTTAGAATGCGCGGAATCATACAGCAGCAAATCCTTCTGCGCTCGTGGGCTGTACTTAAAACAAACATGATCCTTGTCACAGTCAAACACTAAAAGAAGGTCTAAAAACTGAAGATTTCCATGGGAAGGGATTTCATGTGTAAAGAGCATGCCCTTCCCATGTTGCCGAAAAGCGGCTAAAATATCGTTAACAACGTCGTCAAAAATAAAATCAAGGCCATCCTTTAAAAATATTAAAAAGTCGTCAACATATCTAAAAGCCTTAAGGTAGAACCTATCGTCTAGGTAACCCTGTATGTCGCAGTCTATTGACGCCAAGAATATGTCGCAAAGTACAGGAGCTACGCACGCACCAATACATATTCCTTCCCTGCCGTTGAATGTACAGTCTATCATTAAAGGAAATAAAAGTCGATTTCATATAAAATTCGAATAAGACCATAAAATTGTCAACAGACATACCCACTAAATTCTGGAAGTCAACTACGCCGTTGCTGTCGATACAATCCCTAACGGAGGCACACATTTCCTGTTGAGGCGCTGAGTAGAACAGATCCACTACATCTACAGAAAAAGCAGTAGCAACAGAGCGGTTTCCTCTAAAATAGTTAATAACATCAGCAGAACTTTTTGTCGAAAAGGGATCATCCAAGTACAAAGTTTTTAAATGCTTCAAAAGGAACTGGCTCAACAGCTGCTGCCAAGAGCCTCTTTCGCTCACAATGGCGCGGAATGGTATTTCTTCTTTGTACGATTTTGCCGTGAAGAACACCTTTAACGAGTCACTTTTTCTGTCACTAATTGCCTTGGTTAGCGTCATAAGGTTGAGGTCTGTACATAGCGCCATAGCTTCTTTCTTGACTTTTCTGGCCTTTACATTCACCGGCACAAAGTTCTTTTCTATGGCATGTAGTGCTTTTTCACTGAAGACCATTTCTGAGAAAATAACAAAGCGTCCTTCCTTGTCAGATTGCATAAGGTGGAGGTGATTTTCCCGGAAAAAGGACACGACGGACTTAATGGGGTCTCTTTGCTTACCATATCTCGCCCTGTTGACTGTCCTTCCGAGAACATCAACTCCTTCCAAAAGGCATCTCTCTTGTTGCTCACTAGTCGCTTTCATTGAAATGCATCTATTCAAGGCCAGGAGTTCATGGGCTGGTATACTTGGTTCATAGCTGTACTTCGGTCCTTTGTCTAGAACGCGAGTGACAGTCGCTGGCATCACGATGTGCTCTTCAGGTACAAGAACTCCAGCTTTCCTTGATGCCTTCTTATCTTGCGGACGGTGAAGAATCCTTCTCATGTAGCTTTGCCATAGGAGTTCGGTTGCTTGAGATACCCGACGTTTAAGTACTCTGAACTGCTCCTCGGCGATCCAGGTGGGGTACGAAGCAAAATACTGAACACGTAAAAAATTCCAGCTGAGTCTGATTTGACCCCAGAGCTCCGAGCGAAGAACCTTGCAGATACGCTTTACATGACCTGATGACGCTCTGAATGACGCTTTTCGGCAACATGGGAAGGGCATGCTCTTTACACATGAAATCCCTTCCCATGGAAATCTTCAGTTTTTTAGACCTTCTTTTAGTGTTTGACTGTGACAAGGATCATGTTTGTTTTAAGTACAGCCCACGAGCGCAGAAGGATTTGCTGCCGTATGATTCCGTGCATTCTAAGTTAGTGAAAAGAGCAATAGCCACTCTTTGCCTTGAATCTGCCCTCATAAAGTCTTGTTCGCACTTGATGCAGGCTAGCTTCGACTACCAATTGGCGAGGCTACATGCAGCCAGCTATCCGTGCTCAGTCAATAGACATTTTTAGTTTAGCGGGTTTAGCGTAATAGCGTAGTTATCGGAATAGCGGGATGGAAGTGCGCATGCGCAGATCCGTAAACAGCCCATACCATTTACCGTGCCCACGGTATTTCGCAGACTTAACGTTACCGTGTTTGCGTGGTTATCGTAGTTCACGTAAAACATGGCGGCGGTTTCGGACACCCGCTTCGATCTGAATTTAGCGTTGCTGTGGCAGGATTCACTTCGTTCGCAGCAAATGACTGTACAAAATGGCTTCGCTTGCCTTCAGGTAGCTTCGACGACGCAGTATTAGAGATAACTTAGCCGAATTTTCGTGATCGCTTCCCATTTCGAACGTTGCTAAGCCTAGCGAGAGAGCATCTGTTTACGTTTCTGCAACATGTCAGTTTATGCTCTTGGCGCTTGGTTCGTATGTATTTATTTCTCTTTATTCTCGAAAAGTTAGAATTTCGCTGTACGCGAGAGTGTACGCGAGCATTTCAAGCTTTATTTATTTTCACCTTTTTTAACGCATGTATCCTTCGCTAGATGGCGCCACAATCACAGCTATCGGGCCGTTAACGCTTCTCCGATCAACTAAAGCTCGTTTCTGCAACGAATTTTTGCGGCACGGTAACGCTATTCCCATAGCCCCGCTATCACGCTAACGCGCTAAACTAAAAATGTCTATTGGCGCAGTCTCTAAAACCCTTCTTCAGAAGGTCAAGGGCACGAACAAAAAAATGCCCAGCCCCGCCCAAAGAGGATGTAAGCCCGCAGTGGTGCCTTACGTCCACAATCTTTCCCACAACATGAAAAAAGTCGCGAATAGGTTCGGTGTGCCTGTTGTGTTCTCGGCGCCACGCAAGTTGGCTGGACTCTGTCCGCGCATTGGGCGCGTTGACGAAAAAAGGTCTGGATGCGGGAAAAAGCATACCATATCCTACGTGGCTTGCGCGAAGGGCGTCATGTATGAAATACCGATGTCGTGTGGGAAAACCTATGTGGGCCAAACAGGCAGATGTGTCAATGTCCGAGCATGGGAGCACGAATTATCTGTAATTAACAAAGGCATGACGCATTTGCCTGCGCACTGCAAGATATCCGGATGTGAACCAAGATTGCGTGAGACAAAGATAATTGGCAGGAGTGGTGATACGTTGGCTAGGGAACTTTTGGAGGCATATCACATAAAAAAGAGAGGCACGAGTTGTATTAGTGACACATCGGTTTGTCCGTATCAGAATGAAACACTTCTGTTAAATTCTGCATTTTAATTTCGCCTTTCACGAGACCCATGCACGCATGCGCACATGTTGTAATTCTTGGCTCGCCTGTTTGAATAAATTCAGTTGAAGTTTAGCGCCCAACCTGTCGTTTCTTCTCCACTTCTTCCTAAGCCTTTCGTTTCGGTTTTTTGCGCTACCATGTGTGCTCAGAATGTCAACCAACTCGCCCAGCAACAAGTTCTGCATAACCCCAGTCAGGCGTTGGTCCCGGGTTTGTACCTCGGACCAGGACGAATTTTTCAGCAACTAGGAAGCTTTCATCCGTATGGATTTCCTTGTAGCCTCGTGCTACAAGAACGGGCAGATACTAATTTTCCCTTTCATAATAACATATTTATTGCCATTCCTTGTCTTTGGGAACACTGCAATAAAATTCTGTGATTTTCCGGCAGGAAATGAACGGTCCAACTGCAAAAGAATACGTAGTCTTGTCCTTCGAAGAAGTATGGACGCCACACGCATACAGTGAAAATTCATGGGGCTCCTTACTCGATCCTATGGATGTACCCTCCAGTGGGTCGGAATACAGGAGTACGTGATTACTCTACGGATGATAGTCCATACGATTTGGCACTTTTTCTTATGTCGCCGGCCACGTTTGTGGTTGTGTGCACAACAATCGGACTGTGACTCTTGCACCGTGACAAACTTTACATCGACTAACAAATAGCGGGTTTCATCGCTACGCCATTGCGTATCGTAAGCTGAGAAATCTGCTCGCCCCGTTAACAAGAGGGTGCCCCCGGACAACACTGACCCGGCTCGCCGCAGATGTTCACAGCAGATGTAACGGCAGGCCTTTATCGTGTGGCTCTCGTTCCTCGAACCTCTTTCTGTTTCTAGGTGAGTGGCTGACTTCACATGTTATTCACCCTTATGGTTGCCTGCAGCTCTTACAGCTAGGAGGTCCACGTTAGCTGCTTAGCAAGAACTGAGATGAGCACGATTAGGCCTAATTTGGCTCGTCGAGAAGAGTCGCTGACTGCAGTGCATATTGCTTTGACGTTTTTCTATCGTGCTTTCCCCCTGCACGGCGCAAGCAAACTATCAGTGCTCGTGTTGTGCAGTGGAGTGCAATAATGCATATAGAAAGGAACGTAGGCAATGCTTGCCAGGCACCTGAGCCCGAGTTTTCACATTGCACTTGTTTTAAACTGTATGCTTAGGAACAATCGAAAGTACACATTGTGTGGAGGCGCGTACATTTTTGTTTGAGCTGGAACGGTGGCAAGAGATAAGAAATTACTTTGTTTCTTTTTAAGAGGGTACTAGAGCAGCGACTGTGCACAAAATATTTCTCGCATACGTGTGGCCAGGGGAGCGGTTGTGTCGGCATGGGCATGTCAGAACTGAAGCACAGTCGCTCCGTGTGTCTGTGCCTCCTTTTGTGATGGTGGTAGCCCGCGAATATCCACTTACACCCCAGGTGCGCCGTGGCGCCGAAATACGACACGATCTACTCGATCTGGATGCACTTCCATCTTGTGCGTTTACCGTCGGGTCAAAGTGCGTCTCACTGCAGAGTCGAGCGGAAAATGTGTACCGATGTGGTAGTGGCCTGAGCAAAGAATTATCACTAGAAAAGGACTTAGAACCTCTTTCTGTGAAACCTCTACGTATAAAATTCTATTTTATATCCAGCAGTTTCCATTCTTAAAACCGATTCACATCGTTACCATTCCTTTAGTGGCAGCGGAGCAGCAGTACTGACGGAAACTCTGCAGCATATTATATAGGATCGGCTCGACGAGGCACTCAAAATTGTTCTGGTCTAATGGCTTGAAAATTCCGCCGATTCATTCAAAATAAAGTATATACCCTCGGCTGTTATCACCACCGAGGATCTATTTCGTGTAAACTAGCTGTGCTACGTCCACAGAAGTTGGTTAAACTAAAATTATTCGTAAGTATCATTTTGTACGTCGTTGGTCGGAGAAAGCTCCAGTGGGTGCATCAGCTTAATGGTCGGAGAAAGCTCCAAGGATGCATCAGCTTAATGAAGTACGGAATTAGGAACATATACTTGTGAGCATGTGCAAAACACTGTTTTGTCCTTTTACAGCTTAAGCTGTTATGAGATCACAACAAGGGTCATTTTTGTGCCGTAGTTGTCCGCCACCGCTGCCGGTGTCCGTAACCACTATCGCTGCAAATTTTAGAAAGAATAACCAAGACCGAGGAGTATTTGATCTTGTCCTCTGCGTGGATTCGAACCCACACTCTCTGCGTGGTAGTCGAGCGTTCTAACACTGAGCTACGCCTGTGCTTCAAAAATCATCGCTAAAAGACCTAAACGGTTATAACGTCTGCGGAGGAATCGCATTAACCAATGTAATGTTAAGTGGCAGAACAATAAAACGCCACTATACGTCGCGGAAAGTGGATTGCATAACGAGTTCGAGGAATCATTTCAAAGAACACAGGGCTGCATGGTTTGTAGCTCTGCACCCATTACAGAGGCCTCATAAACATAATCATTATGAAACAATCTTCTTCAACTTTACCGTCATCATTATTACGAACCGCTGCCCTTTATCGTGTCGTATCGTGCCATGCGACATACGGCAGGCGACGTGCGCAGCCCCGACAGCAACTTCACTTGGGTCGTCGATATACCTGATGGTGCCTCCTCGTAAAAGTGCGGACCGCTGCTGAAGAAGCGAATCGCAGAACTACGCACACGGCTGCAGCAAGGCAACGTCATGCACAACAGACAGCTGTGCGGAGAGAAGCCCAAACAGCGGCTTGCCGTCGACGCCGGGCCGAGAGTTAGGTTCGTTCTTGGGAAAACGACGCCAAGAGACTCTCCAAGATGTGCAGTTATACAGATTTGCACGTTACAGTACCGCAGTAATTATGGCGTAGTGGGTACTTCCCTACTTGGCGAATTGGTTATCTGGAAAATTTTCGTGGGTGCATGAGGATCTAACTAAGAAGGTGTTAAGGGTGTGTGTATAAATTCCTGAACTTGTTGTCAGTTACCGATGCACCTGTGAAATGGCTAACCACTGCTCCGAATTGTGTTGATAGGGGTCGTTTGTGCCACCTTACCAAGAGAATTGTGGAGAAATATTACGTTAATGTCACAAAAGCTCCTTGGCTTGTAAAACTAATGATTAACCGAAAGCACAACATAGCCATCACCTTGATAAATTGAGTGTTCATATCTATGAATACAGCCACTAAAATCTATCCTGTTTGCTGCTTCTATTTTCAACTGCATTTCTCTCTGATGTATGTAGTTAAAATTTTCTGCCACTGTGCAGTTCTTTTTCTACCACTGCTGTCGTGGTGAGCCTGCTATAGGAATTTTTTAGTGAAAAAGTAGCTTCAGTTAATATTTTGTTGCACATTGTTCAGCATAGCTGCCGACACTGCCACATCAGAGCACTTGACTGCTGGCTATTATAGGAGAGAGGTAAGGTTTAGAAAACTGCTTCCTATCAACTTGCTCTTAGAGTATAACCGTCCTTTGATGCAAGGGCAGGCTGCATTTCAAGGAGCTCTCCCATGACTTCATGTGCAGTTATCAAGGGGAAGCTCTGCATGTATCAAGAAACCTCTTGATGTCTTCAATGTAAGCTTTGTTTAGGCATACATTGCATAGCGTCCATTTGCAAATTTTTGTCCCCAGTCTGTTTTTATGTTAGATTGTTCAAGGCACAGCAAACATGCTACAAGGCGAGATTGTAAAAGCAGCCCTACAACAGGATAAGCACAAGCTAATAATGTTGAACGATGCGGCTACAATGGCAATTTCTGCTAGAGTACCTTTTTGATATAACTGTAATATGACCTATTGTAGTTCTGTAAATGATAAGTATTTCACCTAATATGCTGTGCAAATCCACATTTCACACTGCTT
This sequence comes from Hyalomma asiaticum, assembly GCA_013339685.2. Taxonomy (NCBI): domain Eukaryota; kingdom Metazoa; phylum Arthropoda; class Arachnida; order Ixodida; family Ixodidae; genus Hyalomma; species Hyalomma asiaticum. The sequence continues at coordinate 6,034,708 of CM023482.1, read as the reverse complement.
CCTAAAATGTATTCTGTAGTGTGAAAACTGGTTCTTGCTTACACCAAAATGTATCCTGAATGATGGCATGCCTGTTCAACCACTGCTAATGATCCCAAAGGGGTCGTGAAAAGAATGCAGAGCTGCCCTGTTGTAATTTCAGTGCCTCGGTGAGCATTCAACGTGCCGATTCCAAAATATTTTGGTGCAATTTTCAGTGTACATTTAATAAAACCCATTTGAAACCTTAGTCTTTTTGCGATCTCGAAACGACCATGCATCCCCACGGGCCGGCATGGGCTGATTCATTATCGCTGAAGACATTTAAAAATGTAAACTGTTGTAAATGCCGCGTCAAACCTCCACGTTATGCGCGCGCTGTCATTGCGCATGTTCCAAGTTCCTTTCCCTTGTTTTATATCACATTCTTCCCCTTTCCACTTTGCTTATATATATGCGTACAATAAACGCTGTTTGGTTGTTCTTGGTTGACACGGGCCCATCAACGTCTCCGTCCTTTCGTGACAGCAGCTAGGCTGCCGCCGCTACGCTACAGTGGCGACGAGCGTAGAAAATACCCACGCAGTCAAGCAGGAACCCGAAGTTAAGCATTCAGTGACAACCGTACTGCTGACAACGATGGCCTCCTGCATGCTTCCCAACGCCACAGATAAGTGGAAACCTTACCTGGAGGCGTATTTTGAAGCGAATGCTATTTCTGATTCTGCTAAGAAGAGGGCACCTCTAGTAGCTGCACTTAGCACCTCGACGGTCCAAATCCTGATGGGGAGGATAGCACCTGCAAAGCCCAATGCCTTAGTAGTCAAGGTGCTAAATGACCACTACGACCCAAGGCGCAACAAAATTGCTGAAAGCTTCCAGTTTTTTAACCGCTGTCAGCAGGAGGGGGAATCCATTCAGGATTTCGTCGTCGCAATCCGAAGCATTGCAGACAATTGCAATTTCGGAGATTCTCTGAACAGGCTGCTAAGAGACCGAATTGTCTGTGGTAAGCGTTCAGGTGCTGTGCAGAAGCAACTTCTGGCAAAGGAAGATTTAACTCTGGAGGAAGCCGAGTCGATAGCAATAGCCGCTGAAACTGCCAAAAAAGACGCCAGGACAATGTCTGTAGACGTACCGCCTGTTCTTAAAGTGGAAGCGCGTCGCAAGCTGCCATCGCGATCAAGCACGGAGCGCTCAGAGCGATTGGAGTGTGGAAGGTGTGGCAGTTCTAGACATGATGGCAACAGCTGCAGATGGAAGACTGCACGATGTTACGCTTGCGGCCTGCGGGCTCACCTCGCTAAAGTGTGTCGCAGCCGCATCGGCAAAGATGTTGCCGCCCCTCGACGAGTTCCTCACGCGAAAGCTTTGGCGGTAGAAGAGGCTTCTTCAGAAGAGGACAGCAGTGGTAGTGCTCAAATTTGGACGTTAGCGTCAGCACGAAAGAATTCTCTCGAGCCGCCAATAAGACGAACGTTCAGTTGGGGAGGCGTGAACTTGTCCATGGAAGTCGATACAGGTTCACCGGTTTCCGTCATATCACGGCAGCTTTTTGAAAAGCATAACAAATGCTGGCCAAAATTGAAGCCTTCGCACGTGAAGTTATCATGCTACAGTGGAAGGTTACCGGTGATGGGCGAACTGCAACTTTGTGTGAGATACCGCGATACTACTGTTGACTGTTCCCTTGTGGTTCTAGACTGCCCCGGACCAAGCTTGTGCGGCCGAGACCTGCTAATCCGCCTGGAACAAGCTGCCGCTCCGGTAGTGAGAGTCGCACACGAAGACGAGGAGACGGCTATTCGCTCGAACCACCACAGCATCAACGCCCTACGCCACACCTACGACGATGTTTTTTTGGAAACCTTGGGCTTGATCAAAGGACCACCAGCCAGCCTCCTGCTGAAGGACGACGCTGTCCCCAAATTCTGTAAGGGGAGACCTATTCCATGTGCTTTACGTGACAAAGTATCGCAAGAAATTGACAGGTTAGTCTCGCTAGGTATAATATCACCAGTCAAGCATTCTAACTGGGCAACGTGCATTGTGCCCGTTCTGAAGAAGGACGGCTCGGTCAGATTATGCGGAGATTTTAAAGCTACTCTCAATCCCGCTTGTGCCACGGAACAGTACCCGCTTCCAGTAATTCAAGATATCTTTGCGTCATTAGGAGGTGGCCAGTTGTTCAGTACGCTCGACTTGCGAGACACATATAACCAGGTGGTTCGGGACGAAGATTCCCGGAAGCTCTGCATTATAAATACTCACAAGGGCCTGTTTTGTTACAATAGGCTTCCTTTTGGCATTTCTTCTGCTCCAGCAATTTTTTCAAAGAAATATAGATACAATACTGTCTGGCCTACCTGGCGTTCAGGCTTACTTAGATGACGTGCTGGTCTCTGAAACGGTTGGCGACTGCGGAGCACGATTGCGAAATGTGTTGGAACGGTTCAGAGAACATGGCGTGAAGCTCAGGTACGATAAGTGTAAATGTAGCCAGCCATTGGCCACTTACCTTGGGCATCGCACTGATCGAGCCGGCCTTCACCCAACTGAGAAGAATGTAGATGCAATCGTAAATGCACCTAATCCCGAAAACCTGAACGAGCTGCGTTCGTTTCTTGGGATGATAACATTTTATTCAAAGTTTCTGCCGAACATGTCATCAGATACGTTGTTTCCATTGTACCAGTTGTTGGAAAAAAACGTGCGGTGGCAGTGGAAGTCCATCCCAGGAATCTGCATTTCGCAAGGCAAAGCAGTGCCTTAAAGATGCCGAGGTGCTGGTGCATTCCGACCCATCAAGACAACTCAAGTTGGAATGCGACGCATCCGCTCGTGGGATAGGCGCCGTTCTTTTTCATACAGTTGGAGGCACTAACAGGCCAGTTGGATTCCGGTCAAGAACCCTGACAAAAGCCGAAAGAAATTATTCTCAATTAAAACGAGAAGCACTTGTTTTTGGAGTTACTAAATTCCGGGATTATCTCCTAGGTCGAGAGTTCGTCCTGGTTACCGACCACCAGCCACTCCTGGGACTGCTGAGAGCCAGACGCCTGCAATGGCCGCAGCTCGCATACAACGGTGGGCCTTGGAGCTTACCGTTACAAGCTGGAATATGCCCCAGGAAGACAGCTGCTGAATGCGGATGCGCTGAGCAGACTACCGCTGCGGTGCCAAGATGCCGTCACGGAACCTGAACCCGAAGAGTATGTATTTTCTTTGAAAAGCCTGGATGAGGGGATAGTCACAACGCGCGAGCTGAAGGAGCTGACTGCAAGTGACTCGATTTTATCCCGTGTAAAACAAAACGTGTTGCATGGCTGGCCGAAGGGCGCAGTACGTCTTGACCCTGCCTTAGTTCCTTTTGCAGATCGCCAGTTGGAGCTATCTCTGGCACACGAACTCGTCTACTGGGGACATCGTGTCGTCATACCTGCCGCAGCGCGGAAGCGTTTCTTACAATTACTGCATGAGACTCATCAAGGTTCCTCGGCAATGAAAACAGTGGCGCGATCGTTGTTTTGGTGGCCAGGAATAGACCGCGACATAGAGTTAACAGCAGCTCAATGCACCAACTGCATTAACAATTTGCCTATGCCTCCAGCGGCCCCGCCTTTAAACTAGCCGCAAACGCAAGAGAGATGGTCCCGTGTTCATGTCGACTTTGCAGGGCCGATAGAAGGTAAAATGATCCTCGTAGTAGTGGATTCTCACACAAAATGGATAGAAGCGGTGCCATTGAACCAGGCTACTTCGGCTACCACCATTAACTGCCTCCGTGACATATTCAGCCGTTTCGGTGTCCCAAGAACACTGGTGTCAGATAATGGAACGCAGTTCACTAGTCACGAGTTTGCAATGTTTGCTGACAGGAACAACATTACGCATCTAAGAACTGCCCCTTTTCATCCGCAGTCAAATGGAGCGGCCGAGAGGGCAGTCAGGACAATCAAGGACGGTCTTCGGAAGTTGAAAGCCGGGAAGCTCGAGAATAACCTTATGCGTTTGCTGCTCAATTACAGAAGGACTCCAGAGAAAGCCGGACGGTCTCCATCGGAAATGCTGCTGGGGTACCAGATACGGTCACGCCTGGATACGTGCTTCCCTGCGGCGGCTGCGTCCAATTCTAAAAAGGGAAGCGACGAGTTGTTACCGCCAACAAACTGCGATGTGCATGTCCGCAACTACGGGTCCAACGGTAGATGGATGCCAGGACGGGTAACAGCTACATCGGGAGGACGGATGGTCACAGTGGAGACTCCTCAAGCAGTCGTGCGTCGTCACATAGATCAAGTGCGTACTCATAGGGGATTTTCGCAAGATGAACCACTGTGGACCCATCCAGGCACTGTCAACACAGACAATACGCTGAGCACAACGCCACTCGACCCGCAACCACCCGCACACCCCGATGAAACTGTGGAAGCGTCACCCCAAGAAACGCTCCCAGTCACCGACCAGCATGAGCCTGCTGCAGTCCTAGCACCCCTGGCACCTGCGACGGATCAAGAGACCGCACAACCGCTCCGGCGCTCCACAAGAACGCTCAAGCCAGTGCATCGTTTTTATGAGAGAAGAAATGTTGTAAATGCTGCGTCAAACCTCCACGTTATGCGCGCGCTGTCATTGCGCATGTGCCAAGTTCCTTTCCCTTGTTTTATATCACATTCTTCCCCTTTCCACTTTGCTTATATATATGCGTACAATAAACGCTGTTTGGTTGTTCTTGGCTGACACGGACCCATCAACGTCTCCGTCCTTTCGTGACGGCAGCTAGGCTGCCGCCGCTATGCTATATAAACATATTGTTTGCTCTGATATAATGGATTCATATGAAAGCTAGGAAGTAAGAAAATACTTAAGCCCCATGAGGTGCTGCCACATGATGACAAGGCGTGATGACAAGGGAGCACTGTTTGCCTTCCCATGGCCGCCAAGGGCACGCCAGTCTATGAGACTGTGGTGCCGGCTAAGATCACGTCAGCAGTAGAGTTGAGGGAAATGTGTGCTGGGCAAATTGAAACTTTTTATCATTCTAAATCTGCACATGATGCAACGAAACAGTGTATATTATATATTGGGGAGAAGGGATTCAAGATTATATAAAGAAATATTTCCAGAAAACATTTCATGACCCTTTTTAATCATGCGTTATATTTTGTACAGCACAAGTAATCTAAAGTAGTTCGTCTTGCCTACCAGCTTTATTTCGCACGATTTTGATTTCAACGCACACATTGTTTGGTGCTTCATCATCATCATCAGCCTGTTTAGGTCCACTGCAGGACGAAGGCCTCTCCCAACGATTTCCAATCCACCCTATCCTCAGCGAGTTGGTTCCACTTTATGCCCGCAAACTCTTTAATTTCATCGCTCCATCTAACCTTTTGCCTGCCTCTTTTGCGTTTTCCCTCTCTTGGTATCCATTCCGTCGCTCTTACAGTCCATCTGTTATCTTTTCTCCTCATGACATGTCCTGCCCAGGTCCACTTCTTTCTTTTAATTGATAAGATAATATCCGCTACTCCTGTCTGTTCTCTGATCCATTCCGCTCGTTTTTTATCTCTTAGCGTTACCCCTATCATTTTTCTTCCCATTGCACGTTGCGCGCTCCTTAGTTTCATCTCTAGTTTTTTCGTTATTCTCCACGTTTCTGCACCGTACGTTAGTACTGGGAGAATGCAGTGATTGAATACTTTTCGCTTTAGTGAGAGCGGTAAGCTTCCAGTCATGATTTCGTAATTCCTTCCAAATGCACTCCAGCCCATCCTTATTCTACGGAGAATTTCTTTTTCATGGTTAGGAGTTCCTGTTATTAACTGTCCCAGGTATACGTATTTGCTTACACATTGTCAGGGTTCATTGTCGATTTTAAATTCCTGTTCCTTAGCTAGGCTATTGAGCATAACTTTGGTCTTTTGCCTATTCATTTTTAACCCAATTTTAATACTTTCCCTGTTTAGGTCATCGATCATGTTTTGTAGTTCGTCTCCTCCATTGCTAAAGACCACAATGTCGTCTGCAAATCTTAAATTGCTGAGATATTCTCCATCTATTCGAATTCCCTTGTCTTCCTAGTCTAGACGTTTAAAGATTTCCTCTAAACATGCAGTGAATAGCATCGGGGATATCGTATCTCCCTGTCTCACACCTCTCCCGATCGGGATTTCTCTGGTTCTCTCATGTAGGAGTAGTGTGGCTGGGCAATCTTTGTATATGTTGTTTATGGTTTTCACGTATACGCCAGGTACCCCTTGTCGTCGTAGAGCTTCTAGAACTGCTTGTATTTCTATGGAGTCAAATGCTTTCTTGTAGTCGATAAACGCCATATAAAGAGGTTTGTTATATTCGGCGTACTTCTCAATTACTAGGTTGATAGCGTGGCTGTGGTCCATTGTCGAGTAACCTTTCCTAAAACCAGCTTGTTCTCTTGGTTGGTTAAAGTCGAGGGTTTCTCTTATCCTTGTAGAAATTACTTTTGTAAATAGCTTGTATATTACTGGGAGTAGGCTAATTGGTCTGTAATTATTCAACTCCTTTATGACACCTTTCTTGTGGATAAGGATTATATTAGCATTTTTCCAACTGCGCGGTACACTACATGTCTTGACACATTTCGTGAAGAGTGATGCAAGTTTTTCAAGTAAAACATCTCCTCCATCTTTGATCAAGTCGACTGTTATACCATCTTCACCGGCTGCTTTACCGCGGGCCATGCCTTTGGCAGCTTTTTTGACTTCGTCAGCGGTTATACATGGAATTTCAGTATCTTCCTCTGATTCTATTTCTTTTAAGGTTGTATGGTCTGTCTGAGAGCTGTACAGTTCCGAGTAGAAATCTTCTGCTACCTTTACTATTTCGTTGAAATTATTGATAACGTTACCTTGTTTATCTTTTAGCGCATGCATTTTGTTTTGTCCTAAGTGCAGTTTCTTTTTGACCGATTTAATGCTGGTGCCTTTTTCTACTGCTTTCTCTATTTCTCTCGTGTTCAAGTTTCTTACATCTCTTTGTCTGGCTTTACTGATCAACTTTGATAGTTCTGCGAATTCAATCTTATCTTTTGGCGAAGTTACTTTCATTTGTTGGCGTTTTTTTATTAAGTCCTTGGTAGATTGGGACAACTTATTTGTTGTTTGCTTTGCTGTTTTGCCTCCGAGTTCTATCGCTGTTTCAAGGATTGTTTTCGTTATGGTTTTGTTTATTTCTTCTAAATCGTCACCGTTTTCGCCTAAGGCCTCGAACTTGTTGCTTAGGGCGACTTTAAATTCTTCGTCGTTCGCTCTGATTACCTCTAGATTTGCATTTTTTCTAGTAAATAATTCAGTTCTTTTCTTTACGTTAAGTACAATCTTTGCCTTTACTAGTCTATGATCGCTGCATTTTATCTTCCCCACTACTTCTGTGTCTTTAATTATACCTGGTTGTTCACACATTATAAAGTCAATTTCATTTTGTTTCCCCGTTAGGGCTTTTCCACGTCCACTTCCTATTCTTGTGTTTTTTGAAAAACGTGTTCATTATTCGGAGTCAGTTTCTTTCGGCAAATTGTACGAGCATATCCCCACAGTTATTCCTACGGCCGACGCCGTAGTTGCCAATCGCCTGCTCTCCACTTTGTTTTGTCCCTACTTTGGCGTTGAAATCCCCCATGACTACTGTATATTGCGTGCGTACTTTCTTTATTGCTAATTCGATATCCTCGTAGAACTTTTCCACTTGTTCGTCGTCGTAGCTCGTTGTTGGCGCATATCCCTGGATTATCTTAAGTTTATACCGCTTATTTAGTTTTATTACGACGCATGCTACGCTTTCGTTAATGCTGTAGAATTCACCTACGTTATCCGCTATATCTTTGTGAATTAGGAACCCAACGCCATATTCTCTCTTTTCGGGTAATCCTCTATAGCAGAGGACATGTCCATTGTTTAAGACTATGTAAGCTTCACCTGCTCTCCTAACTTCGCTAAGGCCAATGACGTCCCAACTAACTCCTTCTAGTTCCTCGAGTAGTTCCGCTAATCTAGCTTCGCTGGAGAGGGATCTTGCATTGAACGTTCCAATGTTTAGTTTCCAGTGGCGGCCTGTCCGGGTCCAGTGATTATTACTGCCCTCTGCTGCTTCACAGAGCTGACCGCCGCCGTGGATAGATGTTCTGCAGCTGCTGGACACTGAGGGCAAGGGTTTAATTGTAGACATCGTGTGGGAGGTGGTGGCCAAGTACTTTACCAGGGAGGCCAATTCCTGTTCTGGTGTAGGAGTGAGTCGTAAACGGCAGTTGAACGACTGAAACCATTTCAGGTAGCCAATCGTCGCCAGGCGAGAGGCATGAACCCACATAACCTAAGAATTATTTGCTGCATTGCATACGGCACTCTCCATACCAGCTCTAATTTGGAATACACACTGCACTACGGTGTGCAAGACAATGCAACCTGCACTGCTTTTATTAAATTTTACCTAATGCAGGTGGCTCCGCTGCAGTATCACACAGTAGCTGCAAATGCAACATAGACCTCTTGTACGCTTGCCGACTGGTGCCAGCGTGACTCAGCAAGCCTAAATGTTGCAGTACTGATAGCAACTAAGCTAATTTTGCTTTGTATAGTGGCATTATACACCCTTAATAAAAAGTATTCTAATGCAGTTTGCAGGCTCTGTTGTTAATTAAAGATATGTTGTACATTTTCTTTTTGCAGGCACCTGTTCCCGAATCCACCAAGGAGGACAAACTGGGATGCTGGACAGCATTCAAGAGCATCTCTGCACTTCGAAGATAATGAAGTGGAATCGCTCATTGATACATCTTTCAGTTTGTCCAACGTATGCGCGGCCACACGACATGGGTATCCTATACACAACATTCTGTGCGCACTGAACATAGTCATTGTGATGGTTAATTTTACAACACTTTTTGTTCTTTCTGGACAGGGCAAGTTTCACTTCACAGTTTAGACAGCTTCTCTGGTGCAGACATAACCACTCTTACACCATCCTTATTTGCAATATTGATGCCGTACCAGTAACTGCCCTGATCGACACCGGTGCACACATTTCAGTCATGAGCGCTGATCTTCGGATGCGGCTGAACAAAGTTCTCACACCTGCCGAGTCCGCCATTGTAAAAGTAGCTGACGGAGGAACACCCGCCGTGCTGGGAATGTGTGCCGCTCGTGTAAGCGTCGAAGATCGTCACACATCCGTTTTGTTCCACGTCCTTGACCACTGCCCTCATGACGTGATCCTCGGCCTTGATTTTTTATCGGCTCACTCAGCTGTCATTGACTGCTCAGCTGGTGTAGTCCAGCTTGATTTGCCTGATGCTCCCGAACTTCCCGACACAGCGCAGGTCCATCTCTGTTCCGCTGACTTTGTTCGGCTACCGCCGCAAGCACTGACGTGTATCAGTGTTGTGCCCAATTTCTGTGTGCCGGATGGCGACTATGTGGTCACTCCAGACGTCAGCGCCTTACTATCGCATGGCGTGTCTTTCCCTAACACGGTAGTGACCATATCGGATCACAAAGCTTGTCTGCCGCTACTGAATTTTGCATTCTGCCCTCAAGTACTACCTAAGGGCATATCCCTCGCCACTCTATCACCGTCACACGAATACCAGCTTTTGTCCCTCTCGCCGCATCAGTCTTCGACCAGCTCTTCGGCCACCTGCAATTCGTCTGCGGCCACACCACCTCGATCGCACGACGACATCACGAAAATGATAGCCCAAGACCTTTCACCCTCACAAGCCAACGAACTCCGGGATCTGTTGAACCTGTATTCCGATATTTTCGACATAGGCGGTCGACCTTTTGGACAAACCTCGCTAGTGCAGCATCGCATTCATACCGGCGATGCACCGCCCATTCACAGGCAGCCTTATCGCGTGTCGCACGCAGAGCACCGAGTCATCCAGCAAGAGGTTGATAAGATGCTCAGCAAAGGCATTATTGAACCATCATCCAGTCCATGGGCTTCTCCTGTCGTTTTGGTAAAGAAGAAAGACAACACCTGGAGATTCTGTGTAGACTATCGACATCTGAACAAGATTACAAAAAAAGATGTATATCCTCTGGCGCGCATCGACGACGCGTTGGATTGCCTGCACGGTGCGACGTATTTTTCATCAATAGATCTCCGCTCCGGTTACTGGCAGGTCTCCGTTGACAACATGGACCGCGAGAAGACCGCCTTTGTTACGCCAGATGGCCTTTACCAGTTCCGGGTCATGCCTTTCGGCTTGTGCAACGCTCCCGCCACCTTCGAGCGCATGATGGATACGATCTTGCGCAGCTTTAAATGGCCCATCTGCCTGTGTTACTTAGACGACGTTATCGTGTTTTCCCCAACCTTCGAAACACATCTTGAACGTCTTTCGTGTATTCTTTCAGTGTTCCGTGCTGCAGGCCTACAGTTAAATTCTTCAAAGTGCCACTTTGGTCGTCGCCAAATTACAATCCTCGGGCATCTAGTCGATTCGTCTGGCGTCCGCCCGGACCCCGCAAAAGTTCGAGCTGTCCTCGATTTTCCTGTCCCAACATGTGCTAAAGACGTCCGCAGTTTTGTTGGCTTATGTTCGTACTTCTGTCGATTCGTAAGGAACTTTGCGAACATTGCTCGACCTTTGACCGACCTTCTCAAGAAAGATGTACCCTTCTCATGGGGCCCTGATCAAGCTGCTGCTTTCACAAGCCTTATCACACTGCTCACCACACCGCCGATTCTTGCTCACTTTGACCCATCTGCCCCGACAGAAGTCCGTACAGATGCTAGCGGCTATGGAATTGGCGCTGTTTTAGCCCAGAGTCAACGGGGGCACGACAGAGTTATTGCGTACGCCAGTCGCTTGCTTTCCGACGCTGAACGCAATTACTCAATCACGGAGCGCGAATGCCTCGCACTTGTATGGGCGGTGGGGAATTTCCGCCCATACTTGTACGGCCGCCCCTTCACTGTTACGACGGATCATCACGCCCTTTGTTGGCTCTCGACACTCAAAGATCCCACAGGCCGTCTAGGGCGCTGGGCCCTACGTCTTCAAGACTACACCTACACAGTGGTGTACAAGTCCGGCCGACTACACCAGGATGCCGATTGCTTGTCTCGACACCCTGTCGACGGCCCAGGCTCCGATGATGCGCCTGCTGGAATCTTCACGCTATCCGCCTTCCACAACATTGCCCTAGATGCCCTAGATCCTTATGTCCTTATATCCACAGCTTACGCCGTGGATATAAGGACATAAGGATATATATAACATGACACAATGGCACAGAAGTAGAACTACCTCTTGCAACTTAAGTTTGTGGTGCTTTTGTTTTGCAGTACTAAGTAATATCACAACAAAGTGCAGGTTTGTTTACCCAGGAAGGTAAAGGATAACTCTTGCAAGCCCAAACACACCACTCGAGTACAGACTACAGATGCAGTGACCGTTGGAAACATCCAGCGCCACTGCATGTGTACCTAGTCTTATCGGATCATCACAAATGTGGAAAAGCTTTCTCAGAATAGTACTTTCCTACAAAGTGTAGCTTTTTGCATACACAATATCTGTATCACTTACCAGATGGCATTTAGCAGCTGCAAAAACATCTTCAAAATGACACTTGTGCAAGGTGAGACACTTGTGCAATAATATAGTACAAAAGTAGGAGAAGCCAAGCAAGTGCAATGTGCCATAAAAGCAAACAAAGAAAATGTTGTGAGCACCTAGTTGTGGCACATTTAGTCTTATTTGCAGACCACGCTTTTGGATAGCACAAGAGTGTGACAGACAACACACACAAGGTTTCATGTGAAGCACTGTACTTGACACGAAGTTGATGCTGCATGATTATAACCTAGCACATGAAGTGTCGTGGCTGTAAAAAACACCCGAGAGAAATCATTTCAGCTTCACTGAAAAGCACAAAAGGTTATGCGGCATTCCGCCCTAACCTTTTTTATATGCAACAGTGCTGTGTCAGAGTAAAAGAATCAGAGTAAAAGGATTCACTGCTAGAGCCCTTGTTCATGTGACCTCGCTCTTCAGTACTTCACTATGTGTGAAATTTGGGGCTTACGTACTAAAGATAGAGAAAAGGCATGCAAGCCTAAGGACAGGTGAAAACAGGGGGACACCAACCAAATTATAATCATTTAAAAGTAAAATTTACTTCTAAAGATGAAAAAAACCCGACGTTTCGGGTCCCACTCGGACCCTTCTTAAGGGGTGACTGGAGGGCACCAGACAGCAGCAGTGCTTATAAGGCCTTCTTTCTTCTCTCTTCTGTCCTTTCTCACTTTCTCTTTTTTTCGGTTCTTCAAGTCGAGGGGGGTCATGCTAATGTTGAATCAGGTGCCGGAGTCCGCTAAAATAGACACTTGGCATTGCACCTGCAGACCGGTTCACGTTTCCAGGTGTCGCCTGAATATGCCATGATTCCACAAAAAGCCGCTTGTGAAAACTGGTTTCCAAGTCGAGGACGCGGGAGTTGTCAAAAGCGATGCGGTGGTCGTGCACCTCGCTGTGTTCAGCTGATGCACTCCTTTGTCTGTCGAACTTGCGGACATCGTTCCTGTGCTGACGTAGCCTCTCTGGAAAGTTCTTCGTCTCTCCCACGTACGACGCGCCGCAATCCGAACAGGGAATGGAGTAAATCACACCTTGCGCTCTCTCCCTCGTCAGCCTGTCTTTCGGGCGCGGAAAGAAACGGCCAAGCGTGGAAATTGGCTTGTGTGCTACTCTTATTCCCTGCTCGGACAGCACACGTGCGAGCGCTTCGCTGGTACCCTGAACGTATACGGAATACACACGCGTATGGGCTTGGAATGCGGCAGGTCAGTGTCCTTTCGAGGGGGTCGGCGGGGATTAGACTGGCGGCGAGCAACCTTTGCAAGGAAGGCTTTTGTGTAGCCGTTTTTCAGAAGGTCGCTTTTGACCACCTGTTCTTCTTCTATCCGCTTATTCTCCGAAGAGCAGACCCTCCGTGCACGGGTCAGCAGAGCCGAAACCACCGCCGCTTTATGGTGGAAAGGGTGGTTAGAGCTGGCGTCGAGATACCGGTGTGAGTCGGCTTTCGGTACACCGAGAACTGGAGCATGCCATCCACCTTTGTCCAAGGACATCAAGGAACGGCAAGCAGTTGTTCTTTTCCCGTTCCACGGTGAACCGAATGGCCGGCTCTATCGAGTTTAGGTGGGCCGTGAATGCGTCCACGGCAGAAGCTTTAAGAATGCAGAAGCAGTCGTCGACATACCGCAAAAATATCTTCGGAGTGATGTCGACCGACTGCAATGCTCTTCCTTCCACCGCTTCCATCACGAGGTTCGCAGTTGTGACAGACACAGACGCACCCATTGCCGTCCCAGTTCGCAGCTTGTAGTACTCTCCGTTGACAGAGAAGTACGTGCTGCTGAGACAAAAGCTCAGCAGGCAGCTCAGCTCGTCGACGCTCAGGCTTGTTCTTTCCCCGAGGTTCTTGTCACGCTCTAGTGCCTCCCGCGCTGTGGTCGTCGCCAGCTGAACGGGAACGCTTGTGAACAGGGAGACCACGTCGAAGGACACGAGGCATTCATCTTCGCAAACAGACACAGGGGACAGGAGTTCAACAAAATGGCTGCTGTTCTTTACGTAGGTCGGCGTGTTTCCCACGAGAGGAGCCAAAGTCTTGTGTAGAAAATTTGACAGGGCGCGAAGTGGAGAAGATGTGAAATCCACAATCGGCCTCAAGGGAACACCGGGCTTATGGATCTTGGGGAGCCCGTAGAAGCCAGGAGCACTACCGTTTCTGCACATCAAACGCAGGTGTAGAGCTCTGGCCTCTGGGTGTTTCCCAAACACGTCTCCTAGCAGCTTGTTGAGGTCTCTTTGTACCTGTGCTGTGGGGTCCTTCTTTAATTTGACATAAGTGTCACTCTCAAGGTGGTCTTGCACTTTGCGGTCGTAGTCTTGCCGGTCAAGGACGACGGTGGCATTCCCTTTGTCGGCAGGCAAGATGACAATGGCGGGGTCATTACGCAGCTCTCGTAGGGCTCGATTCTCCTCCGCAGACAGATTGGACGGCCGTTTTTTATTTAGGCCATGTGCCAGGATGCCAGTCGCCTTGTTCATGTGAGCGAGGTCACATGAACAAGGGCTCTAGCAGTGAATCCTTTTACTCTGATTCTTTTACTCTGACACAGCACTGTTGCATATAAAAAAGGTTAGGGCGGAATGCCGCATAACCTTTTGTGCTTTTCAGTGAAGCTGAAATGATTTCTCTCGGGTGTTTTTTACAGCCACGACACTTCATGTGCTAGGTTATAATCATGCAGCATCAACTTCGTGTCAAGTACAGTGCTTCACATGAAACCTTGTGTGTGTTGTCTGTCACACTCTTGTGCTATCCAAAAGCGTGGTCTGCAAATAAGACTAAATGTGCCACAACTAGGTGCTCACAACATTTTCTTTGTTTGCTTTTATGGCACATTGCACTTGCTTGGCTTCTCCTACTTTTGTACTATATTATTGCACAAGTGTCTCACCTTGCACAAGTGTCATTTTGAAGATGTTTTTGCAGCTGCTAAATGCCATCTGGTAAGTGATACAGATATTGTGTATGCAAAAAGCTACACTTTGTAGGAAAGTACTATTCTGAGAAAGCTTTTCCACATTTGTGATGATCCGATAAGACTAGGTACACATGCAGTGGCGCTGGATGTTTCCAACGGTCACTGCATCTGTAGTCTGTACTCGAGTGGTGTGTTTGGGCTTGCAAGAGTTATCCTTTACCTTCCTGGGTAAACAAACCTGCACTTTGTTGTGATATTACTTAGTACTGCAAAAACAAAAGCACCATAAACTTAAGTTGCAAGAGGTAGTTCTACTTCTGTGCCATTGTGTCATGTTATATATATCCTTATGTCCTTATATCCACGGTGTAGCACATAATCTTAAAGATATTGCAAATAAGGATGGTGTAAGAGTGGTTATGTCTGCACCAGAGAAGCTGTCTAAACTGTGAAGTGAAACTTGCCCTGTCCAGAAAGAACAAAAGGTGTTGTAAAATTAACCATCACAATGACTATGTTCAGTGCGCACAGAATGTTGTGTATAGGATACCCATGTCGTGTGGCCGCGCATACGTTGGACAAACTGAAAGATGTATCAATGAGCGAGTAAAACAACATGATAATAAGGTGCAGAAAGGCGTGGATGGACACCTGGCTATCCACTGCAAGGATTGTGGCTGTGTGCCATGCTTGGATAACACTTGCATTTTGTATTGCAACAGGGATATGTTAACGAGATTGATAGTTGAAGCTGCAGAAATGAAACGAGATGATACTGATTGTGTCAGTGCACCGTCTATCTCGCTTACGCAGAAGGAACTTCGTTTTTTGGATGGTGTGGTGGGCAATAATGGATAACCGATATGACACGTGGGCTATTTGTTTGTCTTCTTTCTTTCCTATTTATATGTCGCGCTTCCGAATAAACACTTAGTTGCAGTTGTGTTGTATCTTTCTTTCTAGCTGTCCCTGTGTGTAGTTTTGCGCTTCTTACGAAGATGGATCTATACCAACTAGCCCGATTCACTTGTTTATTAAGTTACAAAATAAGCCATCAAATGTATGTTATGGTTTATTGTATGATTGTATGATTTTCTAGGAAATAAAATTTTGTTTTGGTGCAAAAGGGAAATGCCGTCATTATTTGAATACACTACACACACTGAATATTGGCCATACGAAGAGCACATTTGCTTTTTGGCATGGCCAATATTGAAACTACAGGTAATGTGTGGCAAGTACTTCATGAAGCCACCAATCTAATACTGGACAATCCATTTCTTTATTACGGGTCAAGGTAGTAATACCTTTTAAGACACTCTATGTATAATATAAATGCACTGTACCGTATTAAGTATTCTCCGTAATCTCGGGCTTGATGCTTTCTGATTACGTAACTAGGTTGGCAGCATTTTACCTACAACTTCCTCCGTATTCGGGGCCTCTTTTTTCTTTACAGTGAAGGGGCCCAAGTGATCCACGCCCACCACTTCAAAGGGTGAGCTGAGTGGCTCAAAACACTGCATGGGGGGGCTTTATTCTGGGCGAGGAAATAACTTTACTGAGTCCTGAGGAAACCCTCCCAACCCACTCTTTATGTAGTGGTCGGCAGGGGTCGCGGGCCGCGCCCACCAGGCGAGAGCTTCCGGTATTGACAGGTTGTACAGCAGCTACATGAGCCTTAACGTCCTTTTGCATTCTGCGCCACTAGAAGCTGTTCTGAAATTTAGGCGTAGGTTCTGGCATAACCCAGGTGGCCAGCAGTAGAGGCGTTGTGAAGCATTTTCAGAACGCGCAACTGAAAAACCTCCGGTACCACAAGTAACTGCACAGATGATAATCAAAAGAAGAGGCGTGCAGGACACGGACACAAGGAGCGCGTTCGTGGTGTTCACTGCGCTCCTTGTGTCCATGTCCTGCACGCCTCTTCTTTTGATTATGGACTGTTACCAACTCGCTCAACTTTCTGTCCTTTTGTGCACAGATGAGCCCATTCGTGAGCAGGCCGTCTTCCGTTTTAAAGCATTGTTGAGGAATGTGAGCTTGGATGACATGACTCTGCGGTGGAGAGAACTGACCTGAGCTCTCGGTCACTGCTTTGTGTGGTCTTCAAGTATTAAACAGCACGCACCAACACAGGGTAGCGAGAAAGAAAGTCGGCGTCGTTCTGCACTGCTCCATTTCAATGAGCAATCGTGCAGCTTTAAAACCCACTGGGATAATTCTGAGGACAAGTGGATTGAAGACTGCAGCCAAACCAGAGCACTATTATCTGTCACCATGGTGAAATGACGGCTATACAGGTTTTTTGATGATTTGTGGGGTTTAACGTCCCAAAACCAGCTCTGATTATGAGGGACGCCGTAGTGGAGGTCTCCACAAATTTCGACCACCTGGGGTTCTTTAACGTGCACTGACGTCGCACAGCACACGGGCCTCAACATTTCGCCTCCATCGAAATGCAGCCGCCGCGGCTGGGATTCGATCCCGCGACCTTCGGATCTGCAGCCGAGTGCCATAACCACTAGACCACCGTGGCGGGGCGGCTATACAGGTGAGGGCGAAATTACAGCCCATATGAACGCTAGACATTCTAGCTCAGACGAGTGTCGACGTCACTCCACAACCGAGAGCTGACAGCTGGCATATGATACTACGTGCTGATCCCCTGAAGAGTCTTGTAAAAGCATGGCACCAAGGCCCCCTTGGCTGGCGTCCGTATGCAATATCGCTGCCAGTGACTCGTCGAAGTGGGCTAGTACTGGTGGCTGTAGCAAGAAGCTTTTAAGGTCTGTAAATACGACTTGCTGCTCAGGCCCCCCCAACCAACCAAGCAGTCTTTTTCAATAAGACTGTCAAGGGCACACTATGCTGAGCAAAGTCCTTGATATGGCAGCGGAAGTAAGATGCGAACCCCAAAATGCTTTCGAGTTCCTTTGGCGTGCAAGGGGCATTATAAGCTACTAAAAACACATAACTTTTCAGGATCTGGAAGATCGCACTCTCGCTGATGACATGCCAAGATAAACGACTTTATCAAAACCAAAAAAAAAAAAAATTCTTCTGGCCTTAGGCGGAGCCCAGCTGCTTGGAGTGCATCCAACACCATATGGAGCCGATTTTGGTGCTCCTCGAAAGTGGCAGCACAGACGATAACGTCATCATGGTACACGAGTGCCATCGTGCACTTCAAATTTCCCACATTTCAGTGTCCTTAAGACACTGAAAAGTGGCCGGGGCGTTTAAGAGGCCGAAGAACAGTCGGTTGAATTACAGACGTTGGGGGTAACAAATCCAATCAAATCAACCTTTCTTCCAACATAGATCCGATGTTAAGGACCACGGAGAGAAGGCCAGCAAAGCTTGACATGGTCCATGGCTTCGTTTTCCAGGTAACAACATAAGAATAAAATGAAAAAACACTTTAACAGCATAAAAAAATGAAATAGAATGACCACAACAATAAATGTGAAAAACGCTGCTAGGATAGCAATAAGGAAGCAAAGAACACATATCGAGCAATTTTCAGAAATACAGTAATAACATACAAACGCTGTCTTCTCCACATCCTAGGGATGCATTGGTACTTGCCAGTAGCCAAACAACAGATGTAGCATCGAGAAATGACGGGCTACTTTTAGATGGTCCAGGATATCATCGAGATGCAGCAAAGGGTACACGTCTTGTCGCATGATGCTGTTAGTTTTGTACAAATATGATGTTGCCCTTCTTCTTTACAAGGACGACTGGCGTTGACCAGGGGCTGCAGGATTCAGATATCATCTCGTTTACGTGCTCCTGGATAATGACACGCTCAGCCGGTGCAACACGGCGTAGTGGATGACAGATCGGTCCATGTCCTTCTGTGTTAATGCGGTCCCCGACAAGTTGGGTGCAACCGAGTTCTTCCGCAGGGAGCGCTATGCAGGAACGGCATCGCCGTAGCAGCTCCTTTACAGACTCTTGTTGAGCGCTCAAAAGTATCCGGCCAAAGTTCAACATTTCCCAAGGCATTTCCGAAGATAAGTCTGTATTAGCTGAAGCGAGAGACAGGGCATTAGGCATGGACACCACGGAGGCAATAGCCGGAGCATGAAGTTCAAATGCCTCGTTAATTTCTTCGCCGCGACGCAGGTTCACTGGATGGTTATTAATGTTAAGAACAAAAACGCATTTTGCCCTTGACGCAGCTAAGAAGACTTTGTGGTAAGACTCTTTCCTTGTGATAATTTCTCCCAAAAGATTTGTCTGCCTGATATTGCTGGAATCCAAACTAGAAGAGAAGCTCAGGGGAAGATGGATGCTTGAATCGATGAAAAAATCGCAAGGTACGATTTAAAACAGGGAATGTCGCGGGAGCCAACGTTTCGACAAGCGGACTTGTCTTCGTCAGGGCGGCAACTGCCTTCTCCAGCGTTCATTTATGTACGCCTTTGTACACCCTCCCCCGTCCTCAGAAAGAGAGGAGGAGAAGAGCAGCACGTGCGAACATACACACACAAAAGAAAAAAAAAGAAAGTGGGGGGGGGGGGTTGGGTGCAAGGGTATTTGGGTGACAGGTGTTAGCGTGACTACTATAAATGGCAAGAGCGAAAGTTTCTAGAGAATCCGCTCTTTGTACATATCTTGCACATGCATTGTGTGCACAGGGCTAGAAAGCAGGGTGGAAAAAAGGAAACACACGCACGGAACAGAAGTTACTCCTATGTCATGTGTCCCCCTCCTCCACCCCCTACCACCTGCCCCGCACCAACAGTGCATTTCATGGAAAGCATGGGGCTAAAAAAAGGGTAACTACACTGTTTAATGTCCTTGTTCTCCTGGAACTGGATGGGGGCTCAGCACCTGAAAGTAGACTTTCTGGGAGAAACATTGTTAGCTTGTGCATACCTCAACCTTTTGTCGTCTTTGTTAACACTCTTCCGTATCTAATGGACTCAAGAGTTCCCTTTGAAAGGTTTATGCCTGTAGGTTGGAGAGTATTGAACCTGTATATGAGATACGATTCCCTGTATTTTCTGTCCCTCGGCGAGCGGAAGTTTCCTTGGAGTATGTAGAGTTTCAGTTCATCGAAATTATGACCTGTCATATTAAAATGCTGCGCCACTGCCTTCGGCAGGTTATTCGCGGTGTCCGCGCGGTGCCCGTTTAATCTAACATTGATTGGTTGACCAGTTTCGCCGACGTACTGCTTGTGACAGAGTGAACATTCCAACATGTAAATAACGTTCGAACTAGTGCAAGTGAAACTTGATTTTACATGATGGACATAGTCACTTCCCGTGCTTTTAACTTTAAGATCATTTTGAATATGCTTGCAAGTCTTACATCTGGGACGGGAGCAAGTTATTACGCAGGCGGTGCGCTGAGGGTTTACTTTGGCATGTACTAGCAGGTCTTTAAAGTTTCTATTACGGCGGTAGGTGACTCTTGGTATTTCCGGAAACGCTTTTCTAAGGCGATCGTTGCTTGTTAGTATTGGATAGTATTTCCGAAGAATATTATTTATGTTTGGAAGCGAGTTGGAGTATTTCGTTATGAATGCTAGCGGCTGGTTGGCCTGCGCTTTAGGGGCTCTTTTTTCTAGCGCTGGTGTCCTATCTACTTTAAGCGCGTCATTGTATGCCTTGTTGAGAGCGTCGTGCGGGTGATTTCGTTCAGCTAAGGTTGCCTTTAAATTGCTTAGGTGGTGAACGTAATCCGCGTCGTTGCTACAAATCCTTCTTATGCGCCTTGCCTGTCCTATAAATATGCCCTGTTTGCAGTGTCGCGGGTGATGGCTACTATAATCTAGATATTGCTGGCTATCCGTTGGCTTTCTGTAAAGTGTCGTCTTTAGTTTTCCTTTTTCAATGGATACTGCTAGTACATGCCAAAGTAAACCCTCAGCGCACCGCCTGCGTAATAACTTGCTCCCGTCCCAGATGTAAGACTTGCAAGCATATTCAAAATGATCTTAAAGTTAAAAGCACGGGAAGTGACTATGTCCATCATGTAAAATCAAGTTTCACTTGCACTAGTTCGAACGTTATTTACATGTTGGAATGTTCACTCTGTCACAAGCAGTACGTCGGCGAAACTGGTCAACCAATCAATGTTAGATTAAACGGGCACCGCGCGGACACCGCGAATAACCTGCCGAAGGCAGTGGCGCAGCATTTTAATATGACAGGTCATAATTTCGATGAACTGAAACTCTACATACTCCAAGGAAACTTCCGCTCGCCGAGGGACAGAAAATACAGGGAATCGTATCTCATATACAGGTTCAATACTCTCCAACCTACAGGCATAAACCTTTCAAAGGGAACTCTTGAGTCCATTAGATACGGAAGAGTGTTAACAAAGACGACAAAAGGTTGAGGTATGCACAAGCTAACAATGTTTCTCCCAGAAAGTCTACTTTCAGGTGCTGAGCCCCCATCCAGTTCCAGGAGAACAAGGACATTAAACAGTGTAGTTACCCTTTTTTTAGCCCCATGCTTTCCATGAAATGCACTGTTGGTGCGGGGCAGGTGGTAGGGGGTGGAGGAGGGGGACACATGACATAGGAGTAACTTCTGTTCCGTGCGTGTGTTTCCTTTTTTCCACCCTGCTTTCTAGCCCTGTGCACACAATGCATGTGCAAGATATGTACAAAGAGCGGATTCTCTAGAAACTTTCGCTCTTGCCATTTATAGTAGTCACGCTAACACCTGTCACCCAAATACCCTTGCACCCAACCCCCCCCCCCCCACTTTCTTTTTTTTTCTTTTGTGTGTGTATGTTCGCACGTGCTGCTCTTCTCCTCCTCTCTTTCTGAGGACGGGGGAGGGTGTACAAAGGCGTACATAAATGAACGCTGGAGAAGGCAGTTGCCGCCCTGACGAAGACAAGTCCGCTTGTCGAAACGTTGGCTCCCGCGACATTCCCTGTTTTAAATCGTACCTTGCGATTTTTTCATTGATATTGCTGGAATATTCCGAGGAATTGTTTATAAGTGTATGGTTTCGATGCTAATATTTTGCATATGTCATGAAATAGTATGGTGCTTTCCATACGTCCCAAGTTTCCCATTGCACACAGTGCACGGTTTTGTAGTGTTTGAAGTGATGATAAATTGGATTGTATAGTGGTCAACCAGACTAAGACAGTATGTTGATTGAGAATGGACGAGTGCATTATAAATGTTGTGTTTCACACTCGTTGGTAATAAATACCTTAACCTGTTTAAAAGGGCAGAAAGTAGAGCGTGTTGGTAAGGGTCCATAGAGAAAATAACAGGTGTGCAAAACACGGACACAAGGAGAGAGAACTGGACAACACAAACGTTGACGATCAACTGAAGCAGAGCCCTGAGGCAAAAAAAGAAAGACACACAAGTTATCTGTACGTGCTCAGGAATGGTGGCGCCACCTGTCAATCGGAGACATTTGGTTGGTGCCCCCCCCCCCCCTTTTTTTCACCTTTAATTTCGTCCCAACCAGACAGATCTCTGTCAAATGTTCACCTTTAAATTCCTGAGCATGCACAGATAAGTTGTGTGTCTGCTTTCTTTATTCGCCTCAGTGCTCTGCTTCAGCTGATCGTCAACATTCGTGTTGTCCACTTCTCTCTCCTTGTGTCCGTGTTTTGCACACCTGTTATTTTCACTATTAGCCTGTTTAGTGCAGCTACAGCATGAGCAACACTTTTTTCTAGAGAACCAGCATGCGGCGACCATGACATATCGTCATAAAATATGACCCCCAAAAATTTGCTGTTTTTGCCTGTTCGATCTTCACTTTTTGGAACTGCAACAAAAGGCAAGAATCAATCAATGTTCCTTTTGGTTTAACAAGTAGGTATTTAATTTTATCAATGTTTAACTAAGGCTTGTTTGTGTTTAGCCACATGCCTAATTGCTGCAACCAGATGTTACCTTGGTCAGATGTTAGCTTGATCTTACAGAAATCATGTCAGCATCAGATACTTCTAGGAGAATTACCTTTACTGCAGGCACCACCCCTCCACCAACATGATTACCCTGTCCCTCCGAATAAGTATGTAGTTGGCGGGAATAACTTCATGAGTAGAGACGGGCAGTAATAACCACATTTCAGTGGTTGCCACTACATCTGGTTCATGATCGAGCAATAACTTTTCAAACAGCTTTATCTTAATCGTTTGTAAAAGGCATCTTGCGCAAGGTGCCTTTTACAAACGTGAACCAACTCGCCCAACAAGAACTAAAATGTACCTCATTCAAGACACTTTGAGTGTCTACGTTCAACAAAGTCATTTTTTCTGGAGCTGGTTTTAGTATGTCGCCTGGTGGTTTACTTCACTTTTTCTTTGTTCCACGTTCTTTTTTTGCTTTCCCAGAGTTCCTTTATCCATCCTGCAATTCTTCTCATCATCCCAGACAAAAACACGGCTGTTAATGAATAGCTCGCTGTTCAGCTTGATATACTCGCTGATGAACAGCTCGATACCTTGTCTTCCATGGTTTCCATTATTTATTTTTTATTTTATTTATTTACTGTGCCCTCAAGGTACACACAGTACATTATAGAGGGGAGGGGCAAGAACAATGGAGAAAAATGTGGAGCAGGAACAATACAAATGCATAAAGAATATGTCGAATTATTAGCCTTAGCCCAAATGCAAGAGAGAGAGAGAGAGAAATAAGGAAGGGAAGGCAGGGATGTTAACCAGTCAGGAGATGCAGGAACTAGACCACGTTAGCTCAAACGGCATCACATATGCTCGAGAGCACTACATACGCCCTCGAGGTGCTTAAGGTGACGGTCTCACTGCCACCATGACAGTCGTAGTTAAAATTTTCCCGCTAGGCTACGCCACTCGGTCAGGATAGCGGAGAACTGCGGCCGACTCTGGGTGAGGAGGAGACGCGCTTCTGCGAACGTTCATACTAGTTCGCACTACTGGTGTATCGCACTACTGGCGTTCGCACTACTGGTGTATCACATTTCTTGATTGGCACGCTGCTCTTGAGCAGTGCGCACTAGACGCAGCCAACAATGACCGAGCCGACGACGAAGGGTAGTAGAACGAACAGTGCGCTGATGGTGTCGTGCGCCGTTCTGTCCGTTGCGGCATGAATACTAATTATATGAAGAGCGTGTAGGAAAAAAAAAATGAGGAGTAAAGCTATAGAAGACTGTGTCAAGTTACAGTATTTAAGCCTAGTGGGATATTAATAATAGAAAATAGGCATTAATTGCATGGTAGGTGAGCGGTAGATTCAAGTCTAGTCAAACGCCACTAACGGTCACAGCGCCGCAACCAACCTTGAGCAGTCCGGCAACCACATCTATCTTATCACGTGACGCCGCCTCCTAGTTTTTTTTTCCCCACAGGAGGTTGTGTGCCCAAATGGTGACGTCAACGCCGTCACATGGCGTCCTTCTTGCACCCAACACGGTTTTTCACTGTTGGGATCGGTCCCCAGTTTTCAATCACAGAAAAGTATGCACAGCTATGCTGAAAAGAAGTAGAAACAGGAAATCATAATGTCATAAACACTAGTCTCGTCATTTTCCGTCTAAGCATGCATCTGAGCAGTGCATATGAATATATTGTTGAGGAGTGTTCAGGTCGACTACAGTCCTCGAATAGTAGTGCTTGGTAGCAAGAGGTGGCACAGTTCAAGCTACGCCGCAACAAGGGCCAGGGACAGTCTCGTCGTCGTCTTCGTAGATCCTGGGAACTGGGTTGCCCATTCCCCACAAATCATTCATTAATAGTACAATTTATCTCCCCCGGGGAAAAAGAAGCCGTCCCGGCGACCTATGGGTAGGATAGCACAGGCGGATCATAATACGGCTTCAGACGATCTACGTGTACAATTTCGCGGCCTCGACGGCGCTTATCCGAAGGTGGCTCAAGGGGCTGCACGGAAAAGTTAACAGGAGACGTCTGTT
This sequence comes from Hyalomma asiaticum, assembly GCA_013339685.2. NCBI lineage: Eukaryota > Metazoa > Arthropoda > Arachnida > Ixodida > Ixodidae > Hyalomma > Hyalomma asiaticum. The sequence continues at coordinate 6,010,283 of CM023482.1, read as the reverse complement.
TGATTGCACGGTAAGGACCGTGGTACTTAGATGCTAGCTTGGGAGACATTCCAGGGGTAGGGGCTGGCACCCAAAGCCACACTAACGAACCAGGAGCGTAGGACACAGAGGCGGCGGAGATGTCTCGATGGTGCTTCTGGCGCTGCTGGTCTTCGGAGGTGAACATGCAGGCAAGTTTGCGGCACTCTTCGGCGTGTGAAGCAGCTCCCGAGATGGTAGTAGATTCTATGGTGTCGGGACTGTATGGAAGGATGGTGTCCAGCGTGCACGTATAGAAGAAAGAAGGGAGAAAATCCCGTTGTGGTCTGCGTGGCCGTGTTATAAGCATAGGTTACAAAGGGCAGAACATGGTCCCAACGGCTTTGGTCAGAGGCGACGTACATGGCCAACATGTCACCGAGGGTGCGATTGAAGCGCTCAGTCATCTCAGTCTGCGGATGATAGGCAGTAGTGGTGCAGTGAATTACGCGGGCATTTTTCTAGGAGCGCTTCAATGACGTCGGATAGAAAGACGCGGCCTCTGTCACTAAGTAATTGCTTTGGGGATCCATGGCGAAGTATGATGTGGCGGAGGAGAATGTATGCTCCTGACCAGACGGGTTTCTGTCCAACTCTCGACTTCATGTGCAGACATGCTGCACGCTCGCACTGTCCGCGCGCCACACGTTTTCCAGAATTGACGTGAGAAAGGTCACGTGACTTCCTGCACGCTCTCTTTACACCGCCACTGGTGGCAGAGCACCAAGAACTGCCCTCGGCACCGAAAAAGTGCTCCTCCTCGACCAATGAAACACAACGCCCCTGCTCCTGCCCGGCCACTGGAAGGCACCGCAACTTACGAGAGCACTTTAAGCGCAGTTAGAAGTGCTCCTGCTCGCCCAATGGAAAGCGCTAATAGCATCCACTCTATAGCATATCCAGGACAGGACAGAGCAAGAGACACATAACACATATACGGTGCTTTTAACAATGGTTTCCTATTCAGAGAACACAGTACATATACCCTACGCCAGTGCGTGACAAGACACATGATCAAACAACCAATGATACATCTAATGCAAGTCATCATGTGACGCTCAAATATTCAATTTCTTCAGGTGATAAAGATAAAGATTGTTTACTAACGCACATGCTGCCAAAGTTGGCAATGAATTGTGCTTCAATTACAAGCCTTGTCATCTCGTTGCCGCTCTTTCCAATGATGCTCATGTGATTGAAGAAGGGATGGCATGCGCACTTCTTGCAGTGAATCATGAGAAACCCTCTGGCTGTGCCTTGGCAACTTTATTCCTGTGCTCGCTGAGTCTCATATTAACGCATCTACCAGTTTGATCCACATAGCATGCACCACACGTTAATGGTATCCGGTAGATAACTCCTGTGTTACATGCAACAAACTCATTGCCTTTATGGTGTTTCTTATCACACAAGCCTTTTCCTGCGCACTCCAGTTTTGTCTTTTGGCAAAGACTACTTAGCTTTTCCGGCGCCGAGAAAACAACTTGCATGTCGCAACGCCGTGCTATTTTCTTTAGGTTACTGAAACACTATGAATGTATGGTATTCACACGTGCGGTTGTTTTGGTTTAAGTGGAAAGCCGTTATCACTTCCCGGTGATACGCACGCTCGTTTTGATCTTTTGCAGGGCGGGGAGCGCAGTTATCACTTTCTGTTACGCGCAGCCGCGTTTATCTTGCATGCCACTTCTGGAACCGTATCGACCATTCTTGAAACTTCGCATGCTTGACGCACACATTTCAGTGACTTCTGGAACTCCAAAGATAATGCGAGAACGTGTTATGACGCGTGTAAAAAAGCCGACCCACTACGCCGCTTCTCAGTCTTTCCGTCGACCGACGACTGTTCACGTTGCTATTGCTGTGCATTGTCATTGGCTACGTGGCGCTACGTGTACCGCATCACGTGACAAGCGGGACGATCACGCGGGAGGATGTTCTCTGGCGGGAGACTGCAGTGTGCGCGATGGTCTGTTGAGCTAACATGTAGCCGCGCGAGCCCGCGTGCTTCCTTAAGTCATTAAATAGTTGTCGTTATCCGTCTGCTCGTTCGTGTGCTCAGTTCTCGAACCACGACATGGTGGCAGCGGTGGGATACGTGGAAGTCACGACAACGCAGTGAAGAGGGCACCGGACGAGTAGGCCTAACAAACGCCGGCTTCGCAACAAGGAACTTTGCAGCACCCATGGCAACTCCTACAGTGCCCACAGCTCAGCCTGCAACGCCGCTCAACCCTTTCGTCGTCGAACTGCCGGAAAAGCTCGACTTTCGGCGACCCGAGGAGTGGAAGCGGTGGTTTAAACGATGGGAAAGATACCGCGTCATCTCAGGTTTGAAGAAACAAGACGACGAAACCCAGGTGAACACACTCATTTACGCGATGGGCCGTGAAGCAGAAGATGTCCTGGCGTCGCTCAAGCTTTCCGACGCTGAGAAACTAAACTACGACGCGGTAACATGAGCGTTCACGAAACATTTCGTGCCGCGGACGAACGTGATATATGAGCGGGCGAAGTTCAACAGCCGGAAGCAAGAAGCGCATGAGTCAGTCGACGCGTTCGTAACCGAACTCTACAGACTAGCCGAAACCTGCGAGTACGGAGATCTCAAAGAAGAATTGATCCGCGATAGGCTCGTGGTCGGCCTCGCAGACACGCAACTAAGCGAGAAGCTGCAACTTAACGCCGAGCTTACTCTCGAAGCCGCCGTCACCGCTGCACGCAACTCAGAAACTATCAAGCAGCAGCAAAAAGATCTACGGCCGCAGCAACAGACGCCTGCGGCTATAGACGCCATGCGTGGATGTTCGAAGAGCAAAAGAAAGCCAAATCAGCGCTTTCAAGAAACACAGCGCGACCAAACTGCGCTGACGTGCAAGTGGTGTGGCTCAACAACGCACCCACCATCGCGCAGGCCTGGGCCTTCTCAAGACAGAATACAGGATAATATTACTCCCCGATGCCAAGCCGAGTGCTATTACGTATCCACGGCGAGTACCCCTGCCCATGCTGCCCAGTGTCAAACATGAGTTGGAGAGAATGGAGAACCTTGGCGTCATCAGAAAGGTCGACGAGGCCACAGAGTGGTGCGCACCAATGGTAGTCGCGAAAAAGAGAGGAGGCGAGCTTCGAATCTGCGTCGACTTCGGAGGGTTAAACAAGAACATTCGTCGGGAACGAGTCGTAATGCCCACTGTCGACGAATGTTTGGCCAGACTTGCCGGAGCTACATGGTTCAGCAAGCTTGATGCAAGGGCTGGTTATTGGCAAGCTCCGCTAGCACCCGAGTCCCAGAAGTACACTACTTTTCTGACCCCATTCGGCCGGTTCCAGTTCCTCCGATTGCCCTTTGGAATTTCGACAGCACCCGAGTTTTTCCAGAGAGAAATGCTAAGAGTTCTAGAAGGCATCGAAGGCCAAGCGTGTCTACAAGACGACATTATAGTGTTTGGCCCTTCAAGGGAAGAACATGACGCACGACTGCACAAAGTACTGCAGCGCCTGCAAGAAGCTGGCATCACCTTGAACGCAGAAAAATGTGTACTACACCAACAGTCAGTGAGATTCCTGGGACACATTGTGTCGGCGAACGGTATCAGTGCCGACCCTGAAAAGGTCAACGCACTGTGTCACCTAGCAGAGCCTACAGATGTAAGAGAAGTGAGGTCCTTCTTGGGAATGGCCAACCACTTGGCCAAGTTTCTCCCGGGGCTTTCGCAGCTCACAAAACCATTACGTGACTTGCTTCACAGCGACACCGAATGGTGCTGGGACAAGCCACAGCAAGAAAGCTTCAACGCCGTCAAGAAAGCATTGACAACGACTCGAGTGCTTACTCACTACGACCCTTGTGGTCATCACACTGTGTCAGCGGATGCATCGTCATACGGTCTTGGAGCAGTCCTCCTTCAAGAGACAGCGGGTCGGAGACTTCCGGTTGCCTATGCCTCAAGATCTCTCTCCGACATGGAGACGCGATATGCGCAAATAGAGAAAGAAGCACTGGCAGTAACATGGGCCTGCGAGCATTTCCGTTCCTACCTGCTTGGTCTGCAGTTTCACGTGGAAACTGATCACAAGCCACTTGTGCCTTTGCTGTCATCCAGCCGCCTGGATGAACTTAGTCCCCGTCTGCAACGGTTCCGTATGAGACTCCTCGAGTTCGATTACACCATTGCCCACACTCCAGGCAAGGAAATGCATACAGCCGATGTGCTCTCAAGGAAACCGCAGAAGGAAACTGACAACAGCAGCCCAAGGAGCCTCAGCAAGGCCATCGCAGAACATGAAATTCTGGCAATGGAACTTCTGCCTGCTTCCCATGATATGCTTGAAAATATAAAGGCAGCACAAGAGAACGATCCTGTTCTAGCAAGAGTTAGGGACTACTGCACGACATCGTGGCCTAAAGTGGCGTCACTACCTCCGGACGTGCAGAGGTATTCAGAATTTGCCCATGAACTGACACAAGTGGATGGAATTTTACTCAAAGGCAAGCGTTTGGCAAGCAATGGGGATCAAGTCACGTAACCAGCAGCCCCTACTTCCCTCAGAGCAACGGCGCAGCAGAAAGAACAGTTCAGACTGCTAAACAGCTGATCAAGAAATCGCCAGACATCCACAAGGCTCTGCTCGTGCATAGAGACACGCCAGGGAAAGAAGGATTCACACCAGCGGAACTCCTCATGGGAAGGCGCCTAAGAACTGACGTGCCCGTAGCACCACACGTGCTGAGGCCACGGTGGAGCACCGTAAAATTTACGAAACGAAACGAAGCCTACAAGGTCAAGCAGGGCCAACAGTATAACCGGAGACATAGGACCTTGGCAAGAGATCCCATTCAACCGCAGACAGCCGTCCGCATTCTGTCTGGTGCTCCAATAACAGGGACCGTCATTGGGCCAGCTCACACGCCTCGTTCGTATGTAGTGAGCACACCTGGAGGTCTCACAAGACGCACCAGCAAACATCTCCAGCCGCTACAACCTGCGGCGACAACAAGAAGCGGACGTATCGTGAGAGCTCCGAGTCGGCTTGACCTGTGACGAGCAGGAGGGCCACTTCAAAGAAGAGGAGGTGTCGCGGGCGGGAGATGGCGCTACGTGTACCGCATCACGTGACAAGCGGGACGATCACGCGGGAGGATGTTCTCTGGCGGGAGACTGCAGTGTGCGCGATGGTCTGTTGAGCTAACATGTAGCCGCGCGAGCCCGCGTGCTTCCTTAAGTCATTAAACAGTTGTCGTTATCCGTCTGCTCGTTCGTGTGCTCAGTTCTCGACCACGACAGTTTTCCTGGCACAAGTTCGCCAAATAAACTGTTTGCCTCACATCGCTTGAGTTCTGCGTGCTTCGCCTTGAGTGCTGCGTACGTCACTACCACGTGACATCTGGTGGAGGTGCTTCTCGGTCCATGTACCGCATGCCTCCCCAGCCAGGAGCCAAGCCCAAGCCACCAAGAGGATGACTCCAACCCGGTCCTTCGAGCTAGCCGCAGACAACAAGGACTCCCGCCAGAATACCTGCCGCTCCCCCGACAAGGACAAGACAAGGGCTGCAACGAAACCGGCATCCACAATGACGGAAGCAAGGTCTCCGGCATCCGTGGTCGTGCACCAGCCCAAAGAGCCGCCTACCTTCCGCGGGCTGTCATATGAGGACCGGATAGCTGGCTGGACATCTACGACTGCGTAGCAGCCCTTAACAAGTGGGACCCCGACGATAAGCTCTGCCATGTGTGTTTCTATTTGGAAGACTCCTGCAAGGACTTGGTTCGAGAACCGTGAGTCAACGCTTCGAACCTGGCACGACTTCCGTGCTGCTTTCTTGCCCACCTTTGCAAGCGTCGTGCGGAAGGAAAGAGCCACATCACTGCTTGAGCATCGGGTACAGCTCCCCAACTAAAATGTAACAATCTTTACGAAGGAGATGACGCAAATTTTCCACCACGCCGATGCCGACATGTCTGGGGACAAGAAGGTTCGCCTCCTTATGCAAGGAGTGAAGCAGGAGCTCCTTCATCGGACTAATCAGAAACCCGCCAAAGTTGGTTCAAGAGTTCCTCTCCGAGGCTACCACCATTGAGAAGACCCTCGAGATGTGCACCCGGCAATACAATAGCCGCATGTTCCCAGACATCGCAGAAGTCCAAGGACTCGGCCTCAACGACCTACGCAAGACCATAAGGGCTGTCGTTCGCGAAGAACTGCGCCGGATGTTCCCGTCGTCGCAGCCCCAAGTCACCCCCTTCGAAGACATTGTTCGCGAGGAAGTACAGCGCTCGCTGAGCTTTCCTGAAAGACCGCAGCCCCAAATGGAGGCGATGACCTATGCCGCTGCTGCATGCCGACCTCCCGCCGCTCCTCGCCCACGCCAGGACCCAATGCCTCTGCAGTTTCGTCGCTAGCTGCCGCCGCCTCATCCGACACCATCCCGCTCGCCAGTAATGCAGCGCGCGCTGAGGAAAACTGACGTTTGGCGCACCCCGAACCACCACCCACTATGATACCACTGTGGCAAAGCCAGGCACACCTACCGCTACTGCCAGTAGCGTGAGATGGGACAGTGTGGCTTCGATGTCAATGCGCCGGGTCCGCGCCCAGGTGAGCGACCTCGCGACATCGCTGACTACATCGCTGGATCGCAGTGGCAACGACGACGACCGTCCCGTTCACCTTCGCCTGGCCGCTACGTCTCCCCGGATCCCCACCAGTACACCGGCCCCACACGGGGCCCATTTCCAAGCCCCTATCTGGGAAACTAAAGGCAGCAACCGATGGAGGTGGGGTTCCTGCCTGACACAATGCTGAAGATCCTCCGCCGCCGCCGCCGATGATGACGACTGCGACACACGAACCCTCCTGACGTAGTCGCAGCATGCAACCTGACAAGAGTCTTCACGAGAAAGCCTCGCCACCGACGCGATATAACAGCCCCGGAGCAAGCCGACACAGCCACGATCCGACGCCCCGACCTAACTGGAACGCCAGACGATGAACCACCTACCTCGACCTGACTATCGACAACAGTGTCACTGCCTTAGTCGATACCGGCGCCGACTACTCTGTCATCAGTGGTCTCTTTGCCGCAAAGCTGAAGAAGGTAAAGACTACCTGGGAAGGACCAGATATCCGAACAGCAGGGGGCCATCTTATAACATCGACTGGAACCTGCACGGCACGCGTCACGCTTGACAGCCAGACGTATTCGGTGAGTTTTGTGGCCCTCCAGCAATGCTTGCGAGACGTCATTTTAGGCATGGATTTCCTGGACCAAAACAGCACAGTCATCGACCTAAGATCCCGCTCAATCAAGCTGTCCACAGATAATGCAACGCTATCGACTGCAACGTCGCTTATCATGCCTTGAATGTGACAGAAGAGCAGGTAACCGTCCCGCCACTGTCCAGAGTCATCATTTTCATTGGCATCAAAGCACCTACCAACTTACAAGGTGTCATCAAAAGTGACCAGCACTTGCTCCTAGACCGTCAGATGTTCGTCGCAAGAGGCATAGCCAAGCTTCATAATGGCAAAGCCGAGGTAATGGTGATGAACTTTAAGAACGAATACCGGCATCTGAATAGGGGTATGACGGTAGCGCACCTAAGTGAATTTGTGGAAGTAAGCAATGCCTTCGGCCTCACCGATTCTCGCGGACCCGCAACAACAGCCGCACTGTCCACGCCCACATTCGACATCAATCAAAGCCTTTCCAGGCAGCAACAAAAGGAGCTCAAGGCCTTACTCCAGCAATACAAGGATTGCTATTCGTCATCATCGAGGCTTTGTCAGACCCATCTCGCGAAACATCGCATCATAACCGACGAATATGCCCGTCCTCTCCGTCAGAGCCCCTACCGAGTTTCGGCACGGGAACGCGAGGCCATCAAGCAACAAGTCGACGAAATGCTGCATGACGACATCATTCAGCCGTCTACGAGTCTGTGGGCATCACCCGTGGTGTTAGTGAAGAAGGATGGAACCCTACGTTTCTGCGTCGATTATCGTCGCCTGAGCAAGATCACGAAAAAAGATGTGCATCCTCTCCCATGGATAGACGATGCTTTGGATCGACTCTATAATGCAAAGTATTTTTCGTCGATGGACCTCAAACGCAGCTACTGGCAAATCGAAGTAGACGAGAGACCGAGAGAAGACTGCCTTCATAACACCAGACGGCCTGTTCTCGAGTTTAAGGTCCTGCCCTTTGGTCTTTGCTCGGCGCCTGCGACATTCCAACGGGTTCTGCACACAGTACTGGCATGCTTAAAGTGGCAGACTTGCCTCGTCTACTTGGACAACGTAGTCGTATTTGCTTCCAATTTCGACAAACACCTCCAACATCTTGAAGCTGTTCTTCGGGCAATCGAAGCCTCCGGACTTACCCTGAAGCCAGAAAAGCGGCGCTTCGCCTATGAGGAGCTATTGTTCCTTGGCCACGTAATTAGCAAGTCAGGAGTACGCCCTGATCCGCAGAAAACAGCTGCGATCGCCGACTTTCCTCCGCCTACCGACAAGATGGCAGTGCGCGGATTTCTCGGCCTCTGCGCTTATTACAGGTGCTTCGTCATGAACTTTTCGCGGATTGCTGAGCCGCTGACGTACCTCACGAAGGCCGACGTCGACTTCAAATGGGAAACGCAGCAAGTCAAGGCATTTCAAGAACTAAAGCGACGCCTGTAAACGCCACGCCTGTAAACGTTCTCCTGAAGAAGAGCTTCTCGCCGCACCGCGCCGACCACCTCCTAGTGGCGCCTTCAGCGTGACGTCCAGAGTTTCTGGAAGCTTTCAACGACAACCCCACAGCCGAACACCTCAGTTTTTTCCGCACACTATCAAGAATACAAGAGAGGTACTATTGGCCTCGCCTCACTGCCGACGTCGCTCACTACGTAAAGACATGCAGAGACTGTCAGAGCCCCTGGTCATTGCCTGTTGTACTCGTGCGCAAAAAGGATGGATCCATGAGATTTTGTGTTGACTATCGCCGCCTCAACAAGATAACTCGGAGGGATGTCTACCCATTGCCGCTCATCGACGACACTCTCGACTGCCTTCAAGGAGCAGAATACTTCTCATCTATGGATTTGCGGTACTGGCAAGTGCCCATGGCCGAACCAGATCGCCCGATGACTGCCTTCATTACTCCCGATGGCCTGTACGAGTTTAAGGTGATGCCGTTCGGATTGTGTAACGCGCCAGCTACATTCGAACGAATGATGGATAACATCCTTCACGGCTACAAATGGAATACCTGCCTCTGTTACCTTGACGACATCGTAGTCTTTCCTCGAGATTTCCCTACTCACCTTGTTCGTCTACGGGCTATTCTGAAGTGCCTCACATCCGCCACACTTCAACTTAACATAAAGAAGTGCCATTTTGGTGCGCGCCAGCTAACAATACTAGGCCACGTCGTCTGCAAAGACGGCGTCCTCCCGGTCCGCAAAACTTCGTGCCGTTGCCGAGTATCCCAAGCCCACCTCCATGAAGACGCTTCGAAGTTTCATTGGGTTGTGTTCATACTTTTGTCGATTAGTCTGCGACTTTGCTACCATCATCGCGCCCCTTACGAATCTTCTAGCAGCCTCTAATGGCCTGCTTGCGTGGTCACCCGAGTGCGACGAATCTTTTACGACGCTAAGGCGCATACTAACGTCGCCCCCGATACTCCGACACTTTGACCCCAAGGCGCCTAGGAAGTCCACACTGATGCCAGCGGCGTCGGCCTTGGTGCTGTATTGGCTCAGCGGAAGCCAGGCTACGAGGAGTACGTTGTGGCTTATGAGAGTCGCACCCTCAAGAAAGCCGAGTGCAATTACTCCGTTACCGAGAAAGAGTGCCTCGCCATCATTTGGGCGTTGGCTAAGTTTCGCCCGTATCTTTATGGTCGCCCCTTTGACGTTGTCACAGACCACCATGCTCTCTGTTGGCTTTCGTCCCTCAAAGATCCGTCAGGTCGCCTCGGTCGCTGGGCGCTCCGTCTGCAAGAGTACGACATTCGTGTTGTATACCGGTCAGGCCGTAAACACTCCAATGCTGACGCACTGTCCCGCTCACCACTAGCATCCGACACGGCTTCTCCGTCGGGTTCTTCCCTCTCGCCAATAGACTTCGTGAACATGTCGTCGGAGCAACGCAAGGATGCGTGGGTATGCCAACTCCTTGACTTTCTGGCAAACCCATCCGTTCGTCCCGCCTCAAGAACTATCCGTCGCCATGCCTGCCATTTCGTCATTCGAGATGATCTCCTTTACCGACAAAATTATGCACCTGATGGCCGCAAGTGGCTGCTTGTGATACCACGCCATATGTGCAAGGATATCTGCGCCGCTTTCCACGACCCACAAAGCGCTCATGCCGGCGTTCTCAAGACCTACACCCGCCTTCGTCAACGCTACTACTGGCGCAGCATGTACGCCTTTGTGTGCAAGTATATCCGCGCTTGCATTGAGTGTCAATGGCGCAAAACTCCACCTGGACACCTGACTGGCACACTCCAGCCGCTCCCTTGCCCTGGCCGTCCTTTTGACCACGTTGGCATCGATTTATACGGCCCGCTTCCCACGACTACATCTGGGAACAGATGGATAATTGTTGGCGTGGACCACCTCACACGTTACGCTGAGACCGCAGCGTTGCCCACAGGTACTGCGAGAGAAGTTGCATTTTTCATCCTACGCAACTTCGTCCTGCGCCATGGTGCTCCTAGGGAACTTTTGAGCGACAGGGGATGTGTTTTTCTTTCTGATGCCATTCAAGCATTGCTTGTTCAGTGCAACATCATTCACCGCACAATGAGCGCATATCATCCGCAGAAGAATGGTTTGACAGAACAGTTTAATCGAACTCTGGGTGATATGCTGACAATGTACACTGCGTCTGACCAAACCAACTGGGACACTGTCCTCCCATTCGTCACGTACGCATACAATACTGCTGCGCAAGCGACCACCGGATTCTCACCGTTCTTTCTTCTGTACGGACGCGAGCCATCGTGTACGCTGGACACTGTGCTGCCCTACACACCTTACACCACTGAATACACACCGATTTCAGATCTTGCTAAGCACGCAGAAGATTGTCGACAGTTGGCTCACTCGATGACAGCAGACGCTCAAGGCCGCCAGAAGCTTCGACTCGACTGTGACCGTTCGCTTTCCACTTTCCATGTTCACTTTCCACTTTCATGTGCGATAATTTCTATGCGCGTTACAATTTCGTACAGTATTTGGTCTCAAAATGTCTGTGATTATCTAGTTTTGCCGATCGCGACATCCAGGACGTCACATTTCTAAAATTGCTCTGCAAGTAAGGTCAGCGCGCGTGCAAAATCATGTTTTAGCTGGTCGTTATAACTTCTACGTTCGCGCTAAGCAGATGTGTCTCGGCATGCAGAGTTCGGCGCTTTGCCCGAAAGTTGTGTGGTAGAAGATATTACTGAAAACCTTCCACGTGGTCCGGCACACAGTATTTTTTTTTTGCTACGTATGTGAATATGAAAAAACAAAAGAAATCGTTGTAACGAATTGCGGTTGCATGATGTGCAATGAGTAATGAAATTTATAATTTCCTATGCCGGAAGGAAAATATAGGCATCAGGGAGGTAGCAGGCACACAGATACATACGCACATATCTATCTATATATACTAGTACAAACACGCAAACACGCAAGCATACACCCCCATCAAAAACGCACAAACTTTCTATTGTGGTGGTGAAGGCATAATATCATTTTCATTCTTATGGGAAGTGGGTTCTGGGGACCACAACTACACTTTTCCTTACCGGTGTAGGGCATGCTTGAATGGCTCCATTGGAGTGGAGTTGCCTAAGCAGGCCTTCTGCGACTGAGGTCATGACGTCTTCTGGGGAACCCCGAGTCGCCTAAACGTTCTGTTTGCTCTCTGACACCAAGGGGCAAACAATGTTATGAGGACTTCTTCAAAGCGGCACATCTTAACTATGACCCACTTGACATATCTGGAGTGCACTGAATTATATGGAAGTAATGGTTTGTTTGCACGAGGGTATGATTATCACTGAAGAAAAAATTGTACATCTAAAAACCGAATGACACCATCACTAGGCATTTCAAAACACACTTCGAGTGGTTTTAGACACTTTTTAACAAGCATTTGGATGCTGGAAACCGCATCCTCACTTTTGTACAAGGATTTGGATGCTGGAAACCACATCCTCAAACTGTTCAGAGGAGTTGTCAGTAAATATTAGGAAATCATCTACAAAATGGAAATCTTTAAGAACATGAGACCCTTGTAGTGCTTCTTTGAGGTCTCTGTCTAACTTAGCCATGTTCAAATTACTCAAAACTGGAGCGATACAGGATCCAATACACACTCCATTCTTCTGCAAATATGCTGATCCCTTCCAAGTAATAAAGGTTAATGACAAATAAAAACTAAGAAGCTCTTTCAAAGTTTTTTACAGAAACACCTGCTTCGTTTTGAAATTTGACAACTCCAAATTCTTCAATGCTATCATGAATACGGTTCATTACTTGGGCATGGGGCAACGAATAATAAAGATCCTTTATATCTGCTGAGAAGGCTTTCGTTCCTTTTTTGGCGTGCTGTCCGACAAACTTTAAAATCCGCTCAGAGTTTAAAACAAGAAACGGGTCATTTATATCCAGAATGTCAAGCTTATCCATTAAAAACGATGCCAAGCATTTCTGCCAGGTGTCCTTTTCTGATATGATAACCCTAAACGGGATGTCGACTTTATGTGTCTTCGCGCTAAAAAACATGCTGAGGCTATGCTTCGCAAGTCTTTTCAACACATTTCTGCAGACCTGTTAGGTTCAACTGTTTGCGTAAGTTGATAGCCTTCACACGAGCCTTATCAAGTGAAACACCTTGATGTTCACTAAAAACTGATCTTACGGCATCACCTGCCCTTTTGTCAAATCATCCATGCGGAAAGACAGTGAAACTGCCTTCCTTGTCTGCGGGAACAACACAATGAATTATCACGTAAAAAAGAGACTGTGCGCTTCACAGGAAGCTTAGAACCAGAAGACTTACATCGTGATAGCACATCTACGCCCTCGGAGTTCATTCTAGCTGCTTCGTCCTCCGGTGATCGGTGAGAGACCCGACGTACAATAGATAAAAGCTCATAATTGTTCCTCCTGGCTTCCATGGCAAACTTTAGACCTAGTCCAAGAACCTGCACATGCAGTCAGGTAGAATAACTCCTTCAGGACTGTGGAGAATGGTAGAAGTCGTCTGGTGCGTCTTTGTAACATGCTGTCGAAGAAGCCACGACTGAGGCTGCCACAGGAACTAGATGAACTGGTCCGCGATACGCATGTGAACTCCGAAACGAGTTCTTGCTGTGTGAAACTCGAAGGTGTTATGCAACTGGACACCCAGGCAGGATCGCAAGATCCGAGTGTGTCTCAGCGATTCAGCTATCCCATGTCCTATGGAGGGTGTGAAGCCACCAAAGATGGCTCGGACTGCCTCAGGAAGAACTTGGTTACGTATGCAAAACAAGAGATTGTGCCTAGCACACAGCTGTGGCAATGAGGGTGACTGTACTGCATGGATCTCAGGAGACATGTAGAAAGGAGCCCGTTGAACTAGAAAAGAACTAGGGTTTCACGGCAGGCTTGTTGGTGATCCATAGCACCCCACTGCATAGCGCATCTGTCATGATAGAGGCACAAAATACGAACATTTCAGTGTTCGCCGTGCGGGGGCGAGAATGAAGAAGTGTGCGCGTGTGGCGCGCAGTGGTTCTAGCTGCGCGGCGCTGAAGCCAGCTGATTCTCGCTGGACGTCCGGTCCAGAGAATTTGAGACCGGCCGCTACAGTGTATTGCATCGCCAAGGACCTGCGTTCCTGCTGGGCAACGGGTCCAGGGGGCCAGGCGAGCTGAACAAACGCTGAAGAAGACCTCAAGGGCCTGTGTTCCGTGCTGGTGGACGGGTCCAGGGAGCCAGACGAGGTGGCGGTGCCCTCGGCTACTGCGGTGACAGCCAGGATACAGGGGCGGTCATTTCCAGCCACCGGTGCCGTCGAACCATAGACGGAGACTACGGGGGGGCTCGGGGGGCCCCCGCCGGAGCCCGGAGAGGAGGATCGTTATGCACAGTTCAGAAGTATAATCGTAACGGGCTGGATGCTCTTAGCAAAAGCGTTAGTAATATTGATAAATGATGCACCAGAGCACGTGACGATGATCAACTCACATGGGTAGGAAAGCATGCATTGCTTTCCTCCCCATGTGAGCTTGCAGCGAGGCCACACTTGCCAATCCACGTGCCTGCTGTGTCAACGACCGGCGATGAAAGAAGAAACACCTCCTTTCGGGACTGTACCACGGGAGTACAAAGGCCGACTGCACAGCTTCGACAGCAGATTTTTGGGGGGTTACGCCTTTTAAGGGGATAATGGCGGCGCCAAGGGAGCCCTCTTGTTAAATCGGTTCGCTGCAGGGGCGGCGGAAGTCCAATAATTGGCCTATGCGAAAAACAAACTCTCCAGCCACTTTTCGTAATCTAACTTTTTAATATTGAAATTAAAAACTGGTCCAACGTTTCGAGACCCATTCGGTCTCTTCATCAGGGGGTGACTGTCCGGCCGGCTCCGAAGCTAGCGACTTTTCTTGTGGTTGTCCCTTTCTCCACCGTCGTTCCTACCGCCTTTCTTGTTGCGGTGTTGTTTTCTCCATTGGTTCCGGAGATCATGTATACTATCCACACTCGGCAGGGTCCCAGTGCAGTCGTTGATATTTACAGGTGTTGTCTAGACATGCCACGACTCTAAGGACTGCCTTTTGGCGCGGTTACCTTCCGTGTCGAGGACCCGGGCGTCGTCAAAGTTGATGGGATGGTATTTCTTTTCGCTGTGTTCTGCGAGCGCGTTCCGCGTAGCGTTGAAGCTGCGTACGTCATTTTGGTGTTGCCGTATCGTTTCCAGAAAGTTTTTTGTCTCACCGATGTAAGTGGCGTGGCAATCAGCGCACGGAACCTAGTACACTAGCCCGGGTAATCTTTCTTTTGGCAGCCGGTGTTTTTTAAATCATTTTTCAATTAAGTAATTGATACGTTGTATGAGTACTGACACAAAAATTCTGCATCTTGTTTTTTTCTTTTGCAATAAGTAGCTAATGACCCACTTACTCTGGCTGTAAACCTCGAGGGCTCAAGCACGCGATTGTTAATATTGTCACGGTGCTACGACAGGAAGAAAGACGACGATTGCTAGGAAGACGAAGGAGACGACGTAGTGGGGTAGTCTCTCTCTCGGCCTGTGATTAGGGCTGGGCCGGCGATATCGTTTCTGCTATTAAAACGGCCTTCCCATTTAGCCTAATATCTCTGCTCGTTCCATCGTGGTGGAGGTGCTGGCTCGTGGAGAAGACGGAACTCCGCAGCGGTCTTGTCCTTGGCCGTCCTACAATGCCGACAGGCGACCAGGCCGACGGGTCAGCCACGGCGTCCGCACCCGCGCCGTCAGCCCAGGCAACGCAAGGACCTGCAACGCCGTCACCGCCACCGCCAGTTGTATACGATTTTGTGGAGCCCAGACGCACTTTCCGTTTCAAAGAGCAACGAGTGAGGCAGCACCCAGGATGGTATTCATGTAAACATAGCTGACTACATGTGCACACAAAACCGTATTCACATGAGCACCACGCGGACAACTCTTTTGAGTGAAGGCTCCCTGGGTGCTGCTGTAATCCCCTCTGGGAAGTTTCAATCATGTAAAGTTCAAAATTATTTGCACGAAAGTGACTTCCCGTGACATTTTTTCTTCTCTTGTGCTTTCTGTGTCATTTGAGAATGCCGTGGCCTCCGCGATCGGCTGCGGCGGCGTGGCTTTGCTCCGGCCGTCCCATTCGGACGGAGAGGGTGTAATGGCGGAAAGGGGCGTGGCCGCTCTTCTCGCCACACCATGGCGCGCACAACCCAAGGCTCGTATGCTCCTTTTCCATGGCGTGGGCGGGAGCTGCAGACGAAAAGTCAGTTATCGCAGCTAAAGCCCAGTAGGAAATTACTGAAAAACAATGCCAGCGTCAGGCAGAACAGCTTACTGGCATTAATAGGCATCTGTGAAATCGTTATGCAGACTTGGGAGCCAACTGAGGCAGGTCGACATTATATAGCGCTTCATACCACTCAACTTTTTTTTTTTTTGAGGCGGCTGTTCTCTCGCTGCAGTCTCCTAATAACACCTGCTTTTCTGAACATTTGCACCCTCATGCGGTTTATTCTTTAAATCTGACTGCCTGCGAGGAAGAAGGTCGTCAGTAGTTTGCGTTGCGCACTCAATTGTCTCACTAGCCTGCTGCAGTTCACCGACTGCATTTTGTGCACTTCCTTCCTTACCTCCGACCACCAGATTACCTTCAGACATGTAAATGTTGCCACGCGGATAGCAGAAGCCTCTGATGGGTGGCTTTCACTGCAGCTCACAGGCTGAACCAAGAGCTCCATCACGATCACGCGATAAATTTGAGGTCTCCTGTTGGTCTAAAGAACAATTCTGTGACAATCGCTCCAACTTGCGTCTTTTTTATGGCTGCTGTGGCTGCTTGTAGCTTGGATAACCTGGGAACACACTTGGAACAGCATTCCGCTTGAGCCACCGAACCTTTGTGAAACCCAGAGCATATAATCCGACTCTAAAAAGTGAAAGCCGCAAAAGACACTGCTAGCGGACCTGTCGTTTGGTACAAAGTCCTTTCTCGATATGGCCTTTCTCGATATGGCTTGGCGACGATCATAGTTTGCCGGAAATTCGTGAAAACTTATCCCAAGCCTTTTCTTCCTGTTAGAGTGACGGAAAGATATATACGCAGCTGTGCATTTATCTGCAAATAAAGAAAGATGGAGTTATGGTTTGAAGCGCATCACATATAGCCAGGCGATTTTTATAATGCCGCGAATGATTTATTAGGGGCATAGCGCCGGTACGTGGAACTACTCGCACCTACGAGGGACGTATACGACATAGCCCCCCCCAAGGCAAAGAAAAAAATCTCTCTTCAAGGGCAACAGTTAGCAGAGCTCAGAACTCCGGACTAGTGCAGTCAACTGCATGTTGTTCGAGCCATACAGAACATCGCTGTAAAGTGCCTGCCGAGTACTTTCAGAATCGCCAGAAAGGCCTACATTGTATAATTAAGTGTCGTCGCATATCACAACTTAATTCTTTAACAAAGGAAAGGCGGTACTCCGCACTCTGGTCAAATGTAGCGCGACAAAAGTCTCGGTTACCTTAACCCGCTAGTAAACGACCACTAAAGCTGTATGTACAAGCGATTCGAAAGTGTTTGACAACATGCCTTTACTTCTTGTAGCTGCAGGAAGAAGTCGAAAAAATTTCGACTGCGTGTCCGCGGTTCTTCTGCGTGAAGATGCATCGAAACGGCCGACTCGTGACTGAACTCACACAGAAACTGGCAGGTCGTGTCGGTCAGGCGAGCACGCAGAGCGCGCTGCGAGCCTTGGGCTAAGGGCGCCACCTAGCGCCTTTAGGCGCTAGCGGAATTACACTTCTCCCTTTGTGTAAGCACCGAATGAGACGGCCGGAGCAACGGCGCGCCACCGCAGCCGATCGCGGAGGCCACGGGAATGCATTGCTATTGGCCTCGAGGGCCACCACTGGAAAGACCGGCACTGCTGTCGTTCTGACGCAGTAAACGACATTACGTGACGCCGCCGCCGGCGAAGCGCGCTGGCTTTCTTCACCAAGCCGGTTACTTTTCTTCTTGCTTTTGCGCATGGGAAACTGCTCGGCGCCACAGCACTTCACATATTTGACCGAGCTAGGTGTAATTTTCACGCGTATGTACCCCAAGACGAAGCGTCTTGGTTGAGAATGGGGAAAGAGGCAAGTGCTCATACATTTCGAGCGTGTGTCCACGAAGTCAATTTTGTGCGCGGCATTGGAGCTAAAATATTCAGTGAGTACAGCATGAACTTACTGTAGGCATTCGAATTTACCACACGTATTTGCTGCTGTTGTGGAAACGTGTCTTGTTTACGGAGCAGCGCCTTCGCAAAAAATAACAGGCTGCTTTGATACTGTTGATACAGTGTGCAGAGATACATGCGCGCACATGGCGGAACCATATGCTTGAATTTAAGATATAATTTACTGGTGATAAATAAGCTTGTGATGAATCATTGCCCCGCGATAATACTGTCAAAAGTACCAAACCGGGCGTCCATTCTGCATGTCCATTCCCTTATGAATAGACATGCGAGTTGAATTAGCAACATCAAGACATCACATATATCGCCCGCTTAATCACGCGCCCAAAAATAGGGCGAAGGGATGGGAAGGTATGCCGTGAACCACATACAGCTGTCAACGTGAATCGAAATGTCACCTATAGCCAGTGCACCGTCCGCGAAAGTGGTCGAGATGTAGCGCCTATTCGCGCTTGAATAAGTAACTGCACGCAGGATGTCTGAGTATTCCCAGTGATAGCTAACTAAATTTCCCGAGCACCTTTTACGCGAGCGGTCTCGTCACTTTCGTCATGCATAGCACCGCGGGCACACGTTTCCGACAAGCGTGGACGATGCGGCGATGCCTCTTGTTCACTCGAAAAATACTCTGCCGACCTGTAGAACAGATTCTTTTGCAGCTAAGATACACACAGAGAACACCTATAACACTAAAAAACCGTGTCTGTTACGAGCTGCGACACTGTAGACATCGTACGCTGCGCGGCCAGTATCACGTGATGTCGCTTTGTACATCACAGAGAGGTACCGGCAGATGGCACCACAGTATGTCCTCGAGGCCAATATTTATTGTAAAATAAATATTTCTTGGAAAAAATAATGTCAGATGTGAATTTACAGCAATGTTGATGCGCTCGCGGCCGGACTGGAGAAGCGACGCACGCAAGTGCGCGCACGTCGCTCCTTCAGTCCGGCCGTGTGGCAGTTTGCCTGTTTTCATCATCAGAAAAAAAAAATTAAGACTGCCTGGGCTCTCCCGCGTTTTTGAAAAATATGGGAGAGGGTGAGGAGGAAAATTAGAGAAAGAAGGACGAGAAAGGGTAATTGGAGAATGAGGACAGAAGACCGCAGCGAAGATCCCGGCGCCCCCTCCGGAAAATGAAAAAGTCTCCGCCTATGCGTCGAACCCAGTAGCTGGAGATGCGATTTAACTACCGCGACCTACCGGCTGCTGTGGCTGCCGAAACGCGCTGCGGCGTAAGGGCCGCTGCTGTGGCCAACAGTCCCGTGGGTAATCCCACATCGCCAGCATCCTACCAACCACTTCGTCGTCACAAGTGACACCTGCTTGGAAGCCTGGAAGGGTCATCGACGACACGCAGGAAATACGGCGAGACTATTATATTCTTTCATTGTCCGGGACGGAATATAGCAGTAGCCGTAGCACTGCGTAGATAGAGTCAGTGCATGCCTGTACATAAGATTTTTGTAATACAGTTTGTGTGTGCGTGTGTTCTTGAAAGTGGTGCGTTCCTTGGTGAGCGGTCCTGGGCCCAAACCTAGAGCAATTCCATCACAGCATCCAGGACAGGACAGAGCAAGACACGTAACACATACACGGCGCTAACTTTCAACAATAGTCTTTTATTCAGAGAACAAACAGTATGTATACCCTACGCCAGTGCATGACAAGCCACATGATCAAACAACCAATGATACATTTAATGCAAATCATCATGTGACTCAAATACTAAATTTCTTTGGCTGATAAAGATATTGCGTTCCTTCCACCTTTCTTTCCACATTCCGTGCACGTTCTTGTTTTTTTTAGGTGCTAACATTGCTAGTAAGTTTTCATCCTCTGACACACGTATTTGATACATACACTAATCCTCTCATCAGACCGTCTGCTGACATCATCGGACATAGCATGGCTGATGTGTGCTATCGTATCAGCAGTGGAATAACACGGGCCAAACATGCAAGCTCCAAAACACGATAGTCTAGTTTTTCCGAGACGTTCTTGGCACACCACTTATGTGTCCACGCATTGCTTATTTTCAGAAAACATCAAACACGCAACTGTGAAGGATAGAGGTGCCTGCAGCTGGAGAAACAAGAGGTGGGAAGCAGCATAGCGACGCTCAGAAACAACGTGGTTTCGATACCTAGCACTCATTTCCAATCGCATTGGTAAATAAGATGGGGTATCGTATTTTTCTACGAGCTTATCTTAGATATTCTACACTCGGAAATTCTCAACAACCAAGAATATCCTTGAACGCTTACCTCTGATCAGAAGTACGCGTCGAAAAAGCAGAAATTTCAGCCTGTACTATTTTCGTTGAGAAGCAGTACGCCCGTACAGCAGTTGCCTTCCGGGTGGGTGCTTAAGGGCCGAGACTTCGTTAGTGTGTTCTCGTCGACTTTCAGTAGCACAGCAAGTTCCTCTAGCCTTTCGCAGCTGGCTGTCGCAGAAAATTGCTGCTTTTTCTTGGCCCGAAAGCGCCATCGGTGACAACCGCCCAGCCTCTCCCTATGCCAACGATAGCAGACTATTGCGCGCCCCGAAGAACATGGCGGGTGCGGCCAGTGTTGCCAGATCACAATGCATTATGAATATCCCCTACTGTCCATCACAAACAACACTTTCCAAGCCACAATGCGGCGGTCAAGCTGACGCAGCCAGGCTGGGAATATTTCGGTGGTCATCCAAGATTAAAATGGTAATCGACAGGCAGTTGCTACATGTTCATAAAATAACTTGGCTTCCCAGCCTGCCCTATGACCAGCAGCAGCAGCAGCAGCTCTGTGCTGGTCATGGTCACAGCCAGCAAAACACCTGCTCTTTACTGCATTTTTTGCTGACGCTTGGGTCACCCTTAAACGTGAGTGTCATGTCAGGTAGAGTCTTAGAAGAGGCCTAACTGGTCAGCGCTGAACGTTCCAAGGCTCACAAGCAGAAAGGCGTGCAGAAAGTCCAGACCGCCAGTCCTGCAGAACACCAGCCCGTATCACTTCTTAAAGCGGTTGAACCACGCTTCTGACGCAGTGAATGAGTCGATGTTCATGCCAGTGTGAACTTCTCTGCTTGCGCGCACATAACGGGGCCGCTCAAGGGCAACTTGCACGTCGCACGACACAGCAATCCAGCACAACTTCTAGTTTGAGATGAGCTGTCATTCTAAGCCTCTTTCTCTTTTCACCATGTCACCGACATGCTTACATAATCTGGTTTCCATTCTTGACTCAAGATTCTTTTCTGGACTAACTTCACTTGTTTTCATAACTTGTTTTCGAGAGGCTCTCGCTTGCAACGCCTTCAATATCTGCACCTTCACTGCCAAATCCTCCTTGCTGATGGGGCAAGAGAAGCCATCCTGGAGTCACTTGCACGCTGGTGAGGTGCACACGCACAAAGTAGACAATGAAAAAAAAAATCTATAAAGGCAAACGCTAAGTTTTCAAAACAAACAATAACAAGGGTGCAAACAGCACTGAGTCCACACATAGAGTAGGACGTGTAACGTAGGATGCATAAGAAAAAAAAAAAGAAGAAAAAGGCAAATTTGTCAGCTGCTCGCTGCTGATCACCATAGTGATATGTTGCCTTCACTGCAAAGCAGCCTCATGTGTTCATGTTTTGTTTTTTTTCCTCTTCTTTTTTTTGCCTCCGAGATGCAAAGCTCATTTGTACCTCGTTCTAAATCTCGAGGTCACAATCTGATCTGAAAGTTGTTTAGGTGCGCTGTTGATTTAGACTAAATCTGAATCACATCCGAAGTGCAGTCGCGACAGAATCCACTGCTGTTTCCTCAGTGCAGAGTTCAAATTAACGAAAGCGCTGTGGAATCTGACTGAATTAATCTGAATTAATGAAAGTTTCCAGTCAAAATAAAATGCACATTTTGGATGGGACCAGGTGCCCCACATCCGAATTATTGAAATTTCAAATTAATGGGGGTTGAATTAACAAAGTTTTACAATTACCCACCCAATAAAATGGGGCTCTGTAATACTTTTAAAGCGCTCATTTTTACTAGTGTGTTGCGTAAACAAAAGAATGGACAAATTCTGTGTGAATGACAGCAATAGTGCACAGTCCAAAGTTATTATGCTGATGACATTCAGACCTCAACTCACGGGGTGAGGTGGCTACATTTCACTCACCACGTGTGAAATAACATACAGCGAATGGAATTGGCCCAAAGCGCCTACATAGGGGAACTTCGTGCAACATGGTTGCCCGTTCTTTTCAGTCTAGAGATGTTGTTGCCATAGCAACAAACAACATGGAAGCTGGTCTGGCTGTGCTGTAAATTATCAGCTTCTCTGACATTCAATGGATAACCACATAAGAGAAAACCAAAAACAAATATTCTGTTCACCTAAGTAATGCCGCAACACTTGTAATTTTACTTTTGTCTAATCACCACCTTGCGCAGTATGTCATTACTTCTGGCACAAATACCGTATAGTGCGGAATATAGGTCGAGATTTTTTCCAAAAAATGTCACTAAAAAGTCGCCCCTCGACCTATATACCGGCCCTTGGCACAAACCAAGTGATCGTCTGGCAACAGGGAGCGTCGCCTGCTTCTTGGGCATGGATACAGTGTACTAGAAGAGGGCAGTGGGCTTACTCTCCCGACGGAGGCTATGGCATCGCCTTTGGTGGAACGTGGGAGGAGCGTTGCAGGCTGAAAGTGCCGGCCAGCTCTTGCAGAGCAGCAGTTGCCGAGCCACCGTTTTATTGCTGTGAACGTTGTAGCGCCGAGTTTTTGCCATCAGCGTTGAGCCGTACGCACCACGCAAGAAATCAGTATGATTTTTAGTGCCTGAGCCATGCCCGGCAAACCCACTGCTACGCGCCTGGGTGCCAAGCAGGCTACGTGTTCGTGAAGGGTGGGCGGAAGCTATCGTTGTTCGGCGTCCCGAAGGATGGGAAAAGGTGTAAAGAATGCGAAAAGAACCTGCACAGAGTGGACAAGCCCCTGGAAGACATCAGCGCAGTGTGCGAGCTCCACTTCGAGCCGTGTTATGTGCTCAGAGACTATATGCACATTATCGAGCGAAAAGAAGTGCGGATAACTCGTGGGAGACCCGTTCTCCGCGCCGGTGCTGTGCCGATGCTTTTTCCCAATCTGCCAGCTTACCTTGGTAAGAAGCCGACGCAACAGAGGAACGCTCGTAAGAGGTATACCAATCGGAAGCTTCAGACGCACCATTAAAGTGGGGTGGGCAGTGGGCTTACTCTCTGGCGGAGGCTATCGGGTGGGTCGGCTGGCAGTTGTTCATCACAGACTTTCCATCGAAATTGGTTGCAGTGTACATTCGGCTACCCTCACAGCAAAAGTAATTAGTTTTTACGTCATCATTTTTATGTGAAAGGACAAAACAGTGACTAAGCAGGAAAGCGGCAGAGGGCCAAGCAGCTGAAGCTGAGCCGTTGCGCATGAAGTGAATAAAGTGTGTGAATCAATGGCTGGATGTTATGCCTCATTTCTGCCAAATAAGAGCTTCGTGTCAGGAACATGAGCTTGCTGTGTATCTTAATTTCGTTTTCCATTACGTCACTGTACATATACCTAACAGACCTGTAGCTAGATAATTATGGTTATTAATAACCCCAGAAAACTATTGTGCCATGTGCAACAACCGAAGTAGAACAAAAAATATTTGAGCTACAATTTCCGCACAGCAATGGTACAAACCCAGCCAGCACGCCTGCACGTTATAGCTTGGCAGGAAGCGAGCTTGCACTGTTCTATAATTATCTGGTGGAAGGCAGAGCGTAATCTTGTTACAAAATCATTTTAGGTTAGGTCTACACGGCATGTAACCGTATATTTGGTCGCTGTATGAAACCGTATATTTTGAGGGGTACATCGTCCTTTTCGCCGAGGTGTCATATTCGGGAAAATACCATGTGGCCTGAACAAATCTGGTGTTTGTCAAAATATGCAAAGAACTCAAGCCTCCCCCACCTCAAAAAAAAAAAAAGAAGCGTTAACTGCGTCGAACTAGAACGGAGAAAGCATACACTGCGTAGGCTGCCATCGACTCACTTTCAGCCAACGCTATCGCAAAAGGAAAAAGGACGGCGAAGCGTGAGCAACATACGCTCTCAATGTAGTCAGAGGGCAGTCAATACATGAAAGTTTATTACAAATATCGAGGAAACGAGCGTCGCAACTCTTGCGAGCGGCCAGCAGCCGGCAACTTCTGCAGGCGAAGCTTCCATCAAAGATGCCTGTGGCGTCACCTCTCCAATGCGACGCCAACTGCGTCAGACGAGCAGCGGAGCAAGCCCACTGCCCTCTTCTAGTACACTGTAGCATGGATGTTCTTGGGCATCAGCATCGACATCGCCTCCATGGGCCGACGCCCGACGCCATTTTTCTTTCTTGTTCAGCTAGTGTTCCTAGTGAGTGGCGACCTTGCTCTGCGGCCAGCTATGAATACCGGGACGTGGCGCCAGTTCACCGCCGCGTTTAAAAGAAAAGTTATTGAATTCGCGGAAGCGAATGGCAACATGTCGGCGCAGCGGCAGTTTGGAATGTCTGAGAAAAGCGTCAGGTACTGGCGCAACCAGAAATCCAAACTGTCGGTGTGTAATGCACGGAAGACGTCGTTTCGCGGTCGCCAAGCTGTGCACCCGGAACTCGAGTACAAAGTGGCGGATTTCGTCTGCGAGTACCGTGCCAGGTCCCCGCCAGCAGAACCCGCGGACCCCGACAGGCCAGTTGCGCAGGCCAATTCTCGCAACAGTTTGTGCTTGGGTCTCCAAGGTATGGAGGTCTCTGCCTGAAGAAATGGTGGTGCGCGCATTTAAGAAGTGCTGCATCAGCAACGCTCTCGGCGGCACCGAGGACGGCATGTTGTGAGAGGCAGCTAGCGAAAAGCAGTGGTCCTCGGGGGAGAGCTCCGACAGTTCGGAGGACTGAATAAAGTGCATCAGTGAACAGTCCCGTGCTTCTTTTTTTTTTTTTTTGCTGGTCAAGGTAGGGGGGTCGACCTATATTCCGCCTCGACCTATATTCCGCATTATACGGTAGTTTTGGTGAGAGCCACTACATGTTGATGTGGCTGGAAGTGGTGATTTAATTGCACAAATAAAATATTAAAACAACAACAACAAGGAAACTAGAATCTAGAAAGCAACATGTCAGAAAACAAGGTAGCAAGCCCTAAAAATATAAGAAGTGCTAAAGGGTGGCTCAGCGAAAGTTTATGGTATTTGTGATTCGTAACTGTGAAGCGTGTAATTCGTTTTCAAGCAGTTGTAAAAAGGTAGACATTGTTGTGGTGTTTGTTATATTGGGATCCAACTTGTTCCATTTAGGTGTCATTAGAGGGAAAAATGAATGCTTATGACTTTCTGCATGTATTGGGTGTTCGTTTAATGAAAGAGCGTGTTTGTGCCAGGTTGGTCGTGCTTGCTTCATCGATAAATACTCAGAACTGTCTATATTTAGTTCTTTGTGAATAAGTTGGTACACCATTTTAAACCGTGCTAACTTCGCTCGGTTTTGTAAGGTGAGGATACAGCCTGCTTTAGCAATTCCGTGGACGAATCCGTTAACCTGTATTTACTGTAAATAAATCATAACGCTTTTCGTTGGACTGCTTCCAGTTTATTTGTGAGTTCTTTGGTTAAAGGGAACTCAACAACACTGGCGTATTCCAAAGTAGACCTCACAAAGGTTTGGTGTGCTATTAGCTTAGTGCTTGGGGGGGGGGCTAACCTGAGATGTCTACTGAGAAAAAAACAACTTTTTTAGTGCGGTTGAGGTAACATTGTTTACATGGCATACCCATCTAAAGTCGGAAGTTAGCGTTACGCCAAGGTACTTGTACTCGTTCACTCCATTGAGTGCATCGGTGTTTATGGGGTAGTTGAAAATTTGTGTTTCTTTCGCGTAATTGATAGAGCAGCTGACTTTTTAATATTCAATGTCATTTGCCAATCTCTACACCTGTGAGGGGTTAGGATGGGCACCTAAGACGAACTCAAAGGGAGTGCCTTACAATTGGCCACATGCCCAAGTGCATCCACACATTTTACCCCAGAAAGTCATTCAAGTGGTCTTGCCCCAAGTGGGAAAGTACAAACTAAACCATTTATCCCGGGTCTTCAAATTTCTTTCTACCTTTCAACCCCTTAAGAGGCTGCAGGTGTGTTTTTGCATTCTTTTGTTCTCTTCCAAGGAAGAGGACAATGCCAAAAGAGGGGAACTTGAGATGTGGCAACATGGAGGAAAAGAAACCAGGAGGTGGTGTCACGATTTGCTAGCCTTGGCAAGCACACCTCCTCCAACAACAGCACGTGGTGCCTTTTGGTTAGGGTTACACCCTATATTGTTACCGGACCTCTAGAGTTTTTCAGACGCAATAACCTTTAGTGGCGCCTGACCGCCTGCCTACCACAGCCCCCATGATTATGAATATGCTTTATGCCTTCTCCTAGCTTTTCTCTTTCCACCATGAAAGTTCCTGTGAGGGGTTGGTTGTTTTTTTCCCATGCTGAGTCTATGGAAAATTAAGCAAATGTCAAGTCAGTCCCGTCGTCTTGTCTTGCATAGGCATTTCACACTATATACTCCGCTTAGCGATGACCAAGCAACATGGTGAAGGCCTATCCCTCTAGAGAGGTACAACACATACGAAAAAAAAAAAAAAAAAAAACGAAGGAATAACACTCACACGTCAGTAAAGGAATGGGGCTTGAGCACTCCCTCAGGCTCTGCAACTGCATAGCGTCTTGGTGCATTCGAGAGCACTGCATCAGGAAATGGTGATTGTGGCATGGTGCAAACAAGACTTGACATGTTTAAGAACCAAAATCTGGTCCATGCAGGCAAAGGGCTTACCAAGAATGTTACACTCTAACTGCAGGTTTAACACATTGCGCAATCAAGTGGCGACATGCCACCTACACACTTTCAAAGCACTTCCCTGTACACTTTAAACATGATAGCGGTCATCTGAATTGTAAAAAAGAAATCGCTGCTTGAACAAAACTGCTGCCTCTGATTTGGTTTAGCTTCTCTTTTTTACTTGTACACTCCTGAGCCAAAGCTCCCCTTAGCGGTGACATATATCCCCAGCCCCTTCAAGGGGCGCTCCAGCACGTTCTAAACCCAGTGAGAAAATGATGCCGACCAGTCATGAAGGCAAATATTATTGCACTTTGCGCACACCACAGCATTCGCAGTTTGGTTTCAAATGCAGCTGGGGAGCACCTCTTTAACAAATGGCATCGCTGCAGGCACCAACTACCCTGCTTGATCTTATGATCATAGAAAGATCTGCAATGCTTCATTTGCATGTTTTAAGCACAAGAACAATGACGACCGAGAAAAGTCAAGCGGCCCAGTTGATGTCATTTGCTGAAAGAAGAGCAGGCGATTTCCAGCTGTACTCGAAACCACACTGCCAATCCCCAGAGAATAATATTTGGCTCACACGTTCATAGGACAACTGTTTTCTGGCTACATTACAAACGTGTGGCAAGGCCCCTTTCAGAGCCTGTTTGACACTACAGCACACCAAGGAAGCAATGTGAAAGTTATGACGGCCTTCTTCCTAGAGCAAGGCCATCAGTCCCATAAAGTAAACTTCGTGCTCATCTGTAATCAATATTTTTAGCATCATAGCATGAGTACTTATTTAGCTGCAAGAAAACCCTGCACAACCTTGTGGACAGTAAAATTACATATGTGCATCAGCAGGCTTACAACTGGAACCAAAAACACACAAAACTACAGATTTTATTTTTTCTCATATATCAAACAAACCAAAATAATAAAGGACGTTTATAGGAGCACACGACCACAGCGTAACCACATACAGTCGAGCAAATACGCTCGAACCTCGTTGTAGTGAAGTTGAAGACAATGAATTGTATTGATGGAAAGACATATTGCAGCCCAGGAAAACAGATGAACACAGGAAAAAACACAAGGAAGACAGGAAGGCGGCTGTGTTTGTCTTCCTTGTGTTTTTTCCTGTGTTCGTCTGTTTTCCTGGGCTGGAATACGTCTTTTCATCAATATACAATGAACCAACTAGCCACTATAACGTGTTTTACTACAATGAATTACTTCATTAAATCTACTATCCAGTTATAACCATTATTTGCCCTTAAATGCAATATATAACTTAAAATATTGTCACAGCATAGCTACGAAGAAGACGAAGACGATGTGGGGCACAGGCTCGAGGTGCCCTTACAGCTGGTGCGCGCTCCTGTCCCTCGCATGATAAATACTCCCCGTAACATCTTTTCGGTGGAGGTTGCGAGCTCTACTACACCCCGGCCCTGGAACTTCGCAGCGGACACCACACTTGCCCCGCTACAATGCCTGAAGACGGCGAGCAGTCCTCGCAGCCTCAACCAGCAGCTCCAGCTACGGTGGTCGTCTCGCATCCTCTCGACCCCGGCACATTCTGCGGCACCGACGACAATGACGTTGAATGTCCTGTACGAGCGCGGCAGCAAGCATCACAGGTGGGACGCGACACTCATGCTCGCAAACATCACCTTTTACCTCAGGGGTACAGCACGCATGTGGTTCAACACACACGAGGAAGAGCTAACAAGCTGGCCCGTATGCAAAGAGAAGATGCGTGACCTGTTTGGCCAAACGGTGGGGCACCAAATGGAAGCCCACAGTGAGCTCGCATCTAGAGCTCAGACGCCAGCGGAGTCGTACGTGGCGTACATCCAAGACGTGCTAGCTCTGTGCCAAAAGATCGACAAAGACATGCCAGAGGCGGACAAAGTTGGTCATGTCTTAAAAGGCATAGCTGACGATGCCTTCAACATCCTCATGTGGAACACCTGCAGCACGGTTGATGCCATCATAACCGAATGCCGGCGCTTTGAACAGGCAAAAAGCAGGCGGATCACTCAGCCGACTCCCAAACACAGCTCCAACTTCCTCGTGCGAAGATCCTGCGGCTCCTTCTGCATTCTCCACACCTAACAACCTCACTCACCAAGAGCTCGAAGCCATGGCCCCAGCCCCTTATCAAGCCCCTGCGCACGACAATCTGGCCACGGTATCTCTCATTCAAGCCGTTGTGCGCCAAGAGTTTGCAAATATGGGCATCATAAGTCCAACAACCCTAACTCACACACCTCAGCCTATGCGTGCCACAGTTCCTCACACTGAACGCTACGCCACCCCAACCGTTGCTGCTGCCTCTCCGGTTCCGCAGTTCCCGCCACGCTACCCAAATCCCTCTGAGTGGCCCACTCCAGACGATCGACCAATCTGTCTTTCATGCCACCGCGCCGGCCACATTGCACGCTACTGCCGTAATAATTGGTGCTCTCGACCAAGCTTCTCCGCTTACCGCCGTCAAGATCGCCGCTTGTATTCTCGAGCACCTATTCCCGATGACTACCCTCAAGGCTATGAACATCCCCGTCCATCTTCACGCTCTGCACTGACATACCGACGCTGTCTCACAAGGACACCGGCCCAACAGATCGCCATCGCCTCAAGGACAGCAGTCGCGCTCTCCCCAACGTCGCCGCTCTCCATCACCGGCTTACTCTGGGCACCTGTCAGGAAACTGACCAGTGCAGCTTCTGGGGGTGATGCTGCATTGACGACCCGAACCGAAAAACCTCTACCGACTTCTACTTCACGGCGCAATCCACTTGGTGTCCTTGTGGATGGCGTGACCGTTACTGCCGTTATCGATACCGGTGCCCACATATCTGTCATGAGTTCGACGCTCCGAGCACGCCTACGAAAAGTCCTTACTCCTGCTGTGTCGCCCACAGTGCGAGTAGCCAACGGAAGCTGGGCACCCGTTCTTGGTATATGTACTGCCCGTGTTACTGTCGCCGGCCACCCCACATCAGTTCGTTTTGCTGTTCTCGACGCTTGCCCGCATGACCTCATTCTCGGTATCGACTTTTTGACCACTCACTCAGCCCTCATTGATTAATTCCTCTGGCGTTTTGTGGCTTGAACTGCCTTCGTGTCCTGATGACACCTACGCCCCTCCAAATCGCACTCGTGTGCACTGCGTGGAGTTTCTGCGCCTACCGCCTCAGGCTGCCACCTACGTCCCAAGTTGCCGTAGCTCCCCTCACAGATGTGATCCTTTCCCGCAACATCGCGTTTCCTCACACCATAGCAGTCGTTGCCAGCAACAGAACATTGCTTCCAGTGCTCAATTTTTCTGCGTCGACCCATATTCTTCCCCAAGGGATTTCACTTGCAGAGCTTTCACCGCTGGAGGGTTGTACTGTTTCGGCTTTCACCCTTGATACTAGGACCGTGACCGAACCTGTCATACCAGCATCAACTAAGGCCTTTCTAGACAAAATGACAGCCACCGACCTCCTACCTTCCCAGATTCAAGCGCTCCGTGACATTCTCTTTTCGTACCTTGACGTTTTTGACGTTGGCGACCGCCCATTGGGCCGAACAAATGTCGTGGTCCGCTGTATCGACACTGGAGATGCCAGCCCCCTTCACAAACACCCTTACCGTGTGTCTCGCTCCGAGCGCCAAGTTATACGAAAGGAAGTCGAGAAAATGCTTGATAAGGATGTGATAGAGCCATCATCCAGCCCTTGGGCATCACCCGTGGCGCTCGTGAAAAAGAAGGACAACAGCTGGTGGTTTTGTGTCGATTACCGCCACCTTAATCGGATAACTAAGAAGGACGTCTATCCACTTCCCCGCACTGATGATGCACTGGACTGCCTCCATGGTTCTAAATATTTCTCGTCGCTCGACCTCCGCTCGGGGTATTGGCAAATTGCTGTCGACGACCGCGACCGCGAGAAGACCGCGTTCATCACACCCGACGGCCTCTACCAATTTAAGGTCATGCCATTTGGGTAGTGTAATGCTCCTGCCACATTTGAAAGAATGATGGACTCTCTGCTACGTGGTCTTACATGGTCGACATGCCTTTGCTACCTAGATGACGTCATCGTTTTCTCGCCTACTTTTGAAAGTCACCTGCCTCGTCTTTCGGCCATTCTTGATGTATTTCGACGGGCTGACCTCCAGCTTGATTCGTTCAAGTGCACCTTTGGACGCCGTGAGATAAAACTGCTTGGTCACCTCGTTGACGCTACTGGTGTGCGACCCAACCCTGACAAAGTCCGTGCGGTTCGAGATTTTCCGGTTCTGCGTTCTACAAAAGGTACGCAGCTTTCTGGGACTACGCTCTTACTTCCGCCGCTTCGTCCTCAACTTTGCAGACATAGCTCGACCCCTCACGGAACACCTCAAAAAGGATGTGCCGTTTACCTGGAGCGCAGCTCAATCGGCTTCCTTCGCGTCACTCATTTCTGCTCTCACATTGCCACCAGTGCTCGCCCATTTTGACCCAGACGCCAGGACCGAGCTCCACACAGACGCAAGTGACCATGGCATTGGTGCTATCCTCACTCAACTACAGAATGGCGCAAATCGTGTGATAGCGTACGCTAGTCATCTTCCATCCCAATCTGAACAGAATTACTCTATTACGGAACGGGAGTGCCTAGCCCTCGTGTGGGCTGTCGAGAAATTTCGTTCGGACCTATATGGACGCTCGTTTGTAGTCATAACAGACCACCATGCGCTCTGCTGGTTGTCCACACTTAAGGACCCCACCGGGAGACTCGGCCATTGGGCATTGCGACTACAGCAGTTCACGTTTACGGTAGTCTACAAATCTGTGTTTTAGTCATAACAGACTTCCTTCATGAGGCTGATGAACAGCGCAAAGATCCAACGTTGTCCTACCTCATCGACCGTCTTCAGTCCGGCTCCACCGATTCTTCCCTCAAGATGTTCTTACTCCAAGACAACGTCTTGTATCGTCGCAACATGCACCCCGATGGAGCCGAACTTCTTGTCATTGTTCCACATCATCTGCGCAAGGATGTACTCATTGAATTTCATGATGCCCCAACTTCTGGACATTTAGGCGTCTCCAGAACATACGACTGCATACAACGACGGTTTTTCTGGAAGGACCTGTATCGTTCCGTTCGTCATTACGTTGCATCTTGTGACCTGTGTCAACGTTGAAAGAAACGTACGACTCAACCTGCTGGTCTCCTTCAGCCTATTCAAGTTCCATCTGAGCCGTTCCATCGAATAGGACTTGACTTGCTTGGCCCTTTGCCAACTTCCACGCAAGGAAACAAATGGATTGCAGTTGCTACTGACTACGCCACACGATACACAATTACACGAGCTCTGCTGTGCAACTGACGTAGCAGATTTCTTGCTATATGACATCATCCTCCAGCATGGTGCTCCTCGCCACATACTCACAGACCGTGGCTGCTGCTTCCTCTCTCGTGTGGTGGACCTGCGATCATACGCTACTTCTCCACCTCATACCACCCTCAGACTAACGGACTTACTGAACGGCTCAACCACACACTGACCGACATGCTTTCAATGTACATTTCCGATGACCACAAAGACTGGGACACTGCGCTGCGATTCGTCACTTTCGCTTACAACTCCTCGCGTCATAACACTGCCGGCTACTCGCCGTTTTACCTTCTCTACGGCCACAGCCCTTACTGCCTTTCGACACCCTTCTGACTTCTGATCCGGCGTCCACCACCTCCTACGCTCACGATGCCATCACCCGTGCAATCATCGCACGCACATTAGCCCGCGCTACGCTCTCGTCCTCCCAGACGACGCAGAAAGCCCTCTACGATCGTCGGCACCGAGACATCGATTTTCCTTCGGGCTCCCTCGTGCTCCTGTGGCTCCTATCTCGTCGTGTTGGTCTCTGCGAGAAGCTCCTGTCACCCTACGTCGGACCTTACCGCGTCCTACGCCAGGTGACTCGTCACCTATGAGATCTCTCCAGTCTCGCCGTCCGCTACACTACGCAGTGACATCATGCATGTTTCGCGCCTCAAGCCGTACAATTCTGGTGCGCCAGTTTAGTACATGCCAGCACCGGGGGGTCTTGTCACAGCATAGCTACGACGGCGATGAACACGTTGATGTGGGGCACAGGCTCAAGGTGCCCTTACAGCTGGTGCGCTCCGTGTAGTTTTGCCTGGACAACGTAGGCTGTCCCTCGCACGATAAATACTCCCCGTAACAATATTTTTATGGCATTCATTGCATTTGTGCATGTCATCAATGCGTCATATTTTAAAACACTGCTTATCTTTGCCCCCTTTACATGAAGATTGCTTTATTCATGTTATTCAATTAACAGATGTTTATGAACAAGTGCTTTTCATCATTTTTAAATGGTGTTTTCCTGTTTTTCTGGTGTTTCACTTTGATGCACTAATTCATGATGGTAAGTTCTGCGTGGTATGTATTTTTTCTTGTTGTTGTTCTTCTATATATGTTCTTTTTTTGTATCACCCGTTCCTGCCTAAGGTCTCATATGAGAGGCTGGGAGTACTTCTGAAATAAATAAATAAATAAATATTTACCATTAGGGCGTGAGAATTTTAACGTGCAAATAAGAAGATGGCACTCTGGCCCACGGTGAAGCCATGCATGTGATACGAGTACTATAAGGGCAGAAAAAAAAAAAAGACCAAAATATAAGCTACATATTGTACCATGCAAATA
This sequence comes from Hyalomma asiaticum, assembly GCA_013339685.2. NCBI lineage: Eukaryota > Metazoa > Arthropoda > Arachnida > Ixodida > Ixodidae > Hyalomma > Hyalomma asiaticum. The sequence goes on along the minus strand of CM023482.1, from coordinate 5,976,725 downwards.
GGCAGCCAGTACGACAGGCCACATTCTTTTGAGACTCGATCATCTTTCGCCTGCATTTAGCACACGGCTCATCCAAGTTACTGTGAAACTAGAGAAACGGCAATGCTTTCAGACAATCAGCAATGAAGCTACAGTTAAACCTGCTTATAACGAACCTCCATATAACGAATTCCTCGATATAACGAAGTTTTTCTATTCCCCGCCATTACTCCATAGAAGCACATGTATTTGAGACCTCTATGTAACGAAGTGCCAGCGAGAGACCCCCTCAAAATAACGAACTTTCTCCGCCGACGACCTAGACATTTTGCCCCAAATTTTGTCACTTTTGCGCGAGCAACAACCGGAAGCACCTTTTCCGCCGCGACGGAATGCGAAGCAACGGCGTCGCGCTTGGCGCACTCGAAGGCACGGCGACTGCGAAGCGAGAGAGAGCGCACGTGTGCGTGCGTGCGAGCATGTGCGAGGCGGGCCTGCATCCCTCGACTCGGCAATCTCGCTGCCACGGGCGTGTCCTTTCCCCGACTTCAAACCTGACCCAGCCGCTTGCTGCAGCTGGCCTAGCGCGCCAAGCCGGCACCCTCCATTTCACGTTGATGTTGCCAAGCCGCGCCGGCTTAAGAGAGAAAGGGAGAAAACGAGTCTTTTTTTTTTCAACGTGCTGGCAGCGCCGCTCTTTGGTCACTGCCACTTCGCTAACCTGACACTCCGTGACAGCGCTTGTTAGGCCTAGCTCGCGTGGTCGCGGGCGGCGCGCCTCACGGGAAGCTTGCCCTTGACAACACAGGGATCGGGTGCAGAGGAAATCGCGCCCACGGGGTGATTCAAGGGCAGCGCTCTTTCGTTACCGTGTCCATAGGACATGGGTCACCGGTGACCCATACGCGCCACAAGCTATTTTTAAAATATGAGCGCTCCTATGGACTTGCACCGCCATCAGTCGTATTCTCCAGGCACCAATCTTTCATTTTTTGCGTAGTTTGTATTTTTCCCGTGCGGCAGCGATTTAAGCGGCGGTTCCAATTGTGCGGTTCACTCCGTCTGTTTACGAAGATGGCAGACGCTTTTGTCCCTCGCGTGAACGACGCCTTTCTGGCGATTCTGTTGCATCTGGAAGCGATCATTTGGCTGCTTCTAGCAGCAGTGATTCAGATGATGATCCCGCATCATCGGATTTTAGTTCTGACGACGAGGACGTGCAGAATCAGCCCGGACCTACATCAGCTGCCCGTCGGTATGTTTTGTTTTATGGCACAAGACAGGTTGCCATTTCTTTTTGCAACCATAGAGCGCAATATGTCCATATATACATGGTTCAATAGCCCATTTCTTTCCCTTTTTACTAATATATACTGTGCTTCTGTGTGTGAGAAATCTGGACAATAAAAAGAAAAAACTGTGCAACCTGGCTGAACAAGACACTTTCTACTGGGTAACAAGTAAACAAGTGTAACTCATGCAGTTGTTGAGCTAGGTCAGTGAAGCTTTTCTGTTAGGTAGATGTCTCCTATCTAAACAATTTGTATATTTCAGAATATTTTCCAGATTTAGGTCTTTTATGTAGTAAACATACAATTGCAAATGTTCTTTCAAATTTGCAAGAAATGTTACCTTTAACGATTTTTTCTGCATATTAGTTTCCAAGTTCAGTTTTTTAAACTTACACACGTCAAAAGTACATTTACTTAGCTTTCGCTTGATGTATTGCATTACAGTATAACCATTATATTACTTATTACAAAAAAATACGAACAAAAACCTACGAAAAGTTGCCCATTTTCCCACGGTAACGAAAGAGTTAAAAATAGAACTGGAGACAAACAGCGGTAAATTGGAAGTCACAGGCGCGCGTTCCGTGCAGAGAGTTCGCAGCTGACACACGGCCCGTAGCAGCATTCTCCGTCGCCTTGGAAATCCTATCCTCAGAGCGAGCGCGCGCCACCCGCAGCTGCCGCGGCCTTTCTTTTTCTTCCCTCCGCTGATTGTTCATTCGTTCCACGCTCCTTCTTCCTCCACGGCGATTCGCTGCGCTTTTCGGACAGCGCACTTCCTTCCTGAAGCCTGCTTCCTACCTCGTTGGTCCGCGGGATTTCCTGGCAGCCGCATTATAACCGGGGGGGGGGGGGGGTCTGCACAATGAGCAGGATGCACATACATTTTTCATGGGAGGGCAAACGGGGGTCAGAAAACACCGCATTATAGTCGGTCCTTCACTATAAGCTGTCACATACCGTATTTGCCCGCATAATTTGTGCACCCCTAATAATTAGCCAGCTTCGCAAAAGAAAGAAAAAGAAACCTCGCATATTTTGCGCTCCCCGTTCCCAGCTCGCCGGCGCGCACGCACGGACCAACAGCTAGGGTGCCTCGATGTGCTCCTCCGGAACAGGGTGGAGACACTGCTCTTGTGGACGCCATATTGGTTCAAACGTTCGCGTTCGGTGGCAATGCCTAGCATGCATAGATGGAACGCTTCCAGCGAAACGCGCGGTAATTTGGCTCAGTTTTTCCCTTCCGGCGGTAGGGCTTGCACATATAATGTTGGTAACAAATAGATTAGCACTAATTATTACGCACGAAACATTTGATGGCGAAATAAAGGCATTTAGAGCGTATCTATCGGTCTATCTATCTCACTGGCTGCGTAGATTCTCGTGCTCTCGCGGCCGATTGATTAAGTTGATGAGTACCAAAAATGACATGGCATGACAAGAGCATGTTGAAAACATAAATGACTGCTCATTACATGAAATCCAAACTAGAAGAGAAGCTCAGGGGAAGATGGATGCTTGAATCGATGAACAAATCGCAAGGTACGATTTAAAACAGGGAATGTCGCGGGAGCCAACGTTTCGACAAGCGGACTTGTCTTCGTCCAGTTGCCGCCCTGACGAAGACAAGTCCGCTTGTCGAAACGTTGGCTCCCGTGACATTCCCTGTTTTAAATCGTACCTTGCGATTTGCTCATTACATGAAAATCATGACATGCCTTTAATGTACGCCATGACATACGTGACATGGTCAAGGAGCTACAACGGCCGTTTGGCCAACTTCATGTATATCAAAATTGACATGATATGATAAGAGCATGAGGAAAGTATACATGACTGGTCATAACACGAAAACCTTGTCATGCATGTCATATAGGCCATGACATACATGACCCGGTCATGGAGCTCTTACGGCCGTTTTAGTAACTTGATTTGTACCCAAACTGACACGGCATGATAGGAGCGTATGGCTAACATGAATGACTGGTCATAACACGAAAATCATGTCATGCATGTCATGCGCGCCATGACACACATGACACGGTCATAGTGTTCTAACGGCCGTAATATTAACTTTATGCATACCAAAATTGACAGGGCATGATAACAGCGTAAGATGAAGGAAAATAACTGGTCATAACACCAAAAAGATGTCATGCATGTCATGTACGCGATGACATATGTGACCCAGTCATGGAGCTCAAATGACGGTTTTATTAACTTGTTGAGCACCAAAATTTACATGGCATGATAAGAGATTATGAGTAACATAAATAGCTGAGTATAACACGAAAACCTTGTCATGCATGTCATGTAGACCATGACATACATCACCCGGTAATGGAGCTCTAACAGCCACTTTATTAGATGCGAAGCATCTTATGGCCGAGTTCAAACCGGTGGTGGTGTGCGGCGTGACCACCCTTATTGCGCATGCGCTCGCCCTGTGTGAATTAACGGCCAGGCTAGAGGGAAGAAATGACGCACGTAGTGTTCCTCTTCGCGTTCCACGACGGCTTAATCTCTATTGTCTTATTGTGGCCATACTCAGTCATCCAATGGACAGGTAATCTCAATTTACTCAAAACAGATTTCTTTAAGATTAGCTTATTCCGGATTAGCTTAATCCGGCCTACCTTAACGTGGCCATGCTCAGGCATCCAACAGGCAAGACAATCTCACTCCAAATTCACTTGCTTGTGACTAGCTTAATGCGGATTAGCTTAATCCGCCTTAATCCACATTGCCTTATTGTGGCCATACGCTGTCATCCAACTGACTAGGCAATATCAACTTACTCAAAACTGGGTGGTGGAGGATTCGGACTACCTTAATCCAGCTTAATCGAATTTAATGGGATCGGATTAATGTGACCATACGCAGTCACCCAAACGGCTAGTCATTCTCAATTCACTCAGCATTGACTTGTAGAGGATTAGCTTAACCCGGATTTATTTAGTCATGCTTAATCCGAAAGAACATAGCCTAGTCGGGTCTAACCTACATCATGGCTATGCCATCTCGTCTTGGACCGGATTAGCGTAATCCGACATAATCTCTACTAATCTTGCCTAATCCCACTTGATAGGTATCTATCAGTATAGATTGGTATGGACTAGCGTTAAATTCGCTTGTCCAAATTCAATTAGGCTGCGATATGCTGGCTTAGATAGGCTTTTTCTAAGCTTACCCTGGTTTAGTCCGGCGGCTTAATTGGTATCACTGAGCATCAATCAGTATTGATTCGTATCGATTACTATTGATTGTTTTGACTATGCTTATTTAGCATGGGCTACGAGCATGATTAACTTGTCTTGACCAAGATTATCTAAGCTTATCGGCAAGGTAGCCGAAGCATCTATTCACTCCCCAAGGCTTAACGCAAAGCTTAACATCCCCTTTGTAAAAGCAGCTTCACGCGATGATTATGCGATGCAGCTATAGCGAGACAAACAAGGATTTCTTTAACAGCATGCTCACCGCCAGCGATAAAAAATGCACGGCCACATGCGAGACAAGTCAACAACTAACCTCGCATATCTTGGTGCTGTCGGTCGGATGCCAGCGGTCGCGTTTCACTTGTGCTTCCCATTTTTTTTCTTCGCTCGCGAGGGAAGCGAAACATCCGCTGGCCTTTCGCGTGTGAACTGGTACACCATGGCACACAGCAGCCTGTCATAGCGGCCAAAGAACTGATCTCAAACGTCGAGAACAACGTGTTTACAGCACCGCGCTAGCCTCTGCGCGCCGCCCGACACTTTCGAACCAATATGGCCGCCAGGCGGCGCGGGGTCTTTCAAAAGGTGTCTCCACCCTGGAGCGGAGGCGCGCGCACATCGAGGCACCCTACCAACAGCCGCGCGGCCGCGCCCCGCGCTGCGCAGGCGAGCGCAGTCATACGCAAAAGGGCCTGCATGTGCGATGCCCCCTTTTTCCAATTCTTTTCTCCGGAAGCCCCCGAAGCCCAGAGTAGGGTCACTAAAATAAAAGCATGTGAGTGGGGGCGAAGAAAACGGCTGAAGCGGGGACCAAACGAGCCCGACCTATCTCCGTCGCTTCGAGGGCCGATGTGATAACATCACCCCGATCGGGACACCTGCCGTCGATGCGGGGAGGAAAGGCCTCGCCCGTCTTTAACGAGCATGAAAAGACGCGAGGCGGGGGGGGGGGGGGGTAGTGTAGCTCGGCTGTCAATGCCGAGATAGCACTATCTTGGCAGCCATCAGCGGCTCGTAAACACTTCTTACGTGCTGCGCCTTCCCTGGAGCAGCCGTACGTTTTGCAGTGTTACGTTAGATCGTATCCAAAAGAGTTACCGCGCTAGTTGCATTATATTACACGTTATTTCAAACGTGTTTGAGAATTATCCGCGTAATTTGCGCACCCCCTTTTCGGAGCTCTAAAATCGTGAAAGAAAGTGCGCAAATTACGCGAGTAAATACGGTAAGTGGTCTCAACTGTAAATGTTTTCTCACTCAAAATAAATGTTTTCGGTGAGCTCTGCAGTCGATGTTACCTTTCTGCTTATTAAAGGAGTACTGACACGATTTTACGGCGGCGCAAAGTATACATATTTCGTTTTATAGTCATGTATTGTTAACGCCCTCCGCAGGCGGAAGCCAGGAAACACGTACAAAATATTTTAGTTTGGTTTTAAAGTTTTCGTCGAACAGCACTGCACGCCAGCCCCAGCGCAATGGACACTGCGATGACGTATGAGCGCAGTCTTTCAAAAATCGCTGAAATCGCTGTCAGAGTCGCTGGACGACAGTGAAATTGTCGTTGTTAGCGTGCCCCACGTGTAACTAACCACAGACGACAAAGTTGAAGCGACGCTATTTCGAATTGCTGTCCCTACGTGACTTAGACGTACGTCCGACTCTGTTGACACGTCACTAGGAAACCGCCCCCTCGAAATCGAAACCGAAAGTGGGCTTTTAAGAGAGCCGTATTAAAAATATAATCATTGCGTTGCGAGGCACCATGATGTTCTTTTTGGGGTTCTCCACGCCAGTGCATTCACTTACAACAACAATACGAGAATGTCAAAATTTCGTGTCAGTACTCCTTTAAGCTTTTCTTTTTCGAATTTTTGTGCCGAACCTGCATATAACGAAATCCTCTTTATAACGAAGTTGTGCGGGAATTTGTCAATTTCGTTATATCAAGGTTTAACCGTACGTTCAACATGAACGAGCAGCACGCGGTGGACCATCGACCACGCTTTCTTCACCTCTATGATGCACAGGATGATTAGGCCAATGAACGTCGCCACACCGACTTGGCCGGCTTTCAGTCCCAGGGAAGCTACGTCGTCGATCATAACGAGAGCAGTGGATGCATTAATTTCTCACCACTGCGTGCAAGCAATGGTGCACTACGTGTTTGTGTCTCTGCAGCCAGCCGCCTGAATGTGCAGTTAGTATGACTTCCGAGATTGCTGCAATGCATCTTGGGGGCCATGTTTTAATATTTAGCTACTACGAGAAAAATGAAAAAAAGGGGCTGGCACGTGAGGACTGCAACTGGACGCGAGCAGTTACAGAGTCTCCCTCTGTCGGGAACACGTCGCATGTGTAGTATGGGGGCCTCCGCGATCAGCTGCAGCCCTTCCACGCAGACGGAGAGGGTGCAATTGCAGAAAGGGGCGTGGCTGCTCTTGTCGCTGCACCATGGCGTGTGCCACCCATGTCTAGTACAACTCAATTTCCACGGTGCAGGAGGGAGCCATGGATGAAATCTCGGTCATTGCAGCCTGTGTGCAAAGTGCGGTAGCAAATTACTGCACAACAATGCTAGAGACAGGCTGAGCATCTTACCGACGCAATTAGGCACAATTGCCTCTTAAATTTCGATGCAGCCTTAGCAGCCGAGCGATGCAGGCGGACATTATATAGCGTTTTAAGCAAAGGCGCTTCTAAACAGGTAATATCCGTAATTTTTGTAGTCGCGCCGGGTTCATAGAAAACACAAAATATTTGACAGTCGGCAGGTCAGCCAATTTCAATTTTGTGGTTCTTGAACATGCTAGCTGAGAACTTGAAATTACTTCTCATATGGAGAGATCAACATATTCACAGTTCTGTGCGGTCATGTAAACGTGAGCCACCCTGGCATGCATGTAGTAAATATTGGGTTCCAGTTCTCGCAGATGCGACTCAATATTTGCCAGGGCAGTGCACAACAGCCTTCAGTGCATAACGCTGTACGAATTTATTTTTTGTCCTTTCTTTTTCCTGTTATAGAAACAAAAACAGGAGTTTAATGCGCCAAAGCCACAGCTGGGGAGGACTAGAGAGCATCACTGGAAAATTCTGTGCATGAAGGAAAATATACATTGCTACCCCAATCAATCTGGGGTGCCTCAAAATAAAAAAAATTCAATAAGAAAGCTGATGCACTGATACCACTCAGCCATTATAGCTTTAGTGTAATGCAATTAAAATGGTCGCATTTTAGGTGTGCTTCAAAAGAAGTTCAGCTAGTTAATGCGTGCGCACTAATGAGGCCTCACTTTCAGCAATGTGAAGAGCGCCTCCATATCTGTCACAAAATCTTCAGTTCCCTTGAACCTCAAAAAATATTGTGCAGATCAGCAAAATGTGCCACATAACTGTGTTAGAGAAACCACCGTTAGAATTCACACGTACTGCAGCGAGCCAAGTGTTAAAAAAGAGGGGGGGGGGGAACGACGGACCTGGCTGAGGCAGCCTCGGTGGAAACGTGTGCTGGCTTTCGCTGCTGTTGGTGGATTATGCGGCTGCACATAGACTGGAAAACCTGGGAACATGCTCGGAACAACATCCCCGCTTCAGAACACGCCTTTGTGGAACCCAAAGCATAATCTGACTATTATAAGGTGAAGGCCGCAGGCACCACTGCTGGTGGACTTGCCATTTGGCACACAATCCTTTCGTGGTATAACCTTTCTCGGCACAATCATTTGAGGAAATTCCTGAAAACTTATTCCGAATCTCTTTCTTCCAGTCAAAGCGGCAGAAATGTATGCAGCAGTACGTTTATTTGTAAATAAAGAAATATATGGGTTTGTGGTGTGAAGTGCACCACACATGTAGTGACACAGTGGTGATTTATTGGGGTATTACACAAGTACACGAAAATACTTGCACCCACAAGGAACACATACGACATAGCAAGGTGGACAAAAGGAATTCTTTCTTCAAGTGCAACAAAGCAGCACTCATAATTCTTCACCAGCACAGCCAAAGAGAGCCTCTTCGTAAAATTGTTGCCCAGTACTTTGCCAGAAAGACATAAAATTGCATACAAGAGTGCCGCCACATATTACAAATTCTGTAACAAGGAAAAGGCTATGCGGCACAAGTGTCGGCTGCCTCTATCCGCTAGCAAACGACTACTAAAGCTGCATGTATAAGCAGTTCGTAAGAATTTAACCACATGCCTATGCTTCTTTGCAGATGCAGGAAGCAGTCGAAAAAAATTTGACAGCGTGTCCATGGTTATCCTGTGCAAAAATGGCTAATTCGCGACCGAACTCGCACCACAACTCGCAGGCAGTCAGTCGAGCGCACAGCCTAGCGCTAAAGCCGCCATCTAGCCTCTCTTTGTGCAAACGCCAAATGGGATGGTGAAGGGATAATGTGCCACGCTCCCTCATAGGTTTGGCTGTTGGCGCCGACCGAAAACACGACCCGGGAGCACTCCGAACCATTTTGTCAAAGGGAATGTCCGGTGATATCGTAAACATCACGAACTGTCAGGTGTATCATGTACTTGTGCGTGTGGTGAACACAAGAGCTTTCGAAAGCTTTACTCAGCTTTTCATTTGCATGCATACGAAACTCCAGCGGAGTGCCCGATGAGCGACGGCCGTTGCAGCATGACGTCACACAGAACCGTGCAGGGGACTATGGTGCTCAGTGGACTGTCGGCGCTGCTGAGTGCCTATGCCTCGTAGATTAAGCAAGTTTGAATAAAAATCCTTTTATTATCATTATTATTTCAACAGCTGCGCGAATTACGCGTGCGGTTATTGCGCTTCGAGATCGATGCGTTTTGCCTCCGGTGCGCTGTTCTGACGGCGCTTTGCTTCTGTCATTTCATGATTTTTTTCTAACTACACATTTTTATTGCTGTTCGGGGCCGTATGTATTAACAAAACAGAGCTGCGATAGCTATATGGAGCCGACAAGTAGAGAGAGCACTGGTTATGACGATGAAGAGTATGAATCTCCACTTGCGTTATACACGCCGGCAAGCCTTCCAGTCAAACGAAGTGAAGAGAATGGGGGAGCGTAAGTGTTTCAACAAGCAAATGAATGCGAATAACGGTGACACGGTCGTTTCAGATGAGCATGTTCTAGAAATACGGGCTACGCACATGGAAATGAGCACGCTATTGTCGGGGAATCTTTTCCATGCGTTATCATTTTCACATTTCACAGCGAGAGGCATTTGTCAGCGTGGGTTTTAGATGAGTTCTGCCTAGATGGTAACTTACTTGAGGTCGCAATCACCAGTTGCCCCTAAACAATGTGCCTTTGAAGACGTCTACCCAGAGAAACCTCTGCACCTGTGCTCACCTTCAGATCACGCCAAGGGGGAAACTCTAGGGACCCGGGCCTCTCGCGCAATTTTGGTTGGGGGTAGTGTTAAGAATGCAGTATAGTGCTAATAACATTTAAGCCTGTTAATACCATTGCATTGAAAAAGTCACTTGGTGTACATACTGCGATTTTTACCAAAAATAATGAAAACAGACGTTTTTTTCTCCAGTAGTCAAGTTCTTCAGCAAGTGGGCCCCAATCGAAAAAAATCCTCGCTACGGGCCTGCTTCAGATACATCGTCTTTTCTCTCCACCACATGCCAGAGAAATGCACAGAGCACAACAACATCAAGATATCTGACGCTTTAATTACAGCATGACCGAGGAAGGCAGCACACCTATGCGTGTAGCTCACATTATTCGCGCGGCCCTTCCACTAACAGCTACGTCAAAACTTTACGAGAAAACGCAATCAACTCCCAGCACACGCATGTAAAGTGCACCAAGCGTAGTGTTCAGACAACGTGACGAACGGCGGACCCACTTGGCCTGTGGGCTCTCGTCGCACGGAACCTTGCGAAGAGACTCCACCCTTCCGCATGAACAGCGTTACGGAATCAACCAAATTATAGAGCTAGAAAAGAAGGCAAAACGTGGTTCGAATTGTGTGACTCTACGTAGGCATGGCACGAAAGCCACGACTGCCCAGCACGGTACCCTCAATGTGGCCAGCGCTTTTCATCGCTGCGCGGGATTTTCAAAAGGCACTGGATTTGATATTTATTTTCTAATTAACTACACGATTGCCTTGCTAGTGCAAGCTGGCTTCAAGTAAAATAAAGCGCAGACTTTCTTTTAAGACCACTTGTTTTCGTTTGTAAGATGCCTGGACAATCCCCTTAAGTGTAAAATACAAAACTGAAACTGTTAATTGCAAGAAAGTATTTAGCTTTCACTGTAATCCCTGGTTAACTCAAGGTTTGTTAACTAGTATGCGTAAAAAGATCATCTCACAGGAAAATTAAAATACAGCAATTTAATATTAGTCTGAGAGTTAGGTATAAAAATAGAGTATATGTTGAATAACCCTCTAAAATATCTAAAAACAATATATCATTACGAAAAAGAACTCTGTAAAGACAAAAATGACCCCAAGAAAACATGTAAACTTTTCAATGACTTTTTCAACAGACCTCAGGTTAGTAACATAATTGATAAAATTAAGTATAAACAGCAAATCTTCACTGAGTCATCCGACACAGCTGAATCATTTAATGATTACTTCTGTGAAATATACGATAGGCCCAAAGTTTCATCCTATTCCTTCATCCACTGTGCGCATTCATTTCTTTGACAGCATAAGCTGTTATGAGATCACAACAAGGGTCGTTTTTGCGCCGTAGTTGTTCGCTGCCACCGCCGGTGTCCATAACCACTATCGCACAAATTTCAGAAAAAATAACAAGGACCAAGGAGTATTCCAACTCGTCCTCTGCGTGGATTCGAACCCACATCCTCGGCATGGCAGTCGAGCATTCCTCCACTGGGCTACGCCTGTGCTTCAAAAATCATCGCTAAAAGACCTAAACAGGTATAACGCCTGCCGAGGAATCACAATAACAAATGCAATGTTATGTGGCAGAATAATAATATGCCACTATAGGTCGCGGGAAGTGGATTGCATAATGAGTTCGAGGAATAATTTCAAAAGAACACAGGGGTGCATGGTTTGTAGCTCTGCCCCCATTACAGAGGCCTCATAAACATCATATTATGAAACAATCTTCTTCAACGTTACCGCATTCATTATTACGACCCGCTGCCCTTTATCATGTCGTATCGTGCCGTGCGACATACGGCAGGCGACGTGCGCAGCCCCGACAGCAACTTGACTCGGCTCTTCGATAGTCCTGATGGTGCCTCCTCGTAAAAGTGCGGATCGCTGCTGAAGAAGCGAATCGCAGAACTACGCGCACGGCTGCAGCAAGGCAACGTCGGGCAAAACAGACTGCTGTGCAGACCGCAGCTCGCCATCGACGCCGGGCCAAGAGTTTCTGTTTCTTTTTTCCTTTCCTTTTTTTTTTTTTTTTTTTTGCTGTTTCAGTTTCAGGTTCGTTCTCGGGAAAACGACGCCAAGAGACTCTCTAAGATGTGCAGTTATACAGATTTGCACGTTACAATGCCGCAGTAATTATAGCGTAGTGGGTACTTCCCTACTTGGGGAAATGATAAGAGTTATGGCGCAGGGGATACCCACCACCTCTAGTTGCACTAGTTTCCCCGAGCGTATAAAATGACCTCCAAGAAGGTCGCTCCTCCAGCTTATGCTGCCACTGTCCGGCGGTCCCGTGCAGGCCTGGCTCTTTTCTTTTTTTCTTTTTGCCCTGTAACCCCTGATGAAGTTTATTCTGAAATCCTAACTGTACTGCTGGGCGTTTCATTTACAGCTTGCTCTTCCAGACATTTCACAAGTGTTAATATAATTGATGAAATTTTCGAATATGGTACCTTTCTGAGCTCATTAAAAAAAGGCTAAGTTAATTCCAGTTAATTCCTATATGAAGTTTATTAATCATATTGTGTATATTAAACAAAAAACTGCTTTCAGTATAAGAGCAATCATTAAACCCCGTCCATGTTTTTCACCTGACACTTCACACTTTGCCTTCATAAATAGTCACATTACCCATGGCCTTACTTCTTCATGGGAAATACACTCATATTTCGTCCATCAGGGATGGCAAACTCAAATAAACATTTATTAGCAGTAAATCAAAGATGCACAAAAAATGAATACTCGTGGGCCCTTATCCTTGACCACCGCTCTTACAACAGGAAGCAAGTGGCCCGTGTGCGGCACGTGTTAGGCTGAGAGCATAATTCCCACGTCTCCTGCAGGGTCATTATCACTGTGTCTGGCTTGTTTAATTTTCATTTAACCATGATTTTACTTAACAAACAGCTTGTGTGTGAATTAATTGATTCTAGATTACACTCTGACAGCACTAGATTGGCCCACAATGACAACTTCCTTTTACCTAAATGTAACACCAACTATGGCAAAATGACACCCTCCTTTGTGGCGATTAATTTATGGAATAATTTACCCTGAACAATAAAATTGTCATATAATCTTAAAATTTTAATAATGTAAAAAGTAGGTTGACAACAGTAATAATTCTTACGTAAAACTGTCAAGTTTGTAAAATTGGGTTTATATTCTATGCACGCTTATTTACATGTACAACTAATTCTTATGTACTCATACAGAATTGAAGGTGTCTTGCGACTTCCATTTGTGCTGCGTAACTTTGACATGCTGTAATAATTAATCATTTTAATGTTACTGTTAAATGAGCACCCCATTGCAGTCGCTTGACATTGGGACCCATGCTACTCCATGCTATTAAGCATGAACTGAAACTAAAACTGAAGGTTCAGTTTTACTGTCACAATATTATTCACACGCAAACAAGGAAGCAAATAATGGTTTACATACGCTGCTTTTTACAGAATACACACACTGAACACCCAGTGCGTGTGGTCGCCACTACAGAGCTCCAAACGAGCTGATTGCGTGAACGATAGGCAATGCCCTCGAGCAAATTATGTGAGCAATGTTGTGACTCACAGTGGTCTCTCTGTGAACCAAATGTAGCGAAACATAACGCGGTGAAGCCTCAATGTGTCAATCGCATGTGTTCGCAGCGAATGTACGAGCATGCCTTGCTGCGCTGCCAGTGCCTTTTCAAAAGGACAGAAAGTTGAGCGAGTTGGTCTCTCCTTGTGTCCCGCACGCCTCTTCTTTTGATTAGTGCCTTTTCACACACAGCATGCTTTAGGGTGCAGCATGTGAGGATCTGACAGTGGGCAAACAGAGAGCTGCTCGCAAGCCATTTTGTTATACCTCGATGCCTGCGCCGACTTGTGGGGTGCCATTGCAAATGTGTGTCTTTTGGTTCTGAATTCTTGTACGTTCCAATGTCATTATTTGTCGTGTCGCTCTGCACTGTGTCTCGGTCCTCTCAATAATGAATTTCCAGCTTCTTCATTTTCTTACCTTTTTATGGTGAACTTTCACTGCAGTTCATCGAGTGCAAATCTTGGCCAAAATTGAGCTTGACCACTGTTCAAAGCACACTGTTTGTGTTAGGAGAAGCTTGACTATGAGAAAATTTTTTGCTGATATGAATGCAGCGCACATTGGATAAGTCGCAGCCACAGCTATATGCAACAACTAGCAAAACATCATTTTCACAAATCCGGACAATGAATTTGGTATGTGCAGATGATTTTGCGGTCGCTGCGCAAGGAGTGGTCGATCAAGAAGCCACACTGAAAGGTTCTGAGGTGGTATCGCACCTTGTAAAAGAGAATGCCATTTTCAGCCTGACAGCGGCTGTGGACCAGTATCTGTTGCTCGCTGAACCTTGCCACCGCATAACTGCAGCGGAAATCTTGCTCGCGAAAGTGTTATCCTGCACACGAGTTGAAGTGCTGCCTGCAGGGGTTTTCACACAGCTTCTTGTCCCATCTGAAGGCTCCCTGTCATACCTCTGGCACTGAGCAGAGCCTACCTTGTTGGATTCTTTCAACGCTATATTGTGCTTTGAAGAGCTGTAAAGTGCATGCAACTGCTGGTGAATCTTTTTACTATTTTTCTTTTTATTCCGTCCTCCCGCGTGAGTGTTTGTCGGCAGCTTTCTCATCGTTTGAGGACTGAAGCTTCTGGTGATTTATTGCCCTGCGTGGGCCCTGGGTGGTCCTTCCCTCGGTTCCCAGAACTTTTTGTGCAAATGCTTGTGCGCGTGAGTGTGTGTACGTGCGTGTTTCCACGTTTGTGGCAACGTGCGTCGGTGCAGCTGTGAGTGTCGGTGGACACGTGGCATTGGAGGAGCGAGAGAGAAAAGCGCGGGAAAACGACGAGATTCAGTAGTGCGCGCAAGATGACGTGGTGGGTACAGCCGCGAAAGCGAGCGGGTGCGATGGACAGTGCAGAACGCGGGCGGTGCGATGTGCGGGCAATGTGCGAGCGGCTGTGTGACTGTGCTAAGAGCGTGCGCGTTTAAATGTTGTGACATCATCCTTGTTTAATGTTGTAATCTCACCCTTTTAGTTATCCAAGTAAATAGTTTTCATTTCATTCTTCTAAACTGTGCATGTTCTTTTACTTATGGCCATCACTGCTAACAACCTCAGAAGTGGGATTTGAATGAAGTTGGATTTGAACAATGATGGATTTGAGCGAAATGCAGCCAGAACGGAGTGCGATCTGAACCAAGTGCAACAGTGCCAGAATCCGACAGGGCGTTTAACTGCTTACGAGAGTGTGTACCGATGCGAGGATCATCGCCAGACGACAGCATGGTGACGACGACTGTGCCGGACTCACCAAGCGCGAACTCTTCGACGAGAAGGGCCATTTGTCTGTTGCGACGGCTTCCGCAGCCGGAATCTCCAAACCAGGCGGACGTCCCTACGTTCCAGGTGATGCCCGATTCCAGCAAGAACACTGCAGACTTCACCGGTGACGGGTGCGCGTCCACAGCACGGGAGTGGATCGAGGGCCTGCGACAGACGGCAACGCTTCGCAGGTGGCCTACGCCGTTTCTGCTCGAGACTGCAAAATGTCACCTGGTCGGCGCCGCCAAAGACTGGTACCGATCGAGAGCTGCGGAAATTTCCTCGTGGGACGACTTCGAACGGATGTTCGGGCGAACTTTCTACAGCCAGACTCGGGCGGCGGAGCAGTGGAGGCGCATGCAGGAGTGCATGCAGCAGCGGAACGAGACTACGGCTGCGTACTTCCACGCGAAAGTGCACCTTTGCAAGGAGGCACACTTAGATTTCTGCAACACGAGGGAGCAGGTGCTGACCGGTCTGTGATCGTGGGAATTATGCACAATGCTCCTCTGGAGGACGCAGATGACCTGCTCCACGACATCCAGGAGTTTGAAAGGATAGATCGTGAGCGACGTGAGCGGTTCGGTGGAGCAACTGAGCGAAGAGCAACAAGCGATCTGCCTCACTTACAGACAGCACCCAGGGCGCCTCTACGCAACACGCTCGTGTACGACAACTGGGACAGGCGGCCACCGGTCACCAATCAGAACGGTGAGCAGAAATGCTATAATTGCTCTAAATTTGGACATATTTCGCAGGACTGCCCGGAGGTAAAGCGCGGGGAAAAATGTTTGAAATGCGGACGGACCGGGCATACTCAAAGGCATTGCCAAGAAAGAAGCCCCAGGAACGAGACCCACGCAGTCTCAGGAGAAAAGGTTCACACGGGTGCGCTCCTGAAACATGTTCTGTGGAACGGACAGAAGGCTTTGATCGGAATAATTGACACGCGTAGTTCAGGATGCCTGCTGTGCGAATCAGCAGCAGTACAGCGTGGAGCGGAAATGTGGGAAGACGCTATTGCTCCGTGTGGCTTCGGTAACCAGGGCACTCCAACTGTTCATGCAATCGGCAAGTGCAGGGTCTATGTAGTGATTGACGCCCCCCCCCGGCGTCAGCAAAAGCATTCCCATTCTCGTCGTGGCAGACAAGGCCTGGTCGGTCGACTTGCTTGTCGGTCGCACGTATACTGAGCTGCCGTATGTGACATATGCTAGGCTGGGCGGCGCCCTGCATTTTTGGCACAGAGACGAGTGCCCATTTCCACACCTCGAGCCCCTCTTTTCAAGCCCGAAATTGCGGTTGAAAGCTGCTGGGACGACCACACTGCAGGACAGTGTTATAAATTGGGTACGACTGTCATCACAGTCGAACGTCACCGGCCCAGTCCTGTTCAATAATTGTGGATGCGAAATTCTGGTTGACATGGAGGGCGGAGAGGTAACAGTGCAGTGGTTCAAGAGCGGAGATGATGATGTGCTCCTCCGTAGAGGGCAGCGACTTGGCCACGCGACCGAAGTGGACATTCCGGCCTGTGCGAAAACGGTGGAAAGCACTCTCAGCGAGGAGTGTGGCGCGGTGGTTTCAGAGCGAATTCTGGTTGTGGAAATGCGGCGGCCGATTACACGTGAAGAGATTAAGGTTGGTACACCGGTTGCGGAGGTGCAACGCAGCGAGCTTGCGTGCCTCTTAGAATGAGTACCGAGACTGTTTTGCCACCAACCTCAGTGAGCTTGGATGTACGCCGGTCCTTACAATGGACATACAGGTGGTACCTGGTGGTACTGCAGTTGCGGTTCGGCCCCACTGCACGAACGCAAAGAAGCCTGAAGCTTGCTGCACTAAAGACGAGAAACGAAGGACGGAGGGTTATTCCATTTGTGACAGATGACTTGGCAGCAAGATTGAGCAAGATAAACAAGCGAAGTACAATTTTGTGCTGCCGAAGGGCATGCGGAAGGCAGTGGTGGTGCAATCCCACAACTTAACGGAACATTTCGCACTAGACAGAACCACAGCGAAGATACACGAGAGTTTCTGGTTTCCACGCATGCGGAACTATGTGCACAGGCATATATCGCAATGCTTTCAGTGTATCAGTAAGAAGCTTCTTTCCGGGAAACGTAAGGGATTTCTGAACCCTATTCCCCCTAGCAAGAGACCATTTGAAGTGGTTCACATGGACCACATGGGATCATTTGTTACAAGCAAGCGCCGCAACCAGTACCTTTTGGTATCATGATGGCGAGTTTCACAGCATGCAAAGATAGGAAAAAATGCGACAGAGAAGAAAGAGCGCTGACGAGGTTCACTTGACAACTTGGCGAGGTTCGTAAGACCTTTCCTGAAACTCAATACATCGACGAAGCTCGCAGCACTGCAGGAATTCCTATTAGCGAGGGGCTTGCCCGAGAGGATTACTACTGACAGGGGCAGCTGTTTCACATCACAAGTGTTTGAGAAGTCTCAAGGGAATAAGTCATGTGCTTAATTCCACCTGACACCCTCAGGCTAACAGCCTCGTTGAGCGAGTGAACAGAACCTTGCTACCTGTCACAACTACATCGATTTTATTTATTATTTATTTATTTATTTCAATATACTGCAGACCTTCTCGGTCCAAGCAGGAGTGGTAGTACATAGATGGTTACAATTTACATACCGGAAGAATGCTCAGCAATGTTGAACGTGTTTTAGTGGGTCACTTTGTTCGTTACAAGCCATAGGCAAACTGAGGGACAGATTCAGACAGTCATATAGGTGAAATAATAAATGGTGAAAGTTGCAAAAGCCACCAGAAAACTGCGTTTGTAATGACGAAAGCGTCAAGACAGGAAATGATACCCCACTGCACAATGTTATATACGTGCACCCCCACATGTGACAGGCAGCAAAACGATCTGTTCATTAAGACTGAATGCAACAAGGTGCTGTTTCACAATATGGCACCCTTTCATGCAGGGTGTCAAACCGAACCGAAAACCGTGCCCAAAACAGAATTTTGGCCAGAGCTGAACCCGAACCCGAACCGATATTCTCAGAACATGCTTGAGCCGAAACCAAACCTGAACCATAAAAAGTAATATCGGTTATCATTCAGAATGAAGCGGTTCAAATAGCGTCAGTGCCGCAATCTGCCAGCAGGAGCTCATCGCTGCATTTAATTCCAACCTTTCTGTCGGCCTCAAAGAACCACATATGTTAACTGCGCGACAGGTGATGCATTACACTTTGCACGAATAAAAGTCGGGCAGGTAGTGGCGGCAATGCTCTGGGAAAGGTCGTTCCACTCAGATGATGCACTGGGAAAGGAGGAGGCAGAAAATGTCGTGGTGACTTGCAAGACATGACCGGGCGATGAGATATACGGGCTGGAGAGGCGATAAAGCCTGGGCGGTCACACGAGCTGCAATAGAACTTGTGGAACAGAGCTAACGTGGCAATGCGGTGACGAAGTGCGAGGGTTAATAGGGCGACGACGACATTGTAACGGTTCGCACTCGATTCTAACACCCACATACAATTTTTGGACCAGTTTTATCGAAAAAGAGGTCCATGTTAGATTCAAGTAAATACGGTATTATCTGACCGCTTGGACAAGTGGATGCTTATGCAATGCTCCTTGAAGCACAATTTGAGTGTAAAACGGGTTGACATCGCTCTCGCACTAAACCAGAGGACGTGAAGTGGGACTACTCACACTGGAAGTGCACCGAGAAGTCGTTGATGTTGTACAGGGTGAGCACCTGCTTGTGGCTCTCCTGTTGGTCAAGGAAGAAGTCTAGCTGAGATGGACACACCACGACAGGCATGCGGCCTGACACATGCTGCTGCCCGGCCGCCATCACCCCCCGGACCAGCACACCTGCACCGAGAAACGACAGTTTGCAGTCCTCCTCGTGCAGTCCAAGACAGGCTCCCCCCTCATGACTGGAACACGCTTTCTGGAGCCCTTACATGGACGTTCAAAAAACTTGGAATAATCTTCAAGTCAGTATTTGCCTGGTTTTCCACTTGCATGCACTTGCTGAATAAGCTCACAAAGTCCAACAATACTGCCATTCCTTAAACACACAGGAAAATGGCTAGACAAACGGCATCACGATCTCCTGCATGCATCCTACCCACTGCTCAGCATCATCATGTGTGCACTGGAATGCTTCTTTCTGCACACTTAAAAAGTGCTGTTCTTTTTGCTCGGACTAGTAAGGGATACAAAATTTTATGAAATAGAAATAAGCATCCACCCCTTTGTAGCACAAGGCAAAAAATTTCCTTGTAGAAGTGCTGAAATCTGGATCAGTTGGTACATAATGTTAAACGAGCAAACCAGCCTAAAGGACGACGAACAGAAGAGAAAAGTGACACGTACACAGGCTGGACTAACAACTGTGCTTTATGAACAAAAAACCATCTTCCAGGAAAACCAGGAGAGCATGCGCAGACCCAACAACCAAACAATGAACACCGAAGCTAATGTAATTGCAATAAGAAGCCAAGTTCCTTGTGCAACAACAACAGTGAAGCAGTGCTGACACAATTGGCACCTGGCATGCTAACGTGATGGGCCTCGAGAATTTCGTGCTCAAGCTTACCCCTGCCTAGTATCCTAACATTTTTGTTGTTATCCTAATGCTTTTCAGCCCCTTGCAGACCTTCTGGGCGTGTTGCTTGTGGCGCCGCTAAAATCATAGTGTGTCCCACTCGGCATGAAAACGAGTACGCATCTTGTGCCACACGCGTTGCGTACGGGATTCCGCTGACCTGTGTTAAGGCTTCCATCGGCCAGACTGGCAGATGTGTTAATGACAGGCTGCACGAGCATGGCTCATTGAACGCTTCGGACAGGGCTAATCTGTCCCGTCATTGTTGGCAGTGCGATAGTGTCCCGCTATTTCCAATGGTGGAGGCAGGGGTAAGCTTGAGCACGAAATTCTCGAGGCATACCACATTAAGTCTGGTCGCAGTAAATCCAGTGCCGTCCTGAGCCTTTGTCCCATCGACAGCTCGGATGGGCAACACCCGGTGACCTCGTGGGGCATGGACCGGTACGCTAACAGTATTCGTGCAATTTGAGCACGCATGTCCCCTGGTCCCCCTTTCTGCAGCTTTGCTTTTATTGTTTGAACAGTCCTTTCTGCAGCACCATTAGAGGCAGTACGGTAGGGTGGCACCAACATCTGCTTCACACTCTTCCAAGAATGTCTCGTACGCTTCACTCAGGAATGCGGGGCCATTGTCCGATACCACCACATCTGGAAGGTCCTGGTTCGCAAACACGACTCGCATGCACACAATGGTACATTCTGCTCAGGGCGAGGAAATGGGAAATACCGCATCAATTGCAATAAAAGTATAAGAATTCCTACATGGGCCCACATAGTCTACATGAAATCTTGACTAAGCCTTGCCTGGGATGGCATTATAGGCACTGGTCTCGGTGGCCGCTGTTGTTGTTGACAAGTGCTGCACTCCTGCATTGTAGCCACGATGTTGCTGTCTAACGACGGGTGGCACTACACATGACTTTGTGCAACGGTTTTCATCTTCGTGACACCAGGATGGCTCTTATGAAGCAACTTGAGGACTTCTTCTTAGAGGCTGGACAGTGCCGCAACACGGTTTCCCCACAGCACATAGCTCTGATGCGCACTCAGGTCATTGAATCGGAATACATAAGACCCCCCCCTCTGATTTCGTGTCTAGAACACGACCAGACCACAAGTCCTGTAGCTCTCCTGACAGCGGATCTATCTGCTAACTCGCTATCAGTCTTATACCTGTCACACGGGCGCGGAGAAAGTCCTTTACGTAAGCGGTCTTTTACGAAGTAGAAAGACTTAACGAAGAGGCGTTGTGGCGCAGACACATGGCTCCAACGATCTTTTTTTAGTGTTTTCTTTCAAAGATGCTACTGAAAGCGTGGCACTAACAGTTCAAAGAGAAGCAACGAAAATAAAACGATGCATCTCGGTATACAAATTAAAGCACTGTTGTGTTGGTCGCTTCTTCAAATAAATTTAAGAACAGATGAAGAAACACCAATGTGAAGGTTTCATGCACAAGATAAGGAAGCATCCGCATAACTAGCGACGTGTACAAGTCCGTCTGGCACTGGGCTTTAATTTACCACATTGATGTTTTGGTACTCTTGACACGTTATCGGCAACTGCACCAAAGAAAAAGCGTGAGTCGCAATCCTTACGGCCTGCAATGAGTGGAGGTTATGTTCCCAATGTCTGATTAAACTCCAGGTGTCCGTCTCCGACCATTGCAGAAGCTACTTTTTCCGTGCGCCAACGGCTGCTTGGTCCCTGGTGTAAGCCGTTGACACTCCCACTACTGGAATGCCGATTACACACACGACTGCCAAGCACGCTTTTCCCACTTGTTAAAAATGGCGCGGCGCAAGTCCGAGCGTCACCACGTGGTTCCCAATGTGTTCTAGGTGCTCACGAGATTAGAAAAGGAAATAACCATTAAAAGAATTCATTACACTTTCTGCAGGATATGAAAGTTGTTTTTACGAAGAGCCTTGGTGATGGAAAAATAAGCATTCGCTCTTTTTCTTCCACCAGTTGAAAATTGCTGGCACCCACTGGTTTCGAGGCTACTCATTTGGAGCTGTAAAAGAGATTGACAAATTCCGTTTACGAAAAAGACCACTTCTGAAAAGGAGTTCGCTCTCTGCCGCGTGTCTGCTGTGAGGAACTCCTTTTCAGAAAAAGTCTGTTTGCTTAAAAGACTTTTAAGTGCCCGTGTGACAGGGGTATTACACATTCCTGCAAGATGCCCTTGCCGCCCGCCCTTGTAGCAAACGGAGTTGATGTGTTGGCACCGGTGCGCTAGATGGTTACCCCCGCAATGGAAACATCCACGTTCGCATTGCACTGTGTGTTGCCACCAAGGCCGTTTTGACACCTAGTTGGGCTGACTTGGACTATTGTGTATGGTGAGTGGCCAGCTACGGGAATCCTTGCTGTCATGAGCAAAGGGGCCACAGCATTTGCGACATGGCAGGAAGAAACGGTGGTGTGTGAAGAAATAAAGAAGCGTCATCGAGTGTCCAAGAACTGGACTGGTAGTAGTCGTCGCTCAAGTAGAGCTCGTCGGTCTCCGCCATATGCTCTCCCGGATGACGTGGAGTCGCTGATTCCTTGTTAGACCTAGCCACAGCCTCGGCCTCCGTTTCCAAGTTATGCCCGGTCCCCAAGGTGACCTGGCTCTCTGCTGATTGCTCTGCTGGCGAAGGCGGAGCGTTGCGGGAGCACCGGGAACCGCTGCAGTTCGGCCGCCCCGAGGGGATCTTGTTCGACCATAAGCCTAGTCGACGACCACTCCGGAGCCAGGCGCCCTCGGCTGCTCAGGACAACCTTCGTCAACCAGTACCACACAGAGAATGCCAGCTCAAACCATTCCGAACTTCGATCGCGGTTCGGGTCGCACGCCATAAGCCCACTCACTGTCCACCAATTACATGCACAGACATGTCCACGGCGTGTGCCTTGTCACGCTTCTTTATTCCTTCACGCACCACCGTTTCTTCTTGCCATGTCGCACTCTAGCCCCTTTACTCACGACACTTGCGAGCAGCCTCGATGGCCCAAACCATACTCATTGCAGTTGCCACATTTAAATCGGCCGTTTCCAATAACCTCGTTTGCATCACCGCATCACTAATTCCACTGACAATTTGGTCTCAAAGCGTGTGGTCTCTTAATGTCCCAAGTTTGCACTCGTCAGCCAGTCACTTCAATGAGAAATGGTTACATCGTGTCTCCACAACGCGTCAGAAACATGGCCGTCTTCTTACTGTCCCGCACGTTGTTCACAGCCAGGAAAAGCTCCACCCGCTCTGGGTATTCCATCCAGTCCAAAATGTCTGTGTTGAACTCGTCTATCTTTCCCCGCATGCCTGCTCTTGCATTGCCGTTCAAGCATTTTCCCTCGTCACCAGTTGTGGTAACTGAGCCAGCGGTCATGGCGCGCAGTACACAGCCGCCAGTGTCACGTGCTCTACCTTTTTTACTGTACAGAGTGGCGCCACCTACCAGTCATCACGATGTGCTGCTCTTACTTCTGTGTAAACAAACAGCAGGGATAAAAGCAACAAAGTGAAGCCTGATGGCACACTGCTTTCGTCTTCTCATGGCAATTTAAGCAGCCATAATGGCATGCTTCTCACGTCACATGCCAGTGGAACAAAACCTTCTCCCCTTTTCACATTTTATGTGTGGTTCAACGGCACATCTCAGGTGAAGTCCACTCCATGAAGAGTGCACCACAAAAGAGACATGATGCTGGCATGACGCAATTCCTCTAGCTGTTCAGCAAACAACACAATGCACAAAGGCAAGACAATGTCAAAAGGCATGTGAAAATATCAGTTTTCTGCAGAGGTATATTGCTGAAGGGCATGCTGCTCAAAAAAATAATTGTTCTTGTCCTACTAAGCAGCTTCTTTACTTCAAGCAGTTTTCAAAACAACGACGGAAAGGTTACTTCAAAGTGAACGACTTTGCATCCAGTCCCATAGACTGAACCAAAACACCAAAGGCTGCGAGCATCAAAGTGCTCCGACAGATTTTGGCATGCTCAAACGCTGAAACTCTACATGGACGGGTATACATTAACAACCTTTACGAGTATGTTTTATCACTTTCTAGACCAAGGTACTCTACTTTGTACTGTATGTTCCTTTGCATATGATGCTTTTGCCCTTTTTCTCCCGTTTTTTTTTTTTTGTATGTATGTAAAAATAGCCTTGTCAGTTTCAATGCAAGCAATACTCACGTGCTTGGTTACTGAGGTTTGAGCGTCCCAACCGTACATCAGCTATCCGCCCTTTAAGGCTGTGCATTTTATATCAGCCATCGGAACTAAGCCAACAAATGTTGCACCTCGTTAACTGGTGGGCCATATTAACTGCCACTGCCCTAGCGCATCCAAGGCGGGTCAAAAATGCGACGCCCCTTTTCTTCCGTCCTTTGTGCAATAGCAGTTGACTGAAATTAACCTGCAGGCTGTTAGAGACGCTCTACATCCATTATGAGCTAGATTGCAGGCTGCACTCGCCAAGTTGTAATACTCGCGTCTTAGGAGGCCTGCACGTCTGTCTGGACGGGAAAATTTTTCGAAATACTTGTACGCGTTATTCGCGGTTTGAATGCCCCTAATACACGAAATTCCTGGATGTGTCATAGACGAGATGGCAATGATTTCTTACCTCGGCCAACGTCCCATATCTGTGTAGCACGGGGTTCTCATCTTAACGAAGTTTTCTTAGTTTTGGTTTCAACAGCGTATCCGCGCACCCCTCTAATTGCGACAAGTTGTTACTTTTGTTGGCCTACAAGGCTCGTTGTCTAACTACACACGAACCATGTGCAAGCACGCGCCTGGGATGAAGCACCGTGGGCTAGCTGCAACAAAGGCTGCTTGCACGGACAAGCTTGTGTGTACGCCTTCGAACGCGATGCGTGTTGACAAGGCGCTGCTTCTGAAAACAACCATCGCAACAATGAAACCGCACTCACCATCGTCGCTGGCTACAACAAACAGCTGACTCCACACACGTGCAGCAGCTGTGGTGACGAAAGCTACGAAAGCGCAACCTGCCCGATAACAAATAAGAAAAACATACACCTACTCATTTTTTTAAGCTTCCGTTTTCCTCAATTTTTATACGTACTTTCATGTATGAACTCTACGTTTTTGTGCACGTTTCGATGTCGGTAGTTGTCGATGTTCCGTGACGTCACCAGCTGAAAAAGGTCTATTCGATTGAGCCAAGGTTCTCTGCACCTTTTTGCGGTGCGCTCGATTGTGGCGAGGTGCCGTGCACCTCGTCCCAGCGTGTGCCTCGCTAGCCCGTCAGGCGACGCGTGCAGACGACGGCGTCGGCTAGTCTAATGGAGATGGACGTGCGCAGCGGCGAAATCACGGCAAGTAATTCTGTGAAAGTGACAAATGTTTGACTTTTTGACAGCTTGTTTTCCCGTTCACTTTTTCTTTTTACAAATATGGTAGGGTGCACTGATCGCGTCGTTCGTTTCGGCAAATGCGTGGATGCGCATGATATAAATATCACGTCTTGTTTCGCGCGCCCGAACGCAGGTTTTGTTGTAGCATATCACCATGCATAGTTGTAGCGAGCAGGCTGCTTGAATAACTCCTCGAGCTGGCCCTGCAGCAGACGACAGGACGCACCTCAACGTTCGATTCACACATTTGGGCGGCGGGGACGGTGCTCCATCTGCACCGCGAAAACGGGTGCATAGAACTGCTGCACCGGGTGTCGACACCACCTGCACCTTTTTGTGCGTGGTTCCGTGCACCTTTTCTGAATCGAACTGACTCGGGCGCGAGGGCCACCACTGGAGATGCTGGCGCTGCGGTCGTTCTGACGTGCAAAGTTAGATCACGTGACCCCACGATCCCACCTCGCGCTACAGTGTACTATAGTGCCTAGAATATACTGGCCAGTATATTCTAGGCACTATAAGTGACACGGCCGCTGGATAAAAACGCACGTGGTGCGGCCTGCGACGTCGCC